>JAQPZY010001303.1:600000-795000 GCA_029931535.1 Margaritifera margaritifera
CTTTTTTTTTTTAAATCCATCCAATGCAAAATATGAAACTGTAGAGTGCCACCTACAATGTATTCCTGATTTCGACATTCCGAAATCACGCTGAAAACGTGATCTCGTTTCCGCGAGATTTTAAGGTGGTGTGGTGAAGTTTGCGACAGTATGGGATATGTATATTAAGCTTGTACTTGTTAGCAATAATTTATGTTATTTCAATTTCATTTGTATATGCAATAAGTTGTAGGAATTCGAATGTTATTGGTTCAGACTGAAACTGACATCCGGATCATTACGAGACGCGAAGCGTCGAGTCATGATCCGGATTTTTATGCTGACAACGAGACGTGATCTAGCAATCAAAATCACATTACCGTGATAATGATATTTTTGTTATATACCTTTCAATTTTCAGATAATTTAATAAAATCACTATATGTAGTTGAAAAATACAAGAAATTGCTAAACATTTCAACCACTATAATACGAACTTCATCTTAAAGCATACACCGGATTACTTTTTGAAAGGCTGACATGCGCATGAATATTAGTTTTATGAATGAAGTTTGTGAAACAAGGCTCTCTCAGTCTGACTACCATCACTGTCAATAACACGAATTCTTCGACGCTTGAGGGCAGACTACTCATATATGTGATTTACAGTTATTGTGTAGTTCTGAAATTTTGCATCAAGGAAGTTTTCACCAGCTGAATGACTGGAGGTTTCTTTCAGAGGCCAGGTTGAATGCGGTTGAACTGTTTCTTGCGGAACGTTGTGAGAGGCTCCGATGGGAACTTGACACGGGAATGACAACATTATTTTGACAGTTATTTACAACAGGATTGGAGAAATTGTTGGAACTTGATGGTACAGATTTGTTACAGAGAATATTACTCATTTATAATTTCAAATTCATCCATTATGCGTGAAACTCACTAACGTTACCATTTATGAATTTCCGTAAATGGATTGTACGGTCCAATCTATTAGTTTGAAACTGACTGAATGTTTGCTCGGATTAACTCTTCTTCTAAAGATCTTATATATATATATATATATATATATATATATATATATATATATATATATATATATATATATATATATATATATATATATATATATATATATATATATAATAATAATAATAATAATAATAATAAAATAATAATAAAAATACCCCACTTTTTCGCCTAGTGAGATGAAACTTTGACATATATTTATAGAGAATATCTGAAATCTCACATTAGGGGGGAAAGTGCAAGATTGCAGAAAGCATCAACGAATTTGAAATATTAAAACAATGCAAAATTAAGGACAACAATTGGCCATTTTAAAATTTAAAGGGCCACCAAGTAAATTTGATTTGCCGTGTATGTCTAAATATTGCTTTTGGAACAAAACAAATGTTATATTTCAATTAGTTATATAGGAGGCCCACTGAAAAATGAATTCAGTTTAACTGTAACTGCTACACCATAGAGATCACCGCCGTTGCAGATTTCCTAGTTTTACAACAACAACAACACCAAAAACACCACCACCACCACCAACAACAACAATAATAATAATAATAATAATAGCATGAACAATGCATGACAAAACAAGACGCTAAATAAGTGAAGGAATATACAGGTCTTCAAATGTGAATTAAAAACTTGTGACTATTACTATAGTAGACCAAAATACAAATGAAACAAGAAGTATAGACAGTACCTGTTCGATCTTCTGGATAAGTGAACAAAGGCAGTACAGCTGCAAAAAATGTACAAACCGTTAATAATAAGAAATTTTTTTTAATTCAACGAGCAAACAACTACATGAAACTTGAACAATAGGCAAATAAGTGTAAAATGTCTAAATCTGGTCTGTTTGTTTGTTTGTTTTTCGTGTTTCAAAGGATTTGTGATCATTCATAGCTTGTAATATGCTAGTATAATTGTATTGTTGACAATATGGTAGTATCATAGTATTGTTGACAATATGGTAGTATCATAGTATTGTTGAAAACGCTTAAATGTTGTTATAATGATGGTAACAGTCAAAACAACAAGTGAAACTGAAGCAAGTAAGTAATAAAGCAAATACTACAAATAACAACCTATTGCGATTAAATGCAGTTCAAATATATAGGCACTAAATGAAAATAATGACACTGCAGATAAATGCACGTTTTCAATTATGTGGAGACAATGGATAAAAGTATTGTCAGAAGGCAGATAAATACACACTGTGTAATACCATGGCAACGAGGCATACATGCAGATTATTAAAAAAACAATGGAGCAGTAACTGAAAACAATGGCACAAATGGCGTGTACAGTACACACCCAAGAACATAAAAGAGCATTCACTTAAAAAAAAATTAAAAAAACCTTGTAAGTCATAAATCGGTATGCAAAACAGTTATTAGATAACAAATCGAGTAAGAGATTGACTTGAGAGATTATGGAAATAAATTAAATTTACTGAGTAGATAAATGGAGCAAAGTAAGTGAACATAAAATGAAGAAAAATGGTATACATGCAATATAAGTGAAAGCTGATATTATATTCAATTTTCGTATTATGAATAATGACTACAACGATGAACACAAGAATGTAAATTTTTGTAGCTTTCATTTCCTTGGCATAATATAGTCAATAATGTGCTCAAAGTGCTGTTAAAAACCAACAAAGCAAGCAACTAAATCTTGAATGAGGCGAAGCGATATACGATGAACTTCAAGTAGTGCAAATCAATGTCTAAATGAATGAATGGAGCCGGAAGCACCCCACCCAGTCCAGACTAATGAAATGGAAAGCTGATTGATTAGGAATACACCCCCCCCCCCCCCAAAAAAAAAAAAAAAAAAAAAAAAAAAACCGTGGGAAAGAATATTATTTTTCACGTTTTAATACAGTTGTATGGATGGAGGCAGAAGCATCTCACCCAAAACAGTGGGAAATGATATGCATTATTTAAATGAATACATTCATCTGGGTAAAGGCATAAACACCTCCCCCTACCCCAAAACTGTTAGAAAGGCTATGCATTCTTAATTTTGAATACATTCATTTGGATGGAAGCAGAAAGACCCCGTCTTGCCCCATAAGCTTTGTAAAAAGATTAATTATTAAGATCCTGTTCAGGCTGAACTAGAATAAAAATATTGATATGACCTGAAGGTGGCTAATTCAAGAGGGTCCCTAGAGTCAAATGTGATACATAACCTGTAGTGAACCGGACATGAAACAAGTAGCTGTGTTCAAGTGAGTTCAAGTTCCAAACACAGCTGACTGGTGTGTATTGTTAAAAGTTAAATATGGATGTTTCTGTTTAAACTTACTTTTTAATCTTCCATACCTGATAACCCCATTTTCGTTGTCCTTACAGATTTATATTGTATAGTTTACAAATTATTACGTTTAAAAGTGAGAACTTCACAAAAGTTGGTACAGGTATTACCTGCTCCTCATATGTATGCAGAATTGATGTTTAACTAAAACAAAGACCTCGCTAGTGTAGAGATTAAAGTGTAGGGAATCGGCAATAGATTATTAAATGAACACTGGTCTAGCTGAAATTTAAGAAATAGATACGAATAATTTGTATAGGTACAGTCAATTTGGTCATAGATAGATAGAGAGAAAAAAGAAAACTTAAATGTTGACAGTTGTTAGGAAACATTACGAAAATACCTTGCAGTTCAATGCAGTCAAGCGATCTCTTTTTGGGGGTGGGGGTAAGAGGAATGTATTTTCTGAACGTTACATTATATCATTCACACAGAGAAAATAAATGCATAAAATGTCTATTTTTGGTCAAAATTATAGGCAATAACTCTTTGAAAAAACTGCATTTCTTTGACATGGCAAATGCTGCCCTTAAATGCCACTCCTTATTTCCTAACATAATCTGTTGCTGCATTGTACTTCAATTTAAATTTCTGCACCCCATAAAATGAGATGGTTTATTTATCAATATTATATTCTCTGTCTCTCTGTCTTTCTCTCTATCTGTCTCTGTCTCTGTCTCTCTCTCTCATTTTCCTACGATGATTGCCAAACTTTTATGTCTAAATCTGGTCTGTTTGTCTGTTTTTCGTGTTTAAAAGGATTTGTGATAATTCATAGCTTGTAATATGCTCAGAAGAAAAATTAATTTAGTGGTACTCGGATACCTCTTTATAATACTTCCCGGCTGGACACATTATAATTGGTAGATCCATATTTTCTCGCCTTTCTTCCTTTAGAAATGAAATAGGAAGCTAATGCAGTCAGTAATATTAGACCATCTAACCTTTCATTGATTTCGGGAATTTGGTGTGACTAAATTTTACCGGAGAAACGGGAAATATATACTTTTTGAAGATTTAACCCTTAAAAATGTACTTTTGAAATGCGGATGTATTTTCGAGAGATTTCCAACGATCTAAGGACTTATTTTCTGATTTGGAACACCTTACACGACTGCACAAGTTGCGGCACAAATTCGAAAAGTGTGAATGGTATAAGACCTGGCTGAAAACCGTAAATATTGATGACATGATTGCAGGTGAAGAGAAACAAAGACGGTGTAGGACAGATTTACCCCCCCCCCCCCCCTCGCGTCACACACACACACACACTTTATATTTTGATAGTCCTAAAGACACTCAGATTTCTTTTTGGTTATATGGTTATAAAAGTATTAGTTGTCGTTTTTTATATCATGAATGTAAGAACTCACCGTGTTGAAAAGATTTCGTGTCAGTATTAAATTAATTAAATTAATTCGATTTATTTCCATTTTCATAGCAAGAACCTTGTTCACAAGACTTATTTCGCTTACTAAGAAAAACATAGAGACTGGCTGTCTTTAGAAGCCCTGTTTCGGGATTTTCGCCCAAACGCCATGAACATGTTCTCGGCTGTTCAACTAGAGTTGAGCTCTAAACAATAAACATCGCGCCAATCGGAATGTCCTCTGCTATTTCAGTGCGACAAGAATATGCCTCAGATGCATGTCGGGGCAGTAATTTACAGAAAAATCATACATTTTGTTTGCCAGAAATTTCTCCGCAAGCAAAAAGAAACTTCACGTAGGCTATTCCTGAGATTGGATTGCCTGTATGATTGACCGAGAAGTTGCGAATGAAAAGATAGTTCCATGCATTCGCAACTTCTCGGTCAATCATTGCTTCGTAAATAACCGAAGTGGTTCGAACGGTACTCTCGGCATACATTCGAGGTATGATCCGTAGGATTGACCTCGAAGTTGCGAATTACATCGCGTACCACAGTCGGCATTTCTACCATGTTTACTCTAGTCTACTCCGGCTTCAGAGGTGGTGTGAATTATCAAAACGAGAACAACGTTTGCGAACAATGTTCGTTAGGGCGAGAAAAACCCTGAGAACAATGTTCTCGTGTGTTTCGTATCAAGAAATAGCTCTCCCAAAGACACCCGTGCAGTATAACTTTGATGAAGAAATATCAAGGGATGATCTGTTGATCAACAAATATGAAGAAAATGAAATTATATGCACCTTTTTGCGTGTATTTTCTAGAGGAAAAAGAACAAAACAAAGAAAACAAGAACATCATATCAAAAAAAGTAAAATTTGAGGTAATTTAAATTGATAGCTTTTATAATACTATAATGTGGTAAAGTTTGACTGCAATAAAATATTATTATCAAAACTCATCACTGGTAGTCTACCGCTGGTTATCGAGGTTGCAGATTAGAAGTCTTTTTTAAGACTAGTGGCATAAAAAAAACAACACACGTAAAATTTGGAAGAGCATGTAGCGTTCTGATGACGCTCATTCTTGCGTATATTCTCTCAAGGCCTCTCACGTTACCATCACACTATACTGACTTTGGGACGGTTGACCATACCAGTGAGACATTAGTCAGTTTATTTAGGTAGATTTAAGTCACGCTGGCTGCATGTTGCTTACACCATGATAATACTACGTTTTAACAGGATGTGGGTAATGTTGATGTATTCCTACAAGTAGTAAAGCAACGCTTGAAAGATAATTTATAAAAAAAAATTGGAATTCTAGGTTTGAATCTTCTAGTAGGACATGTCTATATGATCATCTTGCAAAAAGTTTTACATATAAAGAATATCTTACTTTTATTACAATTAAGAATTTTAGAATAGCACTAACTAAATTGCGAAAATCATCTCATAGACTTCATGCTGAAACAGGTAGATGGGCTAAGCCACAAGCGATATCATACGAAAATAGAACATGTCGTTTTTGTAATCTGATAGAGGACGAATTTAATTTTTTATTAGGATGTCAGTGTTACACGGTATATATATATATATATATATATATATATATATATATATATATATATATATATATATATATATATATATATATATATACGCAAGTATTTACATAAACAGTATTGGAGGCATTCAATACTGTCCAAATTTATAGATCTACTTTCAAGTAATATCCAGAAGATTATACGAAACTTAAGCAATTCTTATTTTTAGATATTTTAAACTTGACAGTGAATTATTTAAGTCGCCAAAATAATATTTCAATTATTTTATTATATATTTTATAAAAAGTACAGTTTCTCAACCAGCCTCAATCAACTACTGTACAAGATAATAATTATATATTTCTTTACATTGGTTGCTTTAACTGCTTCAGTTGCTGATAATCTGCTCCCTTTTTCCTTTTCTATTTAATGCGATTGTATTTTTTCCTTCCCTCCTTTCTTTTTGTCTTCTCGAGATTTGTTTATTAATTAGTTCGTTTGTAGTAATTAGCATAGATTCAACAATCATAATGATTTATATGTTGACGCATACATCTAAAGTTTTTATATTGATTCATACTATTGCATTTTCAATTGGACTGCGTGATTTTAAGATATGATTTATATTGAATATTGTTAAATATATATCTGCCATCACTTCACTTTGGTACTAATTAATATTGTATAATTATATGTTTGCAAAAGGTCGATAAGCTGATGTGCAATAAAGAATCTTCTTCTGTAAATTACCATTTGCATATACAGATGACCAAAGCGGTGAGTCATGGATAAAGTGAAGCGCATCACGGGAACGTACAGATAAGAAGAATTCAGCGTTATCTGACAATTTCGCGCTTATTTGACGAGGGACCTCGAGTCCTTGATAGCTTGTTGTCACAAAGTACCTTAATTACAGCTGACATACGAGGAATTGTGATATCATCCAATTTGAATACCAAATGTTAACTGGAATGAGAGTGAGATAACAGTTCCCCAGTATGAAAGAATCCATGAAAGGCTTGAAGGAATAACGAAGCATGCATAGATTTAGTGCATGCTGACTCACACAGAATGGAGTTGGCAAGAAGTAATCTGGAGAGAAATTTATCCTGTGCAAAGTACGAAACTCTGGAGTCGAACCTTAATTAGCAAGGTCCGTGTAAAGTGCGGCCCGATTCCAACATGCGACTGAATTCCGGACAACCCAAGCGTGCACTAACATAAACACATTTTTTGGTAGAATCTAGAAATGGTTATTTAATTTTTAGCAAATTTCGCACATCTAGTAAATGTGGCGCACTAGAATATGAGACACAATTTTTGCAAATTAATTATCGGCTAATTGTCTATTCCTCTGCATAATAGAATTTTACCATTTAAAAAAAAATATTTACTTGAATTCAGTTTCGACGCTGAATTTACTATGTTTTTGCTAGTAAACGTTTTGTGATGTGCATTGTTTTCTTTAATCTCGTTAAAGATACTGACACAACTTCAACACAAGCAAGTACCACAATTACCACCACCCAACCAACCACAGCTCCAACTACAGTAACAACTAGTGCATCCACTACAGCACCATCCACAACAACAACAACCAGCACAACCGTTGCCACGACAACGGCGTCAACTACCAGTACCACAGCTCCCACGACAACTACATCGACAACTACCACCACCACAGCTCCCACGACAACCACAACAACTACCATCACAACCACCACACCGGCCGCGGGAGTTCCGGTAAACTCGCCATGCACAGTGGATGGACAATGTCTCGTGACATTCACCTCTTGCAGGCAAGGCACGTGTTTGTGTTTGGCCGGTTACAGCTTTAAACCGTCAACCGGTGCGTGTGTCACTATCAGCAGTAAGTATTTATGTCTTTTCATCTGTCTGTGTGTTTCTATGTCTGTCTGTCTTACTTAAAGACCGATTTAAAGTTTGTCTGACTGACGGTCTCTCTTTGTATGTATGTATGTATGTATGTATGTATGTATGTATGTATGTATGTATGTATGTATGTATGTATGTATGTATGTATGTATGTATGTATGTATGTATGTATGTATGTATGTATGTATGCATGCATCTGTTTACACATACTTACACAAAAGCCATAGTGTAATACCTTCCTTTAACGACCCTAAACTGGTACAAAGTCACAGTAAATCAAAAACGTAAACACAAAAACTTACTGTTGTCTTTTGTTTTGTATTGGTTGATTCTTAATAAGGTCAAACACTACTCAGATTATATGCACTCAGAAATTGTTCATAATGAAATGAATTGAATATTGAATCTTAGCAAGTACTTCAAAATGAACAACAGTGATGGGCGTTGTGTGGGGTGAGGTGGGATGGAGAAATCGAACTAGTTTTTTTCACTATGGGCATAATTGTAATATATCCGTATAGATTACAGTAGATGCTGATTACGACCAGATTTTTGTCCAGTCCGCCTTGACGGAAGCTCCACATACTCATTACTTTGGTGCCCGTGTATGTGTCTGTCCGTTCGTCCATCCGTACGTACTAAAACACCCTAGATTAACCTCAACATTAAAGGTCGTTAAGTGGTCAGTTTCTCAAGTGCAGTTGACCACAGGGTCATGCTACTTGGCATGGGGATACAACTTGATATGTACAACACTAATTCTATAAGAGCTCGGCGACCGGTCTCGATATGCAGACCATAATCAGTTTCTTGTTTAATTACTTTGCAGAGGTATTTTGAATGATATCAGCTTAAACTTAATTGGTCACCTTGCTCGCGATATACCTACAACAACATTTTGAAAGTAATTGTAGGACCAGGACTCATGTCGACATATTTTCATAATTTCGCCAGGTACACATGACTCGATGAGTCATTGTATATTGAAAATTAATAAGTTAGTAAACTTCGTGTCGAAACGACATCTTAATCTACAAGCCGTTCTTATCTTAGAGTATTTACAGTACGTAGTAAAATGACTTACCTAAAACTACGTTTAATAGATATAAATATAATTTTATAATTTTTTTACGTATCTCTCTTTGTGTTTGTTAACAACATATTGATTAAAAACGTAGTCGATTTAATTCTTGTCGTCAAATCTGCCGTTAGGAGATTGTCAATTTACAAGTATCTTCTACGTTACACTATTTTAGTCAGAACGATTCCCGCACATAAAATACAGGTCCACACGAAACAACAACAACACGCACAGATTTATACATATTTTATTTATCTATGGAGCAACACGATATCATGGAATCTAGTAAACCGTGTTTGAAGTTTTTCAAAAGCTTTAAGTGAAAAGTGTCTTCGGTGTCGGAAAATATTTCTTGTCATACATATTTTTGTATAATCATATCGATCTTAATCAATCGAATCAGTCTGTCATGATCAGCTTTAATCTTAATCTTAAATTTTATTAATCTAGTTTTACATTTTAGTGTTTCCAGAGTGAGAATCGAATCTTGATCTCTACAGCAGCCCTGCCTAGTACTGTGACATCTGCTGTCCCCAGAACACATCGGAAAAAAAAATAATTATACATTAATTCAAAGTAGTTTCTGGAAAAAAAACGTATTTTGTCGAGTAAACGGTATAGTTGTATATAGCTGAATACAAAAGATAATAATATTGATGTGTTATAATTATATAAGCGATTTTAGATCAACACATAGCATAATCAAAATATTCTATTTGGTTCACAACAATGGACGTTCTCCATTTTCCGTCGCAAATGACATCTTTATTTTATAAAAGATGTTCTTAAGAAAATATGTGTTACACTATTCGTCTCAAGTTCAGAACTATTTTTTTTTTTTTTTAATGTTTAAGAATCTAGTTAGTACATAAAAGTCTTAGAGTCTATTTACTAGTTACTGCATAACTGCCACGAAAGTTTGTGATGGTTAATAACATAACGTTTGGTTGGTAGTGTTGCTGTAAGTTATGTCATGGTGTGAAATAACATTTAGAACAGTTCAGTTCAATTCAATTTATTTTATACAACATCCAAGAGTAGACATTTCGTAGGGAAAACGACACAAATCAAAGACATTATTAGATTTAGATTATAAAATTGGTTACAAAAGTTTTGTGATAAAGAATATATTATAATTTTTATTAATTAAGATTTAATTAATTTAAGTGTGCCGTTTGGAGTTTTTTCATCGAAAGAGACTAAAACATATTTTGACGGAACTATCTGAGTCATTCGGTATTCCAAAACCCACTAACAAGAGTACATCTCAAAGAAGATACTTTTCTCATTTTATTAATGCAATATGACAGAAGAAAATGTTCTTCATTTGTTACTTTGTAAGAACAAAAATTACACAGTCTTTGCTCTCAATGGGTATCTTTATATCGTCCCGTATCCATTGTTAGGTTGTGATACCTAGCTTTAGAGTACACAACGGTTTTTGAACACGATGAATATTTGTGACCTTTATGTTTTACACAATTAAAGTCAGTGAAAAGCTGAAAAAGCTATTCTATTAAATCATAAGTTTCTTTCAGAGTAGCTTCATCCTTCCAGAAAGCTATTATCAGGATATGGGCGTACCTCAAGGCAGCATTTTGCCGACACCCTTTGCAACACAAAAATGAATGCTTAGTCAAACAGCCTTTGAAACATGAAAATGAATGCATAGTCAAACAGCCTTTGCAACATGAAAATTAACACATAGTCAAACAGCCTTTGCAACATCAAAATTAATGCATAGTCAAATATCCTTTGCAACATCAGAATTAATGCATAGTCAAACAGCCTTTGCAACATCATAATGAATGCATAGTCAAACAGCCTTAACCAGAACTGACTGCTCATCATACGTCAACGACTTTTTGATCTGTTATGGATAAAAAAAATATGCATACTGTTCAACGTCAGCCACATATGTAACTCAACGGAGTTAAAAGATGGTCTAAAGAAAAACGGGTTCAAATTTTCTGTTTAAAACTGTATGCACTTCTGTCGATTACATAACATTAATGAGGACCCAAAACTCCATCTTAACGGTTCCTTTATCTTTTTTTATGGAAGAGACCACATTTTTAGTGCTTATTTTTGACTGTAAACTAACTTTCTTTCTGCATATTAGATACCTAAGGGACAAATGTAAAAAAGTCATGAATTTAATACGAGTCGTGGCAAACACAGATTGGTGAGCAGACCGGAGTGTCTTACTCCGGTTATAACAGAATATAGCAAGATCTAAACTTAAATATGGTTCGCTTGTTTATGGATCAGCTGCAAATCTCACCTGCATATGCTGGACACAATCAAGGACTTCATCTTTGAGCAGTAAAAACTTCCTCTTCAGATATCTTCTATGTTGAGGCAAACGAACCATCACTTTACCTCAGACGAAAGAAACTGGTTTTTCGGTATTCTAACCCATCTAATCATGCATACGATGTCGTCTTTAGGCCCTAAAATCATACCGTGCACCCTCTGAAACCAAATGTCATTCCATCTATATCGATATGAATTCGTCCTCATCTAGAAGCAGCAACAATCAATCTTGCCAAAACTGCAAAATTCTCTATTCCTCAAATTACCGCTTTTATTGAGCTTTGTCATTACCAAGGGTCCTCTACCCTCTACCACTCATCTTGTTTGTCATAGTAAATTGAATGAAATTAGAGCCTTGCAGTCACGCGTGTCTGACTGGAAGATTCCATAGTGACTTCAAATATTATAAATTTTTCTACATACTCGGCAAAATATGTCGAATGAAAACAACACAAACAAGCTTCCTAACGTCAGACCTATAATTGGAGAGTAGCAAATCGCAGATATGAGATGTAATTCTGCCGCTCACGTATAGGACACACATACATGACCCATGCATACCTCATGAAAAGTTAACCTCGACTAGCTTCTCATTGTTCACTGGCAGTAGAACACATTTTGTCGAGTGTACCGACTTGTATCTTGTGAGACAGATTTTTAAAAAAATTTTTTTTAATGTGAACTCAGTTAAAAAGCTGTTTGATGATGTACCAATGGAGAAAATATTGGACTTTTCAAAAGAATGAGGTTTATACAGCAAATTTTGACTCTATATTTTAAGGATTTTTATATTATTGCCATTAACCTTTATTTTATGTACCTGTTGACAATTTTTAACATCTTTGCCTTTTATAGTTTTTTTTGCAGGACATACTTTTTACGTTTCCTTGGACGGGTTTATCTTCTTATATTTTTTTGTTGTTGTAAATTTTACCTTTATGTTTTTGGAACTTAACTTGTAATCGTCACTATATAGGCAGGATTGTGCTTACGTGTAAGCCATATACATACATACATACATACATACATACATACATACATACATACATAAATACATACATACATACATTTATTGGATGTACCTCTAATTTGACTACGTTATCAGTGAAAATTGTATTTATTTGTTTATTTATTTGAGGGGGGTATGGGCACAATTACATTCTTTATTAAAGACTATGAATATCAACCTTTTTAGGTCAGTAGATGAAAGTAAATGTTATATTGTCTGTTACAGTACTTTTCTCCAATTCATTGCACTGAGATCATCCTGTATTTTGTATTTTTGTTAAGATAGAATTATATACGTATACATGTTCCTTAAATGTGTTGATTACAATTTCAACAAATTGATTTCGCCAAAAAATAAATCTTCACTTGTATCCACAGATGAAAGATAAATGTCGTCAGCCTGCAATGTCAATATTTAAAGGAAACAGTCCTATCTCAGATATTGTAATTTGCTCGTATTGGCAAGTATAATATTAGCTTTGCAACACTAATTACTTTTTTGTTATATCTATTGTTCCATTTATTTACAAACATATTGGAATTATGCTTGTTAAAAACTCTAGTACCCCACGATATGATTCATGAGGATTATTTTAGATATAGTATTAAATTCAAGTTGTCCATTAAAACATTCAATGGAGTATCAAGTCTCGCACATGTGCGACCGTTACTTTTTTTTGTCTCGATCTGGTCGACTCGGGTTAGTTACCTCTGCTCGTTGTCACGTGACGGTTTCATAACGTCAAAACAAAACTGTGGTTTCATTTATTTACGTGGGTACAAAATTTCCTTGGTTTTGTAAGAAAAATAAAACGTTGGAACTTATATTTGTGGATTTGCCTATGTCAAAGTTTGCATATTTATAGGTATTTAATTTCGTTGTTTAATCTCTATAAATACTCAAAGTCAATAATACAAAAAGCAGCTGGGGGGAGGGGGGGGGGCCAACCGATCAATTTTGTGGGCGACCTCATTGGGGGAAATCGACGCTTCTATCAAAAAATGGTCGATTTGTGAAATCGACACTTCTATAAAAAAAAAACAGGGGTCGTGCCAGAGTGCGGGTAAACCTAGTAGGATTACTCAACGATGAGATATGTAATTGAAATCGGCATTTTATTAATAATAATGAGTGATTCTGCGCCAACCATGGAATCTCATACAGCTAAACTGGCACGACAACGACTAGATGCGATTAAGAAATATCTTCCTGTTCGTGATTCTGTCAAACAGCAACTACAACAACGTCAGGAAGCTCAAGTGGAATTTACAGAGGGTACAGAGCAGTTATTTAAACCAATTGTCGAACCAACGAAAAAAATTGTTGCAGCAACTGAGGCAACACGAAAAACTCTTGAGACATTACCCGCTGACATTGCTGGTCGTTTTCAGCCCCAACCTGAAGTTCAACCCCAACCTGAAGTTCAACCGCTACTAAAAGAAAAAGTTAACATAATGGAAAAATTTACTGAGGATGGTATTGCTGCCATCAGGAAGAATCCAGAGGAAATGGCTTATGCTGCATCAAAGTTTGGGTGGAGGGATGAAGCCTATTATGTAAAACCTGAATATATTAATAGTTTAAGATCTGGCAAAAACTGGGTTAAAGATGTATATCGCGTTGCACGTGGTATTCAACAAATCCGAGGGGAGGAAGAAAACGATGCATTTATCATCTTTAATGGAGTAGTAGAGGAATTTGAATCAAAGGAAATAGAAAATAGAAGGGTAAAACAAAAGGAAATGAAGGCTCAACTTGAAAAACAAGAAAAGAAAGGAGAAAAAGGGGCGTACAAACTCGATCTGAAAAAAAGAAAGAAACAGCTGAGTTAACAAAATTACTGACTGATCCGGAACCATGGACAGAATCTATTGAGGAAGAAGACTACGATCTGACACTTGACAGATTACACCCCCCTACGGGAAAGGGTTTAACTCGTAGGAAACAAAAACCTCTAGACAACGACAATAATCGCGATCATCGACTCTGTCCCGATAACGTTCTTGCTGATGTTGATCGACTAGAAATTCTGATTGGTGGAAGACGAGCCGGCAACAATTCCCCTGAAATTATTAACGAAGCAGCTGCGATATGCCAGCGATTATTCACAGGTGGTATCATGGATATTAACGTTTATCGGGTATTGATCGATGAAATTACTGACGATTACTACAGCGACTACGAGTAAGTCCGTAGTCACAATTAGATCCGCGGTAATAAAAAATAACATGATCATACACAATGCTCAACGTGTACCAATCATGGTTAGGGTGATAAACTCACGATCGCCAGTATATAAAGCTACTTACGGAGATGGACTTGGTGATGTTGTTCAAGGACTATTTAGAACGGTAGCTCCAAAAGCGATCCCGATTATAAAACAACTAGGAATGAAAGCTATCGATGTTGTTCGTGGTAAGGGTATTGGCGTTGTTGGTGATGTTGCTGGTAAAGCATTCTCAGCAATCAGAGACAGACTTACACGATTAATACGACAAAGACCGCAGGTAAAACTACCCAGCACCGAGGTAATGCCAGCAGCTGTCAGTAAAGTAATAAACTAAGTTGCAAATACGCGATTGAAAGAATTAGCCGGAAATGCGAGTATTTCTAACGATGAATCTCAGAATGTTACTGCGAATTTGATAGCGGGTAGTGGTCTAACTCGTCGTCGATATTAGACAACTGTGATTATAATAAAATGTTCAAGCGTATATCTGATCCTGCATTTGACATGGACGCACCTATCCTCAAAGACGAATCTGTACGTGACCATCAGTATTATTCTTACGAAGCACGAGAATCAAACCAACGCGGGAGAACTGAATTACAAGTCCAAGATACATCTAGATATTTTTTACCCGCGGAGGCATTCATTGAAGTTCAGGGTAGACTTTTGAAACAAGATGATACTGCATATGCAGCAGGTGTGCAATGTGGGTTTGTTAACAATGGTATTATGGCATTATTCAACAGTGCACGATACATCATTGACGGTAGAGAAATCGAGGTGTGCCACGACAATATTGACATTGCCACAACAATTATCGGGTTGGCCAGATACAGCGATGATTATTCACGGTCTGCTGGTCAATCAATGATGTTCGCAAAGGATATTACTGACAACCCCGATCATAGGTCATTTCTCAAGGTACAAGTAACACGGGATACCGCCGCTGCTGATCCGCAACCAGATGGAATGATAGCTAGACCTGCGGCTGCTTTTTCGGTACTAAAGGATGCTAATCCAGATTTAAACTTAGGATTCGCAGCACGTAAAAATCAAATTAACGCTGATGGGAGATTTAGTTGTGCAATTCCATTATCGCATATCTTCGGTTTCTGTAGGAATTTTAGAAAGGTTATATTCGGAGCCAAACATACAGTCGCACTGGTGAGAAGGGGCGCTGACAATGATGCAATATGGCGTTCCGCTGCTGCTGATGCTGGTAAAATAACATTGAAAAGACTCGCATTGTGGATGCCAACGATGACACCGTCAATTACCGAAGAACAACGACTGCTCTCATTCATGGATCGCGGTGGTAAATCAACATTGTCGTGGCTGACGATGACCACAGACTCAATCACGAGTATAACTGTTGGTACCTTCGCATGGCAGATCGCATCACAACAGGGAGTTTCAGCACCACGGCATATATTCATAGCTTTTCAGGATTCCAGGCGAGTTGATTCCCAGATATACAACCCGATGGTGTTGACAATATCCAAGTGAGCGAAGTTTCTCTGAGAATAAACGGACATCAGGAACCATCTGAAGAAGTGTTATTGGATTTTGTTAATAATCATGATGCACCTGCGTATCATCGTTTGATGACATTTATGGGACGTGATCAAAATGTTGATTCTGGTTTGCAGATATCTCAGCGCGATTTTGCAACGCTATATCCGATCTATTACTTCTCACTGGAACATTTGGACTTGTTCAGACAATCAGTCGTTGATATACATTTCCGAGCTCGCGTGGGTGCATTGCCAGCTGCTGATATTGCCTACAGAGCCATTGCTGTAATACTATCAGACAAAACAATGCTACTCGAAGGCGTCGGCGGGCGAATGAGAGTCGTTGATGCTCCAGTCGAGAACATGTAGAAAAAAAAATACATCGAAAAATCTGCAAGCGTATTCAATTGGTAATTTATAATATCGTATAAATGTCATATCATCATGTTAATGTTACTTTGACACCTGGTCAGATTAAAAAACTGAAATCTGCGGCAAAACATAAATGCGGAACAACGATATTGCTGAAATCAACGGCCACAGACACCGGCCCAAATAAACTATCATTGACTGAACATCAGATGAAACGTTTCAACAACGCTAAGAAAAAAAAACATGGTATACGACTTGATCTCTCCGCAGCTGAGGTCAACGATATGTCACCAATCGGTGGTATATTTCCACTTCTTGCAGCTATACCAGCATTAATCGCAGCTGCAGCCCTAGCTGTTGCAAAAGCAACCGCACTTGGCGCTGTTGGGACAGCTGCTGGAATGGCACTAAAAAAGGCAACAGGTCATGGAATACGACGCAATGACCACGGACGCCGGCGTTCAAAAACATCCACAAAAAAAACGCGGACCACAGGTTGGGGTCTAAGATTACCAGGAACCTATCTAGGTCGCGGTCTAAGATTACCAGGAACATAATTCCTATGTCTAATTTTGATTTACTTGATGCTGAACAACGATTAAATATTGGAAATTTCAGAGGTGTTTTCATGCGAGATCAACTACCAAGGCGACCAAACAACGTTGAAACTGGTATCATTAATCTTGATTCCACGAGTGGTCCAGGTACTCACTGGGTTGCTTATGCGATTGATCCACATAGTGTTATCTATTTTGATTCATATGGGCTAGCACCACCAGTAGAATTTTTGAAATACATTCATCCGCGTGTTCCGTGGTATTCAAGGTTACCGACACAAACAATAACAGATTTACCAATTTGTGGTCCAGAAGTACTTGCTGTTCTTGAAGCAATATCAAAGTCTCGTAGTCAGCTATCTCGTTCACCACCGCTACATAAAGTCGTACATGAATATACGGCCGGTAAAGTCAACCACGCGCGACTGTTAGAAACTAGCCCAGGTTTATAATGGTTGATATTTACGGAAGATCCAAACGCAGACCAGGTCCACAAACCACTGATGATTTATCAAAATACGTGACTCACGACGAGCTTGATGATCTTATGAACTTGACCGGGGTCGACCAGGATGAAGTTGTTGTTTTTCGGGATCAACATGGGCGGCTAAAGACGAGTAATATCAGGTGGGTTGATATTATCCGACGTGTTTTAGGTGCTGTCGTAGACAACATACCTGTATTTACTGATGCCGGAAGAATCAGACACTCCAGTATATCAATCACAACGATCAGAGATCAGATCAACGGAGTGAGAGCACTCTGCGTTGCTAAAACCGGTGATACAATGACGGGTGAACTCAACATGAACGGAAATCAAATTGTTCTTCTGAGAGAACCAGAATCAGACGATAACGCTGCAACGAAGAAATACGTAGATGAACATGATTCCAGTCATAGCACCACACTAGACGAGTTGCGAGTCGAGTATGATAGTCACGTAGGAATGTTTATTAATTTTCGTAGAAACATAAATAAAGTCACTGAGGATTTCTTTGGAAATCCCAAGGTGGTCAACGCAAAGCTAGCTGATATTCATTGTGATCTTGCCAAAATCAAAGCAAACGTGGAAACTATCAACAAAGTACAAGAGAATCGTGTACATACGGTGAAATCTGGATCAGCAACATGGTCAAAACAAAATAACACTATCAAACATACCGCAGAAGCTACTGGCGTGTACAGGCTCTCAGTGTTTAGCGCTGCGAAATTTAGTATATTTACTACATACCCATGGCGTCATTCAACCGATACATTTCCGGAATCAGTGTCAATTGTGCTAAATCAAGCCGCCGAGGAAATATTTATATTGGATCCAGAAGATAAAGATTTAAACGCAGCGTTGTACTGGTGGTGTTTGGAATTCGTTGCAGCAACACCACAATTAATTATCTGAATCCGATTTTCCTCTGGAAAAGTCAAATTCGTCTTAGACAGATCCATGTTAGTATAAAATGGCATCGTTGAATGTCCAGGGCAGCGATCTCGATCGCAATGTGCGTGCACACCTGCGTCAGCGTGTAAACACGCCCCACAAGTTTGATCTGGATGATCGTACACAATTTTACAGGTATAATCAAGTAAGTGCATATCAGGCATCATTGAAAAATATCATCGACGGTTACATGATAAAACAAAAGAAGTATAGTAGACGTATCGTTGTTATCGATAATGTGGTTTACGCGGTATCCGCAGTGGTTGCTGGAACAATGACGTTAATCGGTACGTTGTCAGCGATCTCGATCGCCGCCCCCGCCATCGGAATTGGCTTTACTATTTTCGTCGGCGTATTTGGTGTTCTTAATATTATTGCAAAGCGACTGTCAACCTGTGCGGTTAATAAACTACACGAATATACAACGCTGCTATCAAATGCAACGAATGCACATGCGCAGATGTCATCGCTAATATCAAAAAGTTTAAACTATGGAGTTATATCAGATGATGAGTTTAATGCAATCAGTGCTGTTTATCATGACGCGTGCCGGTTATTTAGAATCTGTGTAGATAATAATGACAGCGGCCGCGTCACAGACGCCGCAGGAGATAATAACATTGTTAAGACAGATTTCTGCTAATACTACTCCATCGACAACTACGATGTCAACGCAACCAGAATTTGATATTACTTTTCCTACGCCGATAACTTCCAAAGAGATCGCATTGGCACAATTACGAGTGTATCATAGTTGGCCCAATATCAGATCAAAATCATTTGGCGGATTGGATGCCAATAATTCACTGGTATTTTCATACAAAAACAACGCAGATGGTACGCCTGACTGGAACGTTGTTAGTATTCCAACGGGAGCTTATCAGATTGAACAAATCAACGATGAATTTCGGCGGCGAATCAAGTCAATTACAGGAAAGGAATCCAAAATTGCAATAACGGTCCACGAACCAACACTCAGTGCTGCCATTGAAATATACACACCGGATTATACCGTTGATATATATCAATCGTCGATCAGAACCGTATTGGGATGGCCTGACACACCGCCGGTTCATGTTGGACCACCAGAACCAAAGAGATCTGATTATTCGACAGACATCAAAAAGTTTATAGAAACTCCTGAGTATCAAATAATATCAACATGGATTGAATCTGAAACCCCCCTCTTCGTACTTAATTCAGATTACGACTACCCGTTGGCGATGAACGTCATTTTCATTGTCGTAAAAGATATCTCCGCGGACCTGGTTATTAATAAAATTAATGAGGAGTATAACGCGTATATAACTAATCTAGAAAAATTATCTGAGAAATACCTGTTTGAATATCCGAATGATAATTTACTGCAAAAAAATTATAGCGATAATCCAGCATTTGAACATGGTGATCGCTAACGTAGAGGGATTTCAGGGCAGGGCGATTAATATTATTAGCTCCTCCTTTCCATTCCAAAAAGAGAAATTTCTCAAATACTTTAAGATAACCAAAGATGATTTACCTACATTCAAGATACCCGGTCTTAACCTCGATGAAAAGAAAAAGAAACTCAAATCGATCATCGATGATCACTTTGATAAAATCCAAGCCGCATGGAACGTAATAGCACCTCCACCAACGATTCTGCGGCATAACAACGGTGTTGGTGATCAATCGGGCCGTCACATATCGCCAGGTATAGTCAATATTACGTCAACGATTTCTGTAAACCTTGTATGTGACGCTGTCGATGGAAGTTATCAAGCGGGTCTATCAAAGGAATTTTCCAGAGGAAAATCGGATTCACTGAAATCCAAACAAGCTCAACAAGGTTACATTCTTTATAGCTTTTCCCCGGAAGTACCTCCTGGTAGTTTGATTGTATCAGTACCTGTTAATCCCGTTTATCTACTATGTCATAATCCGTCATTGTCGCGCATACATTTTTCACTGGTGGATCAAGATAATCACTTGCTGGATTTGCGCGGTGAAGAATTAACAGTGAGTTTGTATGTGCGCGCGTAATCAACCACGTGAATGGGTACTCTGAGTGCGGGCACAGTGTGTATACACACCGAGTACAACTTTGTAAATGATGTAGTGATGTAATCAGCATGTAAACACGCCGCGTCTCTCTTTTTTCAACAAAAAAAAATATTTGTTTTAACTCGCCGCAGTGTGTACACACGCCGCCGCGCCGGAACGCGAGCGTTCTGCATCGATATCACTCATCTCACTGAGGGGGGGGGGGGGGGCATAAGTTTCTTTAACTGTCTTACACGCTCACTTATAACTTTTTTTGCTTCATATTCTTGAGACAGCTCTGATCTAACTTTCTCTATTGCGTTTGCAAGTGGAACAAACTCAGCAATTATTTTATCATCCCGATCATTCAAAGGATGATTCACCGGTAAACCGGCTAACGACGTTGTCATTGCCTGTTGCAACAGTTTTATAAATCGATATTCTGCAGCTAGTGTATACCTACCTTCCTCACGTCGTTGTTGCAATATTTCAAAATCATTTATAATTTTTTCTGTATTTGCTAGCGAATCAGTAAGTTGAATACTCGAATCTTTGGAAAATAATTCACTCGAATCCGCGTTCGCAGATTTACGCTGTTGTAATTTTTCAATCGCAGAAATAATCGCATTAATATTTTCTTGGTTCATATTAATAATAAAATATTTCTTTAAATAACCGATTTTTAAAAAAAATATTTACAACATCTATTTACATATACATCCTACGTGAACCCCTAGAGTATGATTAACATTCTTGCAGGTCCAGAGGATTAGATAAATATATACAACATCTATATAATATAATCTTATCTTATCTTATCTTATCTTATCCATACGTATACAATGGTACATGATCCCCATATGAACCCCTAGAGTGTCATTAACATTCTAGAAGGTCCAGGGGGTTCGATGAATATATACAATGATGGTGATGTAATCACTATGGTAATGTGGCTGATGTGTTTGATGAATATATACAATGGTAATGTGGCTGATGATACAATGGTAATGAATATTTTACCCAGAGTGCTAGCACTCGAGCGGGTGTAATCATCCTTTGGATGATCGGGATGATCATTGGCGATGTCCCTGGACCAGTGTGCATGCACACCGTGCACGCACCCCCCTTCCCCAATGCAAACCCAGAGGTGCAAAACATCACCTCCTCCCGTTTTTTGGGAGGATTAGGTTCGGAGCGGAGTGCTAGCACTCTGGGTGAGTAGGGAATTATCAATGATCATCCAAAGGATGATTACACGCGCGACCCCCCCCCCCCCCTTAGCACTCTGGGTGAGTAGGGAATTATCAATGCGACCCCCCCCCCCCCCTTAGCACTCTGGGTGAGTAGGGAATTATCAATGATCATCCAAAGGATGATTACACGCGCGACCCCCCCCCCCCCCCTTAGCACTCTGGGTGAGTAGGGAATTATCAATGATCATCCAAAGGATGATTACACGCGCGACCCCCCCCCCCCCCCCAAATTATAATAATTTTTATTACAAACGCCGACAAGTATCCGTCGCGTAATTCGAACATGAGAGAGATTTCCACTTGTTCGATCATCCAAAGGATGATTGGGAAAACAGACGCCTTAACCGTTACACTACGGCGCTTGCTTATTTACTAGTGTTCGGAACTGGTATAATACGTGAAAAAAAACACACTTAGTGACGTTGTCACCGAGGGCGTGGATGAGATAGCCAATCGTGAATAAATCAAAGACAGATACAGCAGTATTGATTCGTTTTACTACGCCGTGTGTGTACACACTGTGCTAGCACTCTGGGTTAAAAAAAATCTATATTTACATTAACACAGCAATCGATATACGCACACAATGTCCAGGGCAGCGGGGACAGTGACAATGAAGTAATTTAGTAAATCTGTTGAAGAATGATCACAGGATTCCTTGGAATCCAGGGGCCACGTACCGAAATTGAATTCTTTCACTGGAGCGCTGATTTAGTTATATTACTGGCTACAGATCTGACAGCACTTGGTCGAATATTATAATGTTTTCCAGCAGCGTATAATGACGGAAATTCAGTTTCTTCCCCTGTTTGCGTATTTATTCCAATAACACGTCTGGGGGTGGCACGCCCTCCTTGTGGATTTCGAAGATTCCTTCCATCCGCATTTCGGCCCGCCAAAACATTTTCTTGTTGATTTACAACTCTAAGATTCTCAAGTCTGTTATCAGTTTTAACACCATTAATATGATCGATGACAAGACCTTTACCGATCAAGCCGTTAAAACACTCGTAGATAAATCTATGAGCGTAATATTTTTTGTTCCCACGTGAGCGTGTACAATGTCCAGGGACATCGACGCTACGATCGAGATCGCAATGTCTTGGATACCACACGGTAATCAGTAAATAACCGTTATTATGAGGATAACCGATAGGTTTTGTCCGCCCCGCCCGTGCGCGAGTGTAATGTCTGATTACACCAGTGCGGTTTGCCTCATAATCATTAAAAGTAGGATGTCTCTGAAAATCTTCGACGTTCACTTGTTCCATTTATATAGTAATATTATTTCTCTAATATATATCATTCGGGTATAAATCTACCTATGGCGAAACCATCCATTGGATGATCATTCGGGGATTGTCTATTGAGATAATCTTGAGCGTCTTTTATAATATTTTCCTGTCGTCGTTCGTAGTACTGTTTCAGCGCTCTGTATTTTCTCCCACCGCATGAAACACAAAGCTCGCTTTGGCCTCTAACTCCAACTCCACATTTTATGCACGGTTTTGGCCCTGAACTCCCCCGACGCACACTTTGCATGTGATAGGCACAATACTCGTAATAGCAATTTTTTCCGCATGGAATTGCTGATCCAGTCATCAACCATTTTCAATTACCTTTGCCTCGTAATGTCATTATATAATATTTAAGATAATATTTAATTTAGATATATACTTGCCTTAATTATATGATGAGCAGGAGTACCGATGAAGAGTTTTCGAGATTAGCCATGATTGATAGTATTCCCTGGGACAAGACTGTCCTTGGCAGATTTGATTTTGACCGATTAATGAATAAACGAGAACGCCCAAGAATACCCTTAGATTTACAATTACACGATTACATAAGCGAGGCCAAGAAGGAGTTTCGTGATGATAGAGCGGCTCACGTTTGGTCGACGTTTCGGATCGATCAAGACGATATCTCCATCGACGCCATGATGAATGAACAGCAGGCAGCGACAATTATTGGTTATCTGGACGCAGACACAGGTGTATTGCATCGATATTACTTTAGACTTAAATTTATTACGGCGTCGTCCGATGCTGATGACGGTTACGTTATCACTAAGTGGATCATCCGAGATAAACGCGATCCTGTTCGAGAATCAAAACCGGGCCGCGGGCGGCCTAGCGATGTTGTTATACTAGATAGACATTCTAGACCAGGGATGTTAACAGGTATCGACAGGCCATATTATGAAAGGTCATACCCTGTGACTGCAGTTGTTTATGCGATTTATCCATTGAACGAGCCTGACATTAATGCCCTCGCGCCAATGAAGACTTCCGGACCAGCCGGTTTACCGGCCAGTGATACTGTCTTAAACTGTGCAGCTCAGCGAGTAACAGAGTATTTCATGAACGCGCTACGAGGAAAGGGATTAACAGATATGCGACTCAAAACAATAAACAAGTGGTCCGAAGGTGTAAAAACGCCGGGAGCGCGGATAGCGAATATTGCCGAACTAGAAAAGAAACTAAAATTTCCAATAAAAGTTCAAACATTAACCGATGAGATTTTATACGATTCTGGTAAATATAGGACGAAGGGAGCCCCAATGGTGATCATTTACCACAACGCCCACGCGTGGACTACGGGTATAACAAAGTTTCCCCTCGAGAGGAAAGTTAGGATTTACAGTGGTGATATGATGGAAGAAAATTATATTATGCGCAAGACTGATCCTGTGTCAGTATGGCTGTTTCGGAGTAATGACGCCGGTGTATTTGACCAGTTCGTGTTGCCATCTGGGGTAATTTATCGCAGACAATATCTTCAGACGGAAATGGAACAAGTTGCATTAAAATACACCGTAGAGTGCGAGCATGAATTTTCCAGAGGAAAATCGGATACAGATCTCGTAAACAAATTACCCTGTACTTGTTTTACGGTACCATCGATCGTTGCTCATTTTGCTCGGCGGAAAAACTCATGGCAACCGACACCCTCGGAATTTCTCGAGGATGTTCAGCACTCTTGTATCGAATATAAACATGGAGGGTTGTGGAATACAACATACGATCATAATGACGTTATCTCGGTTGACATGGTTGCATGTTATCCTGCTAGTTTTCTTGGACTTGGTGAATGTAGTCCTTATTTCTCACGATTCGGACATCCGACACACGAAATGACCAGAGTTGCGATAAATGGCGATTTACCTGATTATGATCTAACTGGATTTGCCTTGATTGAATCATTTGAATTTGACACGCGCGCCCACCCCATTATTCCCAATTGGTTTGGTAGTCATTTTACCCAGCGTCGTTGGGCTCCTATAGTTCTATTAAAGTATATGCTCGATGTACGGATACTGGTACGTCTGACAGTAAGCGAAGCAGTAATTTCATATAAACCACAAAAAGATGTTTGGCTACCAGGACAACGCGCAGACAAAAAAGACAATTCATTTTCGAAAGACATTGGACGAAAGATTATCGGTAAATTTACAAACGGCGCCGCATCTGGTAATAAACGATGTTGCACACGGCTGATCATTGATAACGCAGAATTGGATTTTGTAATCAACAATACAATGAAGAGAGGAACATTCGTGAGTACGGAGCGAGTAACATTACGAAACGGAAGTGAACTTGGCACGATTGTCAGTTACAATGATGGCGATTCACCACAATTTACTCATTTGAGATCCTCGATGTTGGCTTATGTCTCAATAAACCTCTTATCGATGATAACTCGATTTACTGATGAAGCTGTCAGAGTTGCAACGGATTCGTTTTATATCAGCAAGTCTGTCGTAGACAGACTCGGGACAATGTCGCGTTTCAATAAAACAGTGGTAAACCTTTCAGATGAAGCTGATTGGGGCTCGTGGAGAATAAAAAACGAGCAAATCCACCACTATTCCGATTCTGCGGATTACAACCCTGCTGCAGAGTATTACAAAAATGAGAAATTTTCCGACAAATCATTGGCACCATCAGTTCATGATCCCATATCTAGACATAAGACAGTCTATCTTAATGGTCCTGGTGGTTCTGGTAAGACAACGCGTGCCATTGAATTACTCAAACAGTGTGATCTCGTAGTACTAACTTTGACCCATCGACTCGCCAGGGAGATGAAACTCCGAGGTGTTAAAAGCTGTACTTATCATAGTTTCTTTCGGTGGCGCGGTGATGAATGGCATCCATCGCGAATGGGGCAGAAACATATTCCCAAGATCATTATCTGGGACGAAATATGCACAGTGTCCTTAGAAACGTTGCAACCGTTTCTTGATTGGCTAACAACAAGATCAACTGCGATTATTATGTGCGGTGATCATGGTCAACCTCCACCATTCACAGGGAAATCACCCCATTGTTGGATTCTTGACCATGTTGATTATTACGAAGAAATGTTGGAAGATCATAGGGCAATCGATGAATCGTTAAAACAATTAAAAGTCATGATGAGGCTTGAATCAAATGAAATCCAATGCGCGCTGATACGCACTTGTATTCCAGAAACTACCATCGACGATTTTTGGAAGTTATGGCATCCTAATAATCTGATCGTTGCATCTAGGAAAATAGTTCGCGATACACTCCAATCGAAATTATTTTCGCTCCACAAAGAAAAATTTCCAAATCTACCAGTACCGTTGTGTTATCGCCCAGCGGATACTCGCAAACAAAATATTGATGTTGTTATTCCCGGACGCCAAGAAACACAAAAACTTGTTCTTAATGACATTGTCACTGTTGATATCGACGTTGTTGAAGAAGCCCTAAAAGAACCAACATGCTGGACATTGGGATATGCAATAACAATACACTCGTCGCAAGGACTGACAATTTCAGACACCATTGTTTGGATCGTCGATGATCGTATCGAATGGTCAAATTTAGGATATTTGGCAGTATCTCGAGTAACAAAAATATCTCAATTACGTAGGATGATTTATACCGTTGCAACAGAAGTTGTCCCAAAAAATTATCAGGGGAATATTAACAAGACTATAATAAAGAGAAAACGAGATGCATATTAGCGAAGTGACAAAAAAAATAAACGCGAGTTTGATCTTGATGTAGAATACGTCATTATGCTGAAACAACAACAAAACAATCATTGCACTCAATGTAACGCAGTAATGCGCTGGCAATATTCTCCTAATGACCCACGACAATTTACCATGGACAGAATTAATAGTAGTTTGGGTCATATACGCGTAAATGTCATGCTGACCTGTCTTGAATGCAACAGACGTCGAGGAGCCAGCTAGCGAATCCATCCTGGTGGTAATTGTGTATCTTCAGGAATTACTTGTAATTGTTCACGGACAAATCCACGCGTCGGAGCCCCCTCTAGTCTGTAGATTGCGGGCCTACCCGTAGATCTTACTACGCTGGAAATCCTATGAGTAGTTACACTCCAGATAGGATCAGTTGCTCTTTTTTTACCACCTTCAAGTTCACCAGGTTCATATAAATACCTGACCGTGACGTTACCGAGTAATGGTTTTTGTGAGGGCAGAGTGCTCCGGCCACTAAACCGTATATGTTTATTAGTTATTGCATCGACAGGTTTCATAGAAATTCCACGCGTGACTTTGTTGTTTAATGCGGCTATTACCCTTGGTAATCTTACAACCCGTTCACGAGATCGAGTATCAGTAGAAAGTAATTCCTTTGCATACTGATATCCGAACAATCGCTCAGCAAGTGTTCGATTAAATCGTTCGACTATTGCCTGATCACGATGTATTGCGGTGTGTCCGCGTCTAATTTTGACATTATGTTGTTTCATCATCGATGATCCTGCATCAAAAAATTCTTTTCCAGGATCAACCTGTAACAACTGTGGCCACCGTAAAAGCCCCCGCGAGTAAATCTTTTTAAATGCATCTGCAACTTCAGTTGCTGTTTTAGTTGATAATGGCTCCGCTTCCTTGTATCTACTCGCAACGTCAACGACGGTCAGCGCGTATTTGTATGTACGTCTTTTAATAGTGTCATGAGGTAAAAACAAAATATCCGCCTGATGAACCTCGTTGGGAGTGCTAACATCAAACCGTCCGTATTGAATTTTTTTAGGTGGGGATAGATAAATTTGCCATATTGCCTGTTTAGACAACCAATCTGCAGCAACGTCACGAGAGACACCCGCTGCATTGGCGAGTTTGCTAATCGCTGCTGTACCTTTCCAATATCCTCTTGGACTATAATAAATTGATTCCAATACCATTACCAGACTTTTAATTACCTTGGAATATTCACTGGGTAAATCTACCTATGACAGATTTGCTCCTAACGCCAGTTTACCACGCATGGACGATCTTATCAACCAGTTGGCCAGTGACTCCCTCATATTTTTATTTTTTACAGATTTTAACGCGTGAATCAAGTTGACGTCTACTATATGACGTTGTTGTAGATCTTGATTTTTATACGCAACGTCATGAGTATGACACGCTTGATCAATCGCATTTATTGGAAATTCGCCTGGTTTTGGCTGATTTTTGTCGTCAAGTCTGATATCAAGTCTAGTTCCAGGACCACAATAATTATATCCCGGAGGGTGTTTTTCGCCAGGATACTTTCCCCATGGAGTTCCTGGTAATCTCCCAAGTACAGCAGCGATATCACCACCCTGGAATACTCGCGTTGGCTTAGACGACACAAACTTGTATTTCTTTGTACCGCACTTCACGCACGTACCTGTAAGTGCAAGCCTGTTATTTTTTGTCTTTATTTTTTTTAGTCCAGTGGTATCAGTGACTTTTCTACATCGAACACAATATGAATTCATAATATATTTATATCATGGATGTAATTGACTTCTCAGCAACGCAGGAAAAAGAACCAACTAAGCATCATCCTATGTTGCCAAATTCAATCAGGGCAATTATTGTTGGTCCATCTGGATCTGGTAAAACTCAGTTGCTACTCAACCTAATAATGAGATGGCTAAAATGGGACAAGCTTTATTTAGTAGCACCATCTGCAGATGACCAGCAATGTTATAATGTCCTTAAGGACTTCAACGAGAACGCAGAGGAAGCAATGGACGGCAAAGACTTCATTGAGTTTATCATAGACATCGACGAAGCACCATCAATCGAAGATCTTGATGGCAGCATTAATAATCTTGTAGTATATGACGATGTCATGCTTGCCAATCAAAAGAATCCCGCCAGGATATTTTCACGAGGCAGACATAAAAATACGGATATTGTTTATGTGACGCAGCGATACTGCCAAATCCCTAAAGTGATCAGAGATAACTGTAACTTGTTAGTCGTGTTCAACGGCGTTGATACCCATACGATTCAAAATATTCACTTGACTTGGTGCTCCGGAGATATGGACCTAAACAAGTTAAAAAATTTCTTTGCACATGCTCAAAAAAACCTCATGGATTTATTTCGATCCATCTACATGACCCTACAACAAGATATCGCATTGGTCTCGATCAAATCTTTGGTTGAGTAATCCTACTAGGTTTACCCACACTCTGGCACGACCCCTGTTTTTTTTATAGAAGTGTCGATTTCACAAATCGACCATTTTTTGATAGAAGCGTCGATTTCCCCCAATGAGGTCGCCCACAAAATTGGTCGGTTGGCCCCCCCCCCCCCCTGCTGCTCAAAAGAACAAAAATATGTCAATAGCAAACGGTGGTCACTTGAATGATTAAAACAATATTACCACCAGTATACACTAAAATCAAGCATTTGTAAAGATCAATCCCATACACCTTCCGAGTGCTCAACGTCATGGAGCCGACGCGGTCAACAACACCAAGCCAAGTGGTTATTGAAGCACATCTATATGATCTTTTACTTAAACCACCGTTTATAAAGAAGTACCATCAATAAGTTCCAGCTCTCATGCCGTGAACACAGTGGCCTAGAATTGCTAACATTCAAGTTAGATCTCCCTCAGTTCCCCGACTTCCGTCAGAAGCTGCAAGCATGAGCTAGGCGCTTGCTTACCAGGCAGCTAATGACGCAGCGAAATCCCTGCTTCAGTCACCATACCGGAAAAGAAAGCAAGGAGGATTTAACAAAGAAACGCGGGCAAAGATAGTCAGATACTCCATCGATAACGATGTTTTCAAGGCCGCCCGCAAATTTAGTGCCAAACTGAGTCGCAAGATCATCGAGACAACTGTACGGAGGTTGCAGGAACAAGACATCAATTTGAAAAAGCAAGGTGTGTTTATTATGCATTTATTTTAATTTATTTAAACAGTACTAGTAGTAGTAGTAGTAATTTTCATTTCAATAATTTTATTGCTTTTATACATGAAGAGCAATGGGATTGGACCACAAGTTTTCACAAGTTAGTTAAGGGTCCTCTCCTTCATAAACATCTAAGCACAACAGGCGGGACTAAGCTTGTAATGATAAAAGTACATTTCAAAAGAAAAGAAAAAAGTTACCTTCTAAAAAGGAAGAGGAACGACAAAAGAGCAGGAGGATAACGAAGAAAGATAAATGGTGGACAGGAAAAAGAAAACTAGAATGATTTGGTGCATGCAGTAAACAAAATATAAAAAGCATCAGTTTATGTGTTTCCTGAATATAAATTTGAATTTGTTGCAGACAAATGCATTAAGAGTGGGAGAATAATAGGTACTGCCATCTAAAAGTTTAGAGGTAAGAAACAATATAATAAATCGAAATAATTTAATCCCTTTTGTTGATAAAAGAGACAGTTAAAGAAAAAGTGTATTGACGTTTCAAACACGAATCCATATGAATAAGAAGGGTCGAGCGTTAGGCTCAATCGATATAGATCAGCTTTAAAGCTACTGTAATTGCATCTCAATTTGGAAATATTAACTTTCCTATGGCCTCGAGTAAAATATTGCACTCCCTTTTCAATATTAGGATCCAATATGTTTTTAACATGCCCAAGAACAAGAATTTACAAAATTCCAAAGGGAGGGAATTAAAATAATTTACTTGTACTCGGAAAGCAGGAAGAAGAAAAGATTTCGAGCCTGGACGGCATGGAAGCCATTTGATGTATATCACGAAGACAGTAATTTTATACTTCCTGTACAAGAGGAGGACGAATTTCCCACAAATATGGCAAAGCCATATCATTCACGATTGTATATGACATAGATCATTTGCAAAAATTTCTTTTTGATTTCAAAGTTTCTCATTCCGGTTCAGAATAAAGAGCGTTTCGATTAACACAGATTGACAAGCCTGTAACTATTCTGGCCACTTCGCTATCAGCACAGGTTGGTTAGCCTGTAACTATTCTAGACGCTTCGCTATCAGCATAGATTGGCAAGCCTGTAACTATTCTAGACGCTTGGAGTTGAACTTTTTCTAGCCAACATGAATCAGAATCAGAGAGACTATCCCACACGTCGCAAGCATTTTCGGGCATCGATCTATTGCATGTTAAATACATTTATTTAGAGCTGATCTTGATAGAGTGTATTTAAGCCTTCGAAGCATAGGCAGTTGCTTGTTTGCAGCACTAATAAGATTATTTCTATGTACTGTCCATTTACAATTAGATCCTGGAGTTATGTTTTAAGATGTTTGTTGTAATCAACCAAGTTGATATTGATTTAATTCATCTTCAAATTAGGAGTTCTGTCATTATTACGAACAAAAATTTAAAAACCTGCAATTAACAACCAGTTTGATGACCACTATTGCAACTGACGAAGGTCAGGATTCGTCGTATGCTGTATATCCAATAATGAGCTACTTCTGTTAGACAAAGATGAGTCATCAGCAAATAAACGTGTGAGACTTGCAATTAATGTATATCAAATACAAAAGTGGTCCCAAAGCTGAACACAGAGGAACACCAGTATTAGCCGAATTTATTTGTGAAAACTGATTGTTAATGCACACACATTGTTTTCTGTCAGAAAAAAAAATGAGTGGATTAATTGAATAGTGTATTTCTTATGCCATAGGCAGAACGTTTGTGAATCAGGCCTCTATGATAAATAAGCAGGCTTTATGATACGTGTGCAGGCTTTATTATAAGTTTGAAGGCTTAATGACACATTTGCAGGCTTTACGATACGTTCCGTTAGCTGATGAACGTAAGAATTACTGGGGATAAAACCAGATTCGTATTTAAAAAATAGGTTTATTAGATTATATGTGATTGTAAGGATATTTAAAAACAATTCTTGTCTGGTCTTTACCTAGAACACTCAATAATGATACTGGTTGATAGTATGACGGAGCAGATCTATCACCCATTTGCATATAGGTAAAACAGTGGACATTTACCAGAGATTGGAAAGAACCAGAACGAAGAGACTATTAATATATTAGATGCACGGAGACTGGAATCTTGTTGGCAATATTATTTAGCATGTCTGGCGGATATGTGTCCTGCAGCTTTATTTGTATCTAATGAAGATTTAACATCAATATAATTTCTTGACGTGTGATAGTAATATCCTCAAACACAATATTATTTCTGTTTGGAGAAATAGGGAGCAGAGTATTAGAATCGTCAAGTAATGATACAGATGAGAAAAAATATCATTAAAAATAATTGTATATTCTCCAAGTCTTGTTTGTAAATTACCAGATTTTGTAATTAAAGCTTTCATTAGCTTTCAGTAGGATTTCAAAACAATTCTTTTCAATACATCGAGATTATTATCAAGATTTCAGTAATAGGTTTCACGGGCATGTTTCTTTATGTTATTAACTTTGTTTTGTTCATTTATATATTTCCTTCAGTTATATTCAGTGTTTATGAAAAATATTTTTCGCAAGCATTCCCAAAATTCTGACAGCCTTTTTATTTCAGAATTGAACCAAATTTTGTCTGTCTGCTTTTCGGTAATAATATTTTTTTTAAAATTATTTCCTTGGTAAATTCCAATAATTTTTCTGTAAAAATAGAAACCGCATCTTCAACAGGCTTATCCGCAAGTGTTTGATTCCATGGTTGGTCCGTTTTGAATCAGCTGTTCGAGTTTTTCAAAGTTGCCTCATTTATATAGCCAAATCTGTTTGCCATACGTTGATTTCAGGTCTGTATTTACTTTAAGCGCTCTGTATACCGCATCATGATCAAGGACATGCACATTTTCGTAGTAGTAGTTGTTGCTGCTGCTGCTGCTGCTGCTGCTGTGTTTTTGATGCTATTGCTGTAATGAATCTTGTTTTATTCCAGTATCCATTATTATTATTATTATTATTATTATTACATCAAAAAGCGCTAGTTTGTTTCACTTAATTTTTGCTCTTAATAGAAAAGTATTGCTCCCTCTCCCCATCTTATCATTTTAATTACTCTATTCATCAGGTGGACAATAACTTTCCAGTCTACCCAAATTAACGCGGAGAAACCATGTGATTCTCGAAATCACGCTTGGCGAGGAGGTGCAAGGCTGGATGAAGAAAGTTAGAATTAATGCGGGTTTGGGTGGGAGTGTATTAATGTTCGGTTTTGGATTGTACTGGCATGTAATGTTACAATCAAGTACTCCCCCTGTCAGCTGGCACATTATATTGGAGACATCAACATCACCATGTATTTGGTTAGGTAGCTACTTCGCCGCATGGGATTGGTGAAACGGAAAGGAACAAAAAACGTCGAACAGCCCAGTGACTTTGATGACTTTGCTAGCATTAAGAAAAATTAGTGGAGAAATTTAAAAAGTTTGTGAGACAGTAAAATATTCCGGGCAGTCATGTAATAAATTGGGATCACACCAGGTGCCAGATCGTGATTGGACGATAGGAGTCCGTGGATCCGAACAAGTGTAATTTCTGGATTGCATGACGAGGGGCAGATTACGATTTTACTGGCTATAACGAAATACGGAAGATAAACATATGAATGACTAAGGGTGTAGATTTCCACGACTCTTGGGATGTGACTCATTTATTTATTTATTATTCCATATTTAGTGAGGCTTTGCTTTGGCGTTTAGCCATTCTTACTTGTAGGCTTCACTCACACCGACTCACACTTGAGCACAGAAGAATCTATAATTCGTTATGCGGATAATGTCATAATTCCAATTGCGAACCAAACACACAACCAACTATCCTCTTGCTCAATGCAGTGGCAATCTTTGATGTTTGCAAAGCTCACTAACGTACTAAGATGGTAGCTCAACCAAAATGAAATTAAATTGCTCTTTTTTGTGTCTGCCTCGTGTATGGACAAACTCCAACCACTAGAGTTGGCAGCAAGCAAAAACTACAAAGAAAAACTGCAATCACTTTCCACGACTGGCATGCGAAACAGGCACGGCCGGCCCGACGATATAGGAGAACTAGGCGGTTGCCTAGGGCTCCAGGCTTTAAGGGGCGTCAAATTAGACGGCAACGGGCGCCAAATTAGAGGGAAGTGAACTTTTCTGCATTGTTCGCCTGGGCGCCAAAAAACCCTTGGGCTGGCCCTGGGAACAGGTCATGGAGACCGTGAGGGAAAAGGAAGATGTCAATGGTAACGATCAATGCACTGTATCAGTGGACCTTAAAACATCAACACTCAACCTTACTCATGCTAAATTGATAATCGCGGCTGAATAGAAAATGTCGGAGAGATTGGAACTAATTATCCGTGGTTTTGAGAAAGCTGGACTTGTGTAATTCTACAATTTCAGGACTGTTTACGTCACGAAAATTTGCGTGTACCAAGACCCTTGATTGACACAATGCTTATTCAGTGGCTTGGTTCGAAAGTGAAGTGTGCGCTTTAGTAATGTGCTGTAATTAGTGCATAAAAGATAAGATAATATCAGATAAAATGATTGTGATGAGATGCGATTTATTCAGTATAGATTATAAAACAACACAGTACAAATTTATCGCAATGCATTGTTATATAAAAGATACTAAGGATAGCACAAATAAAAAAATATTCACTTATTTCCATTGTGGTCCTTAATTATTGACCACACAACACTCGGTAGGCATTAAACATTGAAATATGTAAAACTCATATGCACACATATAGTTTATTTCAGGGCAAATCATAACATAGTATTATATTTAAAAATATTGTTACTTATAGTGGAGACATCTAAGATTAAAGATTTGCCATTATCACAGTTTGTGCAGAAAAATTACAGCACACACAATAAATGCGCTGATCGTAGGCAATGCGACACCAACTCTACTTTAGTTGAAACTAAAAGCGATATCACATATGTAGATATATCAATTGAGCTAAAATTCAGCGCATAGATTACAAAGCATAACTGTCCACGAGAATGACGGAGAATTTGAAGAAAAGAAATGGCTTTTTACCTATTTTTTAAACTTTCTGATATTTGGTATATTGGTTTTAAATTAGTACGTGTGTTTCAAGCAATATAGTTCCAGTATGGTATGGTCTTGTTCTTTAGGTTTAAAATGCGTGGATAAAATGAGATGTGTTTTCAGGAGGATTTAAATCTGAACAGAAAAGTTTGCTACCTGTAATTAGAAGTGTAAGTGTTTGCATTTATCTATGCGTTATGTGGATTAATCATTCAGATGGATCACGACTATGGGTAGACCTCAAATCACAGAGAATTGCAGAGAATATAGTAAGCGGATTTGTTCATACAAGTATTTTTGACAGCAGTTTCGTTTCAATGAAGGATCGATATAAATAAGCATTAAAAAAATCTATTTTTCCTAAATCATTTCGTTATTTTTTCTGTCATTTTGAATTATATTAGTACTTAAATACATTACGTTTTTTATCTTTCTTCTCTATCATTATTAATCTTGCAACACATATAGATTTAAGGCACTGAATGGAAAAGACATATATATATATATATATATATATATATATATATATATATATATATATATATATATATCCACACATGTGCATTTAAGCACTAAAATGCTTTATAATTGTTTTGGGGCGTTTTTCTCCAAAAAAGGCCAAAATAAAACAAAGACATGTAAAAAGATCATTTTTAATTACAGTAATAAAGTTACATTATGAAAAAGCTGAGCTTTGTTGATCGCTAGGAATGTGTAAGTAAGAAAATAAGGGGGGGGGGCTTTCTGCATTCCATGTGGCTACTTTTTCGTTGGGTCTTTAAATTTGTGGTTCTGAGCAACCACGAAATCCACGAAAATTGGTTTCCCACAAAAAAGTGAAACAACAGTAATGCGGCGTACTTTAATGACGTCATAATGATAATACTTTCTTGAGTGTTTACAAGAAAGGCAAGTCAGTGTTGTTATGGAATAAAATTTAATTATTTTGTTTTCTCTGCTTTCTCATCAACAAACAACCCCAACCCCCAACCCTCAGCCCCCCAAAAAAGAATTTAAATGAAATAAAAAATAAAAACAAAATAAAAATATGGATGAACAAAAATAATCATTGTAAGGGTTGGAGCCGGTCAAGGAAATCCCAGCTTCGGATTAACAATATTTGTCGTTTCCTAGGTAGAGTCTCGCAAAAGATAAATAATGTTATCCTTCGACTGGAATGTCATTATCTCTTTGCCAACCCGAACTTAGATTGTATTAATTGTAAGACGTAAAGACGTCTATAAATACGAACTTATATAATGATCCATATGATACGCCCCTTCAGTTGTTTGTGGTTTGCTTCTCTTGGCATGGTAGTGATATCGTGTTTCTTTTTTTCTACAGGACTGTGATATTGCTCGGTTGTATGCCACAGTTTGATTAATTGTTATACCATACAACGACACAAAATGTCATAAACATTCAAAGGACTTTAAGACTTATAGATATGGACAATATATGCTACATCATATTATTTGGGACTCACTAATGATGCAGACGTTTCGCTTTCTTTTGCAATATTGTAATGCCATGTTATTTTTCTTCTTTCTTTGCCAGGCTGTGGGGCCCTTGGAACCACATTTACTCAAACTACGGATTATTACATCAACGGAAACAACTTGGCAATCTATGACGTGTACACTCAAAGTGACTGCGAGTCTGCATGCCTGGCTAGCCCCAGCTGCCACAGCTTCGACTATAACTGGATGTCATTAACCTGTTATACTGCAACGGTCACTAAGCTGGACGTTAGCGCAGCCGCTTGGACCAATGACATTTCATTTGAATATTATCAAAGAAATTGTGCCTAAAGTCGTCCTTTATCCGTTACAGTTAAGATATTTTACCTAAACATTTTACTTCGCTTCAACATCTTCAAACCTGTGTACCTAGATCTGTTTCTTCGCACAGGAGTGACATATGGCTTTGCCGCCTTTGCAAATTGATCGCAGGTCTTTTGCTTTACTAAGGACTGGCATATCGCATTTTCCCCTTTAAAATTGTACCTATATATGTTACTTCGTAGAGGAGTTATAACTTGATTTCTCATCTTACACATTGTGCCTATATCTATTCATTCACTGAGGGATATATCGTTTTGTCATCTTCACATCGTAGCTTGATCTGTTATTTCACCGAGGTCTGACAAATCGTGTCTAGATCTCTTACTTCATAGAGGACTGACATTTCAGTTTGCCGTCTTCACAAAGAGTGCCTAGATATGTTACTTCACTGACGACTGACGTGTTGTTTTAGTATTCTATTAAAAGAAACGTATCTAAACAATTCACTTCGCCAAAGAGTAACATCACTCCTACGGAATCTGTATGCCTTCAGATGCCAATAGCGATCGGAGATTAAGACAACCATACAATCTAAATCACTTCCACAATTAAATCACTAGAAATTTTGCACCGTAATTTTTCAGAAGTTTACGACACCTGATACCCATCAGATATCACGTATACTAATGATTCAAGCTTTATTCAGAAAAGGAGTTGATCTTTAAATATTCGAAGAGCTGTAAGCAAACACAAGTACAAGTATGTCTAACCTAACAGTTCGATGCTTGAAATGAAAGGTTATGTTGCAGATAGAAAGCATAGAAATAGTCCACAAAGACGTGATTGGATCAGTTATTTCAGAATATATCACTTATCTAACTGAATAAGTGAAATAAATTCACGTATATTTATATTTAGATATGACCCATCTTGAGATCTGGAGTCAGAACGTCGCCAGAAAATAATAAGTGGTACTGAAGTACAGTGGTGCTGAAAAGGGGTTCCTTTAATATGGAAACCATCAAAAAAGTAATTTTTTAATATTACGTAAAATGCTGTTATCTGATAAGGGTAGCGTTTTCTAATGCAATTAATAATTTTTAATGGGTTAATATTTTAATGATGTAAATTTATCTCTATAGAAAGAAAGACAGAAAAATGAAAAAAGAAAAGTAAAGAAACAAAACATTTGACTCTTGATTTTAGTTTCATTGAACGTGAAAACCAAATCTGGCATGCTTTCTATGCTTTATGCAGATATCACCAATATCTTTTTGGTGAAATGATATTCTTTCATTTTTCTTTCCAGTTCTTTACCTTTATATTTTCTAGCTGTTATTTATATGCATTGACCTTTCATATCGAAACTTTTTGTCTACATTCAGTTGAATACAGGCTTGTTACTTACGTAGAGAAAATCCATTATCCATTGTGTACGCTTTAATCAAAGTAAAATGAAAATGTAATCGTTGGTAACATAGCATGTATATCTTTATGCAATATCTGTCAGGCCAAGGGCTTAATTTTTACTTTAAATGATAATGAAATGATATTCTTTTAAATTACTTAATGTCAAAGACTCCTTGCACAAACTGGGTCACATTGCTATCTGAAATAAATTGTTAGATCCGGTTTAGCATAAATCATCAATGATAAAATAGGCAAGTAATAGACAGGGATTTTTTGAAAACTCTTTTCTTGTCTGCAAAATGTCCATCTGTTGTTGTAATACGATAGCCCCTCTTATTTATGTAATGCTCCATTGAGTAACGACCAATTTTGCTTAATCTCCCGTTAGTCTTTGCTACGATAGGCAGTTATTACAATTAAAGGTTAACTGCTTTTCATTAAGCTGTTAATGTATCACAATAGACGTGTCTGATCAATAAATGTTTTGCATGTACAAAGCCAAATTTCACTCTATTTACGTCATATTTTATTACTAATTTTATTTTACTGTTTGCACGAAAAAATGGTACAGCCATGGTCGTACTAGCCGTACCATCGGCGACGACCATGTTATCTCTAGTACAAATTTTCTAGCTACGTAACATTACAACTTGTAAAGACTTTCAGTGCATGCCAGGGCCAGATTTCTCGTTTTGAGCCCATTTTGTGTCACTATCCATCAAACTCGACATACTCAGGTTGCTACCAACATATTTAATCATCTCAGAGAGTGAACATGTCGCGTTACTGTACGTCATTTTTGTGTCTGAACCTGTTATTTTTCCGAGGAGCAACACATATCATTATCAGTTTACGATTCTGGTACTTAAACTATGAAACATTATATGTTCCACAAAAGAGCAAACACTCTTATGAATGTCTTTTCTTTTATGTAATAAATCGCCTTTTAAAGATTCTAAAGGTTTGCGCTTGTGGTAAAACATTTTTAATGTAAATTTAGATACAGATTATGTTCAGAACATTTGCATGCTTTTCACGGATTCAGTGAGCTACTTTAGTCGTGTTGCTTATAGGTATTTTATATATGGACCATTTTCCACTTGGAAAGGAAGCATGGGAAAATGTACCCCAAAATGACGCCATATAAGTGCTCTTGATCCATCAAAATTCTTGCCGTCAAGCGTCCGGGTCAATATGAGAGTCAAATACACGGTATAACCCCATGATGCTTTTCTTATTTTAGAAAAGACCCACTGTACTGAAATATTTCTCCTTCACCGTGACATACACTTTTCATTCATAATTTTAACTCTATCGAAAGAAATTGTACCCCAGCATGTTAGTATATCATGTCGCTATACCGCAAGAAGGCCATTTGAATCAGAACGAGGAAGTAACTGTCCCACAAAGCGTTTGAGATAGATTTCTATGCCCCAACAGCTTGAAGCGGGGCCACTTGATTTGTTTTCGTTTGTCAGTACACCCGTCCATCCGTCCCTACTTGGAAGCTCATTAGCACAATTACGTAATAACTACTTCATGTAGTCAAATATAATCTGATAGTCCTATTTGTACGCTTATGTGGATGGCTTGATTAGATTTTTACGACATTACAGCAACTGTTTTCTCCAATTTTTTCATATTTTTTAGAACGTCTTGAATTTTAGATCTTTTTTTGGTGAAAACCTTGTTATCACCGCTGCATAAAAAAACACCACCCACACACCCATTTTTATTTATTTATTTATTTTTAAAGTAAAATCTATCAGGCATATTCGTATGGATATGTAGTTCTTGATTTTTTATGCACATGACATACAATCTTTTCCGAAACAAAAGAGGGTTGATGAAAGAAAATGGATACTCTTGGTAACTAGTCTGATAAATGGCGCCTAAAAGTAAATGCAAAAAGTAAACAAATGTTGGTATGCGTAAGGGGTGGAAGAATTCTAGATTGTGCTAAATTATTTTATAACGGTTTAGAACAAAGTCAATAAATTATTGGCATAGTTTTTTCCACAGGTGGTGCATTAATGAAGCACACAAATACTTGCTGGACAGGCTTCTAAAGTGGTTTACTTCTCTGGACAAATACACGTTTAAATTTGGTGAAATATATCCCAAAATGGTTTATAAATTAGTTAATATTCTATTTGCATCCCAATTATGAATGATTGTGCCGAAGTATGTGGATTTATCCCTGCAAATGCTGCTCATATTCCACTTAAAATTCGTAAAACAAAAAAGTATTAGGAACCAGGAAATGTACCGACAATGATTTTGTTTTTATGGTGAATTGGGGGAATGTTTCTAAGGACAAATAGGCACTGCCACAGTTTGAAGTATTTATCTGTGTTAACAATAGGAAATATATTTCTACTGTCTACAGTTCAATGTTGTCAGATCTAGAACGTTATCCTTTGAAGAAAATATGTGACTTTGGTATGACAATTACTAAATGATCTAGGACTTGGAGAAACTTGGATCAGCCAATTTGTTGGCAATTCAAAAGTAGTTTTATCACTTGTCAAACAACATTTAACTGACCAGTTTGTTCAAAACTGGCATTCAAGGATAGAGGAATCCTCAAGATCTAGGCTATATGTAAATTTGTCTTTGGAGTTCGGATATATAAAATATTCAAATTTAGCTAAAGTACAAAGAATTTCAAAATTAAGAACATCATCGCATGATTTGCAAATAGAAACTGGACCACATCCCACTCCTACTGGACACAGAGAGGGTCCTTTATGTGATGTACACGATGAATATCACATTTCCATTGATTTTGAAAGTTTTTTCCTGCTTCGAATTAAATACATAGATCGTTGACTTTGGGTTGGGTCAATTATGTACAAACAACATTGAATTAATAAATGGTCAACATAGTCATATTATTATAAACCTGCGTAATTTTATACAAAGAGCATTTATCGTAGTTCCGATTTAATTAATACTGTGCAATATAATCGCTGATATGTTGTAAATTTATATTGCATTTTTAATAATCATATATATTTATGTAAAAAAATTTAAAAAATGCAGGTTATAATTAAAGTCTTCTGACTATTGAATAATGCAAATATAGATCTGCAAAGACGTATATGTATTTCACTCAGTTTTGTTTTCTCTATTTCTGCGCCATCATTTACCACTATGTATATTAGTGTGATGTTTATTATGTACTTGCCATGACCAATAAGTTTTATGCAGTAAACTTCATATGATGACATATGTAGATAAGCCGATTAAAATTTCATTCCACCAAAGCAATTTTCCATTTTATTTATACATTTGCGAACTCTTTGACGTCTTGGGCTGCAGTGGGTAGTGGGGGCATTGATGTTTTACAAATGCAAATCTAGCTGAGATCGTTTTAATACAAATTCTTTTAAAATGATCTTTGAAATATTACTTCTAAACATCCAATTGTATACAGAAAAAATCATTTTATGCAGACAATTTATTGTTTATAAAAATGATCTGCATTTGCAGAGTGAACACAGCAAAAAGAATTTTTGTTTAGTCTCTTATCATTGAAATATAAAATGTGCTTATTGTTTTACTATCTTCAAAGGAAAGCTGCGCTTAAACGTCAGTCGCCCCTGGAGGATTGATACATGCTATTGTTTTACTATTTTCAATGACAAGGTGCGTCAACCCTTTTTTTCACACCGCCAACGTTACCAAGCTGGATGCGAAAGCTGCGGATTTGAACCATTATATGTCATTTTTCTCTGCTCCAAGAAACTGCTTGGTGTTAATTAAACTAAAAAATCGACCTCAAACACATTACAGGACGGTTGCTTCCCCCTGCTTATTTTCTCGATGTCAGCACGGCAGATTGGGATAGTGGCATCACTATTCTAAAAGAAATAGTGCAATGTAAACTCAATAATCTATCTCAAAACCATTGTGGGACAGTTGCTTGCGTCTGCTTCTTTTTTCGATGTCAGGGTGACTGATTAGGTGAGTTGAATCACTATTTTTAAAAAAATAATGTATAGTCATCTCCTCTGACCGGCAAAATTTTACGAGTAGTTCTTATCGATGGCAATGCACCTTTATCTATCGGTGTGAAATGCGATTTTTTTCTGAAGCTAGATTGAGAGTTTAAATAAATATAACTTGTTATATTTTGAATTGTATAATTGGTAGTGTTACGACTAGGGGTAATGTAACAAAAGAAAAGACTCAAACAAGCTTTCAAGATTCAAAATACAAATATTTAATTTCCTAAAATATTAAAATATTTCAACAAACAATCAAAGTGAAAGAATTAAAATAACTTACAGTATAGAATATCCTTAAAAGTCCTAAATTGTTCTAAAGTTCACTGATCCGGAAGTTAATCCAAATATTCCGAATGAAATAGGTTCCGAATGAAACCTTCGCTGTACTGATGTGTTAATAAGAATCAGTTATATCCAAGTTTTATAAATTCCAAATAGTCCTTGTGAATATGGAATAACACATGTTCTAGAAATGTATCCGATAATTCCACGGAGCTGTATAATTAATAAAGTTTAAGAAAACAGTACTAATCCTGAATGTACTGTATACTGATATATATCACAAAAGTAGAATATCCACACACAAAATGAACCAAATTCGTTTATGACCTCTCAGGATGTCAAACTATGCTAGGAATGCCTAAACACAGGATTACATCTTATTATATAGCTTCTTGCTGCGCAGAATCGAAATAAAACCCGTACTACGTCTTTGATAAACAACTGGGTATTTATAAATAATTTCCTTCTAAATTACAACCCTCTTCGAACCAGTCAGAAACTAGGTTATGCGTGACATCGCCAAAGTACTTGTGCCCTGACGTTATTTACAGTCAATAAAGCATTGACTCAAAAATCAATCACAGAATCTAGGTCAGAAGTTCATACCCTCACGCGCAAGATCACGTGACACGACTAAAGTTTAAGTGAATTATTGATCCAATTTACCGTATGTGTACTCACGGCAAGACGACAGCTGTTAGACTAAGAACAGAGACCACAAACTAATAAACTATACCATTATTAAAAGAAAATTGATATATAACTCCGTAACAGTAGTTACAGGGAAAGTCGATTTACCGCAAACAAACAATGTTTGACGCAACCAATTTACATATAATTTTGTGTTTCCATATCAATAAAAACATTTCAATGTTTACAGCTGATACAGAAAAATATATTTAAAAAAAACAATGTTGTGTACAGATAAAGCCACAATTTTCTGGCTTTTCCTCTTCTAATGTAGTTGTCAGACAAGTGAAAATTGTATCACTTTTATCGTTTGCGATATTTTTCTATGATCTGATTGAAAATATGTCAAACCAAAATAATGTTTTACCCACAGACAGTAACATTCTATACCAGGCACTTGACAATAATAATTTCTAGATGTCCTGTAAATTATTTCACAATTATGTACTAATCATACAATTTTATTTACATAAGTCCAGATAGATTTACATTGTGTAATTTCAATATTTGAATACATGACAATTGCATACAAAATGCGGGAGAATAGCTTCGATATTTTCTAAGGGCAAATTTAGAAATATTCCTAATTTTAGATATGGTAATTTTTATGTTGAAGATGTACATGATATAATATACATGGGTATCGTTTTGACTTTAATGGTAAATGTAATAAATATAAGCTCGTTTGGTCGAGCAAGCTAGGAAAGCTACGCTTTCTGTAACAAAGAATCTAAGATGCTTGAATTATCTATTGATATGCCGCTGCAGCTATATGATATTAGGGTTTTACCTACACTTGTGTATATTTCAGAAGTTTGATAATTTGAAGAAAAAAATGATTGAATCGTTACACGTTTCATTTAGTAATAAGCTTTTGAACTATAAAATAAATACACCAAAATCCATGATACTTGGAGAAACAGGACGACATACCATGCGTGTCATTGTAATATCGAGAAATTTTTCACAAAACACATTTCTCTCTTAAACTTCTTAGTATATCCAAACAGAAGTATTAGATTAATATGTGGATATGTAGTGCATATTTTAGGCTAAATGAATTTCAAAGTACATTGCAACGCGACTCTGACAAAGGGAGATAATCCGGGATTGTTTAATAGGCTCCAAGTGCATATAAAATCTTCACAGTTTTTGCGTTTCTCACAACATTACTCAACGTCATTAAATGTGCTTACATAAGATCGGTATTGTTTGACTTTATTCATTTAGTCGGCAATGTCTGGCAAATGTTTATATCAAAGTGTGCGTGTACAGTGATTGCCGTAGAAAAAGGAAGCAAATCTTGGAACCCACTCTTACTTCTTCAGAGACTGCAATTTTCACCACGTTTGAAATCCCAAGTTAAATATTGTATCCATTATCGAAAGAAAATGTTTCCTCAACCATTTTTGCGTAATTATACCCTTTTGCAGAGAGAGGTCCGCCAGTAATAAAATCAGTCAAACATTTGAGAAAATGAATGAAAATTATAGAAAAACAAAAGAAGAAAAAAAGTTATATTAAATACATTGCCAAGCTACAGAAACAATATACGACAACTAGCAGATATTGATCATGCAACCTCATTTAGTGGCCTGGTTTTGTCTGGGTAGATGTACCTTGTTTGACAAAAAAGAGAAAAATGCCAGATTTTTATACAAACTTTAGTATAAGAACTGTACATTTTTCATCGGTAGACTTTAATAACTACAATCATATAGTTCAACTTTTGAAAGCTGAGAATTGTTAATCAAACATTTATGTGCTCAAATTTATGACAGAAGTTTTTGGGGACACACATTATATAAGAGCACTGCTGAGAAAATGCATTATACAGAATTTTAAGAAGCAACTCCTGTATACCTGTTTTTAAAATCCAGTGTGGCTAAAAATTGGTGCTGTAAGTAAAAACGTCTAAAAATGACATAACATACATATTATTCCTAAAATTACAAACAAATGCAGCCAAACTGGCTGATAAATCCGGTGCGAGGAGACCTGTACATATTTTCTCCGGGTCCTTTTCCACTGCGTGTATTTGTCGCACATACAACTAATTCAATTCCCATGGACCGTAACGTTAATATTTGGTCAAATTACTATATTTCTTTGGTAAGATCGGCAAATCACGCTTACATTTGATGAATGATCTATCCAGGAGGAAACTTTTCAAACGATGAAAATGGTATATGCTGTTCGCGTCGTTTTTGACAAAAATTCCCTTACGTGTGTCTACTATAAAAATCCACTCCGGTGTGATCCAGTTTACATCCAGTAGCAGGCCCGCCGACAGAAATTCCGGGCCCCTGGGCAGAGCAGTCATGGCCCCCAAAACTAGTTTAATTTTTTGTATATAAAAACCTTAGTACAGTTTTGCATATAAAACCTGTAGTAATCTACCATAACTTAGACTCTCGCAAGGAAATTTTGTTTGTTGAAATATTATTATATTTTAGGAAATTAAATATTTGTGTTTCAAATCTTGAAAGCTTGTTTGAGTCTTTTCTTTTGTTACGTTACCCCTAGTCGTAACAATATATAACGGGAAGCAAAAATGAAACGAAAAGTTACATATATAATTTCGGTAATTACCCTAAACTTACAACTATTTCCATAAATAGATATATACAGCTGGGTAAGATTGTGTAATGTGTATGCCTTCCTTAAAAGAAACTGGAATCTGATATTGCCCTTACTGCAGATGACTCCTAGTTATTTTCATAAAGAAATTATTTCATTATATATGCTCCTCTGTTCACCTTCGCAAATTACGTCAGAAGTAATGGGTGGCGATAGTCCTACTTACTTTGTTTGTAATCGTATTAAGAGTCGGTGGTCTACTCTAGTCAATAACGTAAATAGTATATGGGGTCAAAGTTGACGCTCAAGCATCATCATTTGAACAAGTTCAGAAACCATCCTAAATTTCTAGTGCTATTAAGCACTAAATAATGCTCGACCCATTTGCTTCGGAGCGATACAAATTTATAATGTTTCTGTAACCTCTAAACCATATTATTATTGTTGTTGTTGATATGTTTTGTTTATTTTCTAGTTTGGTACCAACGCTTTTTTCACCATAAAAATCACATATAATCATATTTTGATAAAGACCTTTTAAGCTCTATATACAGTTGACCAAAGTGAGCATTGTAACGCGATTAAAATATTTAGCTCATGTATGATCCGTAATTTTTCTAAACACACACGGAATATGATATCTGTATCGTTGAAACATTTTAGGCAAGGGGAGAATACTTCCTTGTACATATGATATCAATTACATTCATGAAAAATGGGAATTTTTAATCTGAATTATTTCCTTTTCTATTTATTTATTTATTTTATTTATTTATTTATTTATTTATTGGTGTATGTTAGAGCCTTTCATTCATGTCTACCAGTGAAAAGAAGCTGTAGTAAAACAATCATAATATATATATATATATATATATATATATATATATATATATATATATATATATATAAATATATATATATATATATATATAATTAAGGGGAAAAAACAAGAGTGTTCTTTAAATCTCCAGTATGGTAATAAGTCATATAATCACATAAGACAGAATATACATAAGTACAGAACTTTATATATATATATATATATATATATATATATATATATATATATATATATATATATATATGTGTGTGTGTGTGTGTGTGTGTGTGTGTGTGTGTGTGTACACGCAACATTCCATTTCCATATTATAATTGTTTATTGACATGGTAAGACATTTGTGTTATGAAAAGTGACCAAACAGTCGTTTTCTCAACTTGATCATCTGAAAAACGAAACATTTCATGCTGTAATTATAATATATTGCATCTTGACTGACGCTTGGTTATATGTCCATAGACATGTATCAGAATACCTTTAAGGTGATCAAGTGAGTAGCCTGACTTGTCTTGTACATATTCATTATAAACAGATACACTGTATGAAGAATCATTATACAAGTTTGCTCCTCTATGTATGTTACTCTATTTGTAAATTTAAAAAAAAATCTATATATCATTATAACATATTCCCTTAAATAATGAACATTAATGATGACATTATACTGTTGTTCATAGGAGCCATATAAGTGGACTGCCTCCAAGGTAAGGTTGTCTTAAACTGAGGTATTCTATTCATAATATTACCCTTATTTAATTGATTCATGGAAAAACATGTGGCCATTTCCGCCACTGGCATTCATTGCACCTCGTCAAGTGCAGGGTCTTGGCGGGTACTCAATAAACACAATAAACTGATCAGAGATTGTATATATTTTGAAACAAAACAAAAGAATGAAACTTTTGATGAGGCTATAGTTTTTTTTTTAATTCAAGGCATTGATGTGACCATACAGTAAATTGTTTACAATGTCAACCAAATACCCAAATAGGTCTTGTCATCATACAGTGACAACGCTAATTTGTTCATTGTAATGCTGCAACATCAAGTGAATCAAGTGAATGTATCACCTGAGTAAATGCATTACCCCGGCAATTTTAATTGTGATCGAAAAAAACAATATTTGTTCACCTCAAATTGTAAATTATTTTGTTTTGATCTTTGTCAGTCCTGTATTAATAGAGTTTTGCCTTTAGCGCACGATTGGGGTGCCATTTAACTGACCCTTGAAACGACTGGGTATCTTTTAATTAATTTAAGGCATGTTAAACACGGTGTCCTTGGTATATTCACTAGTCGCGTAGAACTTGATGTCATCCTTCATGCCTATGTAAAAGTTGTCTGTCTCCACATTAATGCATAATGAATCGTTATTAGTCACGAGTAGTTTCATCAGATCACCGTATTTCCATTTCAGCTTGTTGTGGTAGAATTCAGACAACAACCATTTCGAAAGCTCTAGCACAGTAAAACCATCATAGATAAGTTTGGTTAGTTTGATCTTTTTGTTTTTGAGACTGACTAATACCAAGTCGACATCTATTATTGTCTCACTGGAAAACGATATATCTTTTTGACATTTGAAAAATGTATTTCCATCTGGATATATTGTAACTGCTCTGTTTTGGGGATTTTCTAGATGATTGCCAAACACTGAATTGTTCATGAACTTGAAGAGGTCTTCTATGAAATTATTGACAGCTTCTTGCCTCAAACTTGTTTTGAGCTCCATGTATGATTTAAGCCAGGGTTGCTGGCTGATCAAACCGGACGATGCAGAGTATCGTTTTCACTTTAAAATCATATTGCAGGTAAAGCTTTATGTATCTGTTGTGAATTACATATTTCTCTGTTTTTCAATGTTTATAATAGTACAGTTTGTCGCGCAATTGCAATATTTGATCAATTTGTTTTTCATGAGAATAAATCATTTTCATCTGGAACAAGCTTCTCTGGAGCAAGTGGGTAATCCTTGAAATAGTCATGTAAATGTGTTGGCATCTTCAAATTCACTTCGGGATGTTTAACAAGTTTTTTCTCTACCCACCTATTTTGTTCATCACTAGCCCATCTAAAGTTTTAACCGGCATATATTGACTCATAGCCCAATTATAGAGATTGCTGGCGTAAATATACATATTATATGACCTTAACCTTGACCTCTCGAAGTAACCATTTCATTTTATCTGTCCTCATCATCAACATACTATTCGTTATTTGCCTCGACGTATCTATGTGGCGTCATGATAATACCACCTCTAACTCTACTTTCAATCATAAAAAGCGTGTCATAATCTGTCAAAAATTCAAGCTCTACACCTGATATCTTTAGACTGGCATCATTAGCTAAACCGTGTTCACTGTAATAATGTGCTGGTAAAGTTTGTGGTGTTTCATACAGACATAACGAAACTCCTCGAAAATGTCACATGTCAAAATGTCAAAGTATCTTTCTTCACGTAGTAATCGTCAAGGTCACCGACTGTTGTTGTTGTTGTTGTGGGTTTTAACGCCATTTTTCAGCACATGATAGGCTATACATGGCGGCCAGTTTTATCTGGTGGAGGAAAAACCCGGGCAAACTCCGGGAAGAACCACCGACCCACGGGAAGTTACTGGCAAGCTTTCTCACATATATACATTGGCCGAGCCGAGACTCGAACCCACGCAGACAGATGTGAGATGGTAGTGATCGGTAAAGGCGAGCGCCTTAGACCACTCGGCCACCCGGGACCCCATCACCGAGTGTGTTCAACTTGAAGCGTGACATCACATCGTGTACATACAGGTTATTGTCATCTGATATGATAGAGTCACTCAGATTTTAATACAACTTTTCCTTGGCTGTTATAGATGTTTCGTTAAAACGTTCAAATATATCTTTTTAATCAAATAGGCAAATATTTTTCCTCAAATATGTAGGTTGTATGTCTCAAAATTCCTTCAACGTCTCAACGAACTTGTCATCGTTTACATTTTAACCAGCTGGTTCTAGTTACTGCTACATAAAGCTAAAGCTATTTACAAATTTAATTGCTTTGAACTGTTATATCCTTGCCATCCTTCATGAAACTATGTACTCATTTTACCTTATCATCAAGATAACTTATCAAGTGTTTGATGAACAAATGCATGTACTAACCTGACAAATTTTGAATGAGTAATGGGATTTATATTGGGTATCTAAAATTCAAATTACAGTCTCTGAGGGCAGGACCTCTAATTGCCTGTTAGGTGATCGTTGTCGCAAACTTTGTATTTTGATTTTTGCTCTCACAGATATGGCATGCACTTGCTGAGTTAAAATGTTTTTCATCTTCGTCTGTGATTACAATAGTTATTGTATTTTTCAGTTCGATGTTAACTAGTCCCGTTATCCTACCCAAACAGTTGTAAAACACCTAATTGCAATCAGTATCTCTGTAAACGATCGTCCTGCAATATTTATGAATTGTCTTGACATGCATACAGAAACCTGATGGTATGTGCTTAGCTGTTTTCATTGTTCAGGATGTGCTGGTTACATTTGTAGCATCATTATAATTTGAGGTAACTCTCACAAGAAATGCACGTATGATACTACTTTCAAAGTCGCAATAAACGACATATGGGACTTTCAATTGATGATGATGGTTTTCAAATTTGACAACTGATCTCTTTTTGGGCATGATAGCTAACGAGTTTTCAACACTGTTCAATAGCCCTTTGTGATCTGATAATTTCTCTGGTGAACTGAAGAAAACAAAATAAGCATTTTTATTGCAGATGCATTTCTGCCCATGATCGTGATGATACCAATTTTGATAAATCTTTTATGTCAATATAATGGGGGTTTTGGTAAATGCCATCAAATGAAATTAACATATCGACATGCTTCTCTTTTTCTTTTTCTGTCACTCTAACTGCCCTAATATATTTGTTTTCAACTATTTCATACACATTTACGGAGATGTCATATACTAGTTCCAATTTTTAATGCGCTCTAATGTTATGAGGCAAATGTCAAACCAATGACCGTACCTAAATATACCATATTTTGATGGTCTATCTATGTGACAACTCAGTGTATTTAGGACAGATACAACTACTCAGAAGAACATTTGTCATCCGTAATTTTTACGTTGACACAAAACTTTATATTTTTCATCCATTCAAGTAAATCAGTATAGGAGCTTCTTTTTAATATTTATCTACATATCTACACGGGATATTAAATATTCAGTCCTATCAAACACCCACCTCGCACTTTCGTTTTGTTTTTGTCCAAATTTGGTTTTGCAAAATGTCCAACAAAACGTTTAATTACACTATAAACTATTTCACCTTTCTTCATAAGTCCTGTTCTATGGTACAATATCTTTTTCGTCCTTTTCTCCATTCTGTGTTGGTCTCTACATAAGCCTGATAGTTATATTAAGCTGAATCTTGACAGAACCAAACTGAACGATTTTCCGAATTATGACTTTTTTGTGATTATTCTGTTTGCATGTTGCTTATTCATATACCTCACATTGTTTTGGACTATTTAATCGTATTAAAGGCTCCTTCAATGCATTTCTAGGACGCTTTGGAATAGGTTCATCGAGTATAGAAGTCTCCACCTCTGGTTTATTTATCTAGCAAAATATCAATATATTTTACTACTGGTAAAACTTTAAATGTGTGTGAAAAAGATAGATTTTAAATTAGTAGTGCACGGTAAAGAAACCACTTGCCACCCACGTGGGGAAGATTGCATAACTTTTTCCTACACGATATTAATTGGTCCCGAATTCAGACTTTTTTGTTGCTAGTTTAACCCGACTTTTTTTCAAGTTATACATAAAATCCAGTACTTCCCATGGCCTTTCTCGGTTACCTGGTTGCTTCATTCATGGTGGCTTTATGATCGTTTATTTGTTTACCTATGTGTCACTAGACTCCCAATATATGTACTTTGGACAAGACAGCACCTCCCTAATGTCATTCTGACAGGTTTCTTCGTTTAGCTTGTGTGTAGCAACTTTAATTTTTATCTTTGTTTTTTATTTTTGTTTTCAAACCTACTGTGTAGTGTTTTTATCTGTGGTTTTAGGTACGAAGGTGAAGCCCATTTTAATATGCAAACTATTTTGCGAACTTGAGACTCAAGCCGTCAAGCTTTGGTTTAGATATCCAACGATAATACCGCTGTGGTACTTAAGTAAGTTAAAATCATTCTAATTGGTAGTCCATGTGAAAATTGGTTTTCTCTTCCTGCATATGTACTATATATAATTCAGTACTAAATTAACTGCTCACTTATCAGTTCATGTGCTTGTAGAAACATAGTGACTGTCTGTCTGTGTTGCCGTATTCTATTAATCTGAATTCATTTCTCACATATCAACGTTTGTGATGGCAGTAAAAGAAAGTACAGTGTATATTTGAAAAGCTCCTGTTATGCATAACTTTCCATTATTATCCAGAGAGCGTTCTAGAAAAAGCTGTGGCCCAGAGAGAGAGAGAGAGAGAGACAGAGAGAGAGAGAGAGAGAGAGAGAGAGAGAGAGAGAGAGAGAGAGAGAGATTTTCATAGAATGTAAGTAAATGAGGATAGCTGACATTTGAACTAATTGATCAATCATTAGCTTAAATCAATTTGGTCGTAAACTATGACACATTTGTTCCCAATACATGGCTCACTTGTTTCGTTTGATTGGTTGACAAAGGAGTTACTTTTTTTGCTCTAAATTTTTTGGCTATTATTTTTATATATATCATTCTTGAATCATTTGCCTGTTTTGTGCATATGTTTGTTTAAGTATGCTGGTGTAAACATATGTATTTAATTCTCTATACACTTAAATTTGTAATCATCATATACCTTAGGGACGTAACAATAATCTTTTAAACTTTCTCAATCAAGTTGTTTACTAAATAAACAATCTGTACAACGTTGGTAACGAGTATTTTTCCGTTCAATCAAGTCTGGTGATTTTGAATTAACATAACTGTAGCATTTTACAGTCTCCATTTAATATAGTAGTCGCGTGTGAAATATCACGTTAGTATGGTAGTGTTTCAGTAGTACCGTATTACATATTTTGAACAGGATAACCCACTTTGGGAATTCCTACAACTGGATAGCCAATGTAAATATTTGGTTTTAATCATGTGTTTAATTTACACTCGAAATGTATATTCAGTACGGACTTTTTCGATTCAGTATTATTTCATAATAAACATATATTCTACATCAAAAGACATTGATTCTATTATAATAAAAGGTGTATCCATTCACCAGTGTCTATTTTTAAATTTCTCTCTCCCTCTGTCTCACTGTCTGTCTGTCTGTCTGTCACTCTCTCGGTATATTGAGTCATGTATTTATATGGTAAAGAACACTCCCTATCAAAACAAGTCACTAAATGTTCTAAGGAATATCCGAGACTGCGTTGATGAAGAAAATGTACACATTATTGTCCACACACCATATAATCTGATCCTTGTAATCTGGCAGTATTGAATCGAGTGGAGACCGCATTTCTTCTCATAAAGTCCAATGATGTCGTCTTCCAAAGGAGGTAATCAATAAGAATCAAAATATTCCACACTGTGATCGTTGGGAAAGTACACTGCTACCCAATCTGTTCCTGGTCGATCACTGTCGTCGGTATTGATGACATAGGCATGAACGTCTTTAGGTTTGCGATGGGGAAGTTCATCTTTAGCACACACCACAGGATTCCAAGAAGAGGTGTACGAACTGCGAGTCAACATGTAATTAAGTTCCCAGGTATCCATTTTTTCTTTGTTCACAGGTAACGATAAGTCATCAATTCACACTTGACTTTATGCTTGAATTTGTCTGTCGAGTAAGTCCATGAATCACAGCGGGTAGTCTCTGTACTCTGTTGTAAGAGAGCTTCGATGCGTTTCGTCCCCAGAGATGTCAATGGAGGTGTGGAACTATCCTGCAAGTCTTTATACCACTTTCTCAACACCTTTTCTTCCGAGATCAGAGACCATGCTTCCTCCAAATATTCTTCCAATTGTTCTTCTGTAGTCATCATCATACATTTGTCGTGTTGTTTCTGACTCGGATGATCGATTTGACATCCAAAGCAATAGACTCGGGTCAGGACTGTAATTCTTTCAACCAATTCTGTAGCAAAACAGGAAACTAAATGTTGTTCTTGTTCTGGCCATCTACAGGCCATAAATCCAGTAAACTTGGGAACACTACTTTTCTCTTCTTCTTTTGGTTCTGGATCAAAAACATTGTCATCACTGGTGGATTGTGACTGCTGTGGTTCACAAAATCCCTCATCTTCTATCTCCATTGGTGTTTCGTGTTGCATCTTTTTTCTTCTAATAGTCTAGAATCACTTCTCTCAAACTGTTGATTTCTAGAGTATTGTCAAATTCTGCATACAAGATGACGTTCACGGTGTTTGCTAGAGCTGTAGCAAAGTGACGTTCCACACGAAGTTGGCCTGATTTTATAGGGTGGAAATGTCCTTCGTCGCTGCCTTGGTCGGGAGTGAAATCAAATCCCGACAAAGCATATCCTCCTGCATAATCCTCGTACGAAATGAAGTGGCTGCTGTTGGTGCCTAACTGTCCTGTGGCTTCAAACAGTGTCAAGTAAGATCTCAAGTAATTTTCTGGGCAACGTTAGGTTCAAAAGGTCTGGTACACAACGTCTGGCCATCTCGAGTGACTTCTATCTTGGAGACATTGAAGTGTTGAAAGTCGAAAGGATTTTGATCGATGGCTCCGTTGAGGGCTGCATTACTGACGATGTCGATGAGCAAACGTTTGGGGAGCTATCCTTGGAAGACGTGATCTTCGACTTTGGATCGGAGTCCAGCGGCAATGGTAAACGTTTTCACTTCCACTCGTCGCACAAGATACTTGGCTGTCGTTCTGCTCAAAGTTTGACTGATGTCGTTGGCTACTTTAGGTAACACTTCTACACGGCGCACGTAAAGTCTGGCTTCTTCGATGATGGTTTTGTACTCGTTGGCATGAGCCATCAAATGGAAGACGGTACTACTGCGATTCAGTCTCAGGCGTACATCCACTCCGTTCAACAAATACTTGTCTTGCAACCACATGTCCAAATGCAACCGATCCATCAGTTCTAAAGTGCGCCCTTATCTGATTTTCTTTCGGCGGTCGTTGTGAGGATTGTCATCTGCAGTCACCACTGTATCGTTGAACTTTTCCGAGGTGTCAGGTTTCCATACCACGGAAGCATCCAGATGGGTGTTCATGGCTTTTTTTTCCGTACGTCAAGAGATTTTCCAAGTAAGCACGGTAAGGGTAAGTATCCATGCTGCTGCTGACCAGTTTGCTATTCAAGTACAAATCCACTTCTCTGAACAAGGAATGCATGCAATTATTGACGGGAGCGACTTTGGTCTCGGCATCAGGATTGGTGTTGTCCGTATTAATCACTTTGAGTTTCATATACAAGTGACTGATATTCAGATCGATGTAATCTTCGGTTTGTCCTTTGATTTCAAATTCGATAGGGGCTGAAGTCGTCAAAGACGATACAGGATGAAATTCTACCCATTGGGATTCTTGCATCATGGTAGGGGGCATGGCAAACGGACCCAGTTCTGACTTGGTACATTCGTAAGAATCTCGGTGCATAATTTTCAACAGTTAGTAATAAAACACGTCTAATTCTCTGACCGTTCTTCTTTTCTTATTCTTTTTCTGATCATCGTGTGGTTAATGAGCTCTGAAGGGGTGTCGACGTCTGCCTTGTCCTTGCTGTGGCGTTGAGGAAGAAGTAATGCCAGGGCCAGAAGTGTGAAGCGAATTTATAGGAGTCTCTCGGCGACCCAAAAGATCTTTTCCAGTTTGCAGCAACACATTTTTTCCTGCTCTCATAAAGGCTTCTTTATGATTTTGTTTGTCGAAGAAATTATTTTCCTTGCGTCAAAGCGGCATCATTTAAAGCATGCAATCATGTAGTCACCATGGGTTTCAAAATGGGGGCTACCGTCCGAAAAGCAGATTTTAACATATCTCCTAAACCATGTCCTCGTTGTCGAACCACTCCTCGGTACATTTTGGTGTTACAATTCACTGGAGAACCTTTTTCTAAAATGTAGTTTCACCGTGACTTTTCCTTAGTAAATAGAATACTTTGTCCCAGATCTCCTTTTATACTAATGTTGACACTGTCAAAATACGATTTACTGACTGGAAGATAATGAGGATATACAAATTTACGGCGAACGTGATATGTGTTTCCACCTTCATCGCATAAAGGTTGTTTTTGTAATTCTTGAAGAGAGGAACTCTGCGAAGGAGAAGAGGTAGCTGCTGTGTTGAACAGCATGTTGGTTACTTCTTTTTTTTATAGTCGACGACTTGGGAAGCGGCAATTCAAGAATCAAAACTAGGTAAATATCCTTTCCAACGCACTTTGACTTCTTCTACACGACGCTTGCCCACTTTGCGTGTTCTTCGTTCGAGAATGCTTTCGATATCGTCCAAGTCGTCTTCTTTTTTGGTCACTCGTTGTAACTCAGGCAAGTAAAAAGTTCCTTTTAACACTTCTCCGTACATGTCTTCCAATTTATAGACGGGAGGATCACGTCCACGCACTAGTCCAGTGACACGAAACAATTCGGTAGTCCAGTTGGGTAAATAACATTTGTCAAAAGTGCGTTTGGTTTTCCCGATGCGAACCCAATCTCCCGTCTTGAGTACCAGGGTTTTCTGGTGTCCATTCTTAGGTGTACCAAACAATTTATCAAACACTGTCACTTCGTTTTCAGGGGTGACCTCTTCGGGGGCACATCCGATGCTACGATGGTACGATTGATTGTACGCTTTGACCAAACGTGGTAACACGTCAATGTACTTGAGAGTGTGTTGATGTGTAAAATATTTCCACATGCGTTCTTTCAAAGTTCTTTGAAAACGTTCCACAACACTGGCTTTGGTTTCAGTATTTTCGGTGGTAAAAAAAAGAATGTGCCTTTGTTTCAATTCTTTTTGAAAAGCTTGGTTTAGAAATTGGGTGCCTTTGTCGGTTTGCCATCGTAAAGGGTGACTACCACTTTGTTTCAACACCAGTTTTAAAGCGAGTACTAACTTGGTACTGCTTTTAGACGTCAAAGGAACGACCCAAGCGAATTTGGAAAACACGTCAATGACAACAAATATTTGCAACCACGATTGTACGCTGCCAAATGAGAGACGTCCGCTAAATCTGCTTGTCATTGATGATCGATGCCATCCACTTTGGTTTGACTTGTAGAAAATATTTTGTCGAATGGGTATGTGTAACGTGTACGTCGATTGTTCTTGTAACCATCGTCGTACTTCTGGCAAACGTACACTTTTCAATTTGCTTTTAGCAGCCCGATACAATTTTTGAACTCCTCCGTAACCAGCAGCATGGGCAGGATTGTAGTAAATGCTAGCTAGAAGTGTCTCCATGTTTTTACTCCTCAATAAGTCACCCACTGTTTGAGGTTTGGACGAAGCGACTTGACGCGTTCGACGAGCCACAGGAGTCGGTTGTGAAGGGATGGTGGTTTTTTTCTTGACGTCTTTTTTCACTTCTGTCTTCCCTTCTTTCTTTTTTTTTTTTCTTCTGTTGAGGAAGAAGTGGACATCATCTTTTTAACCCAAGCTTTCATTTCTTCTCGTTGAGGTGTAGGAGAGAGTGTCAACAAGGAAGCTTCAATCTTACTAGAGATGGGAGCAGACGGAGTTTGAAACACTTCTCGTGTGTCGTCTTCTTCTGTCATCCCCGTGGCGGTGTCTGTCTTGGTGGTGGTTTTAGGTTCACTTTTCATCATCATGGTCTTGAAATCTCTCAGAGTGGGTTGAGCTGTTTCGTCTAAAGCTTTCTGGTGAAAGAGTTGAAGACGTTGCAAGAGTTGACCGTACCGTTGCGATTTTTCTGCTTCTGACAAATCACTTCGATCCATGAGCGATTGTAATTCGTGTTGTAACTGGGACATCTCTTTGAGATTCGGATTGGAAGGTAAATGAGGTTTCCGTTGTTCGTACCAACGATGGAGTTCCATCCATTGTTTGTAAGGAACTAAAGTCAGTTTTCGTCCTTCCATAAGATCCAAAGGTACAAATGTGTTGTCTTTCCAGAGAAGGGTGTCCTTTTTATTTTATTTTTTCTTCCCGTCTTTATCGCATGACTCCTCCTAAAAAGGAGCCGCTATTTTTAACAACGGTCCTATCAGCATGGGTAGAAATCCTCCTCGTTGCACCAACATTTTTTTTTTTGTTTGACTGAGAGGTATTTTCTTTTTGACCATTTGGCGAAGAACGTTCCGATGTTTACCTAATTTCTGTTTCTGCATCTTGAACAAAGGTACCGTTCCTTTCAACACATTCAAACAACATTCGATGATTTCTTTGGGGGCTGTTTGAATGAGTTGTTTTCGCATGGGAGGATTGGATTTTGTAAATACGGACAACACGTCCCAATGTTTGTCCAGACGAGGTGGAAGTCCTTTTTTGGTTTTGCCTTTCTTGGGACGAGTAGAATGGTGTGCACTTTTTGGGGTCATCTTGGATGTCAGGAGCAAAAAATAGAACTGAGATCTATCGGAGGCTACACTTTTTTATACTGGAACACGTCTCGACTGATGGTCAGCACGGCGTAACATCTTCATGACAGGCATCACTCGTGTGCGTCCTAGCAGTAGTACATCTTTTTCGGGCAGCAGCAGATGTGGTGGTCTGTTTTTTCTTGGAAGGGCTTTTCTTCTTCTTCTTAGGGGTTTTCTTCATGGGGCTTTTCTTTTTCGTTTTGGTTTTGGGTTGGGCATTAGGATTCCATTTCAAAAGAGAACGAATAATAACACCTCCTAAAGAACCACTACAACCAGGGGTTAAAATGATTTGGTTTTTAGTGCGTGGATCGATTCTAGGATCTGCCAGTTGTGACAACGATACTTTATGTTTTTCAGAAAACGTTTGGTTTGATGAGGGATATGAATGATGCCTTGAAGTAATTGACGTGCTGTCAAAGTAAACCATCGTAACACTTCTTTGAAACTAGCTTATAACAAATGTGCACGAACTTGTGCATATTTTTCGCGACTGATGCCATACAGGGCACAAATCAATTTAGCAGGAGGATGAGATTGAAAGGAAGTCATCTCAAAGACTATGAGAAAGAAATGACGCGGTGGATGTTTTTATAGCTTTTTTCTTTCAAAGAGTGGCCGAAGGGGACGTGTAAATGACGGAACCTCCTTCTTGACACCAATGGTGAAACAAACTGGAACGAAATCTCAAATAGTCGGAAGTGGTGGGTTTTAAATCGATGAGTAAATACGCATGAGGTGTTTGAGTGGCATCGTCGTATGCATTATTCAACCAAGGAGTGCCTAACTGTTTGGTTAACACTTGCACTTGAGATTTGTCTCTGGGGCTTTTAAACAACACCTGGTAATGGGCGTTGAGACTGATGGTACGATGGGCTTTACTTTGTTGAAATAAGTAATGTAAATGATGCTGGCATTACGATGATGTCCTTTTCGTGTAAACCAAAGTTTAATTTCTTCTTCGTCTTCTCCTAACATGTCGTGAAGATGACCAAATATGTTTGACTCAAGTCAGACACGATCCCATCGTCTTCGCGAGGAATGCCTTCTACAAACGAAATAGCTTCTCATTGACTTTCACGAAGTAACGTGTAAGACGATTGCCACTCTTTGTAACACCACACGATACGTTAAGGAGGACGATCAAACAAATAAGATTTGTGTTCGATCAAACGTTTGACAAATTCGGTTTTGCCTGAACCACTCAGTACAGCAATCAACATGTTAAATGGATGGCGCAGATACAAAGGTTCCCAACTTTGACGATCTAACTTTTCGTCAATCACTTTGACCACAGAAGAAGAGACAGAGTAAGATGCAGCCATGACTGAGGTAGGAAGAATTTTGAGAAGAACGCGAAAGACACAAGACATACGTTTCATACACGTTTAATGTTTTAAAAAAAAAACAACAACATATTTACAGGTCATGAAGTACGAAAACGCATTCAGCAAAAATGGTGAGGTACAACAATAAGGCAACCACTAAAAGAATCAAAGTTCTGTGTAAACAAGTCAATGTACAACAACTATAGTCCCGATGGAGGTGTGTCCTACGAAATGGGTGTACACGCACAGTATTCTTGTCTCTGTTGTGGAAGAATGAAATGTCTCTGACGGAAAGGTTGTTTGTTCCTCAGGTGTTTCTATGGGTACAACGGTGTTGTCTTCTTTTTGAGGTTCGAGTGTCATGGTTAACTTGGGTTCCAAGTTCACTTTTTGTCTTGGAGAATTAGTGACACGCAAGGTCCTTGGCATACTGTGCCACTTCATGTAGCCAAGCATCGAAACCAACACTTTTCCAGTCACATACATCTTTCCAATCGTAACGTGGTTGGTCTAACCAACTAGCGATGCACACTTCTTGAAACGTATGAAGTGTAGATAAAGTTTGACAAATGTCTTCTTCACACGGAGGTAAACAACTGGTGTTCATCACGATTCTCAACACTTTGAGCACAATTTGTCTTTCGTGCGCCAATAAAGCGTGAATGGTCATGTTTTTTGTTGTTGCATGTACCGTTCATCAAAATAATCCACAACAAACACTGGTCCTCCAAAATAGTCCACAACGAATGTCCTGGAAATCGAAATCCAAGAAAAGTGGTCACTAACACACACACCGCATAGCGTCCAAAATTCAATGGAAACAGTTCCTGTATCAGTCGTTTGTAATCCTCTAAGGTCTGAATACTATCGTTGACTTCGTTCCACGGAATACGTTTCACAAGTGAAGACAACGGTCCTGGCATGGTCAGCTTTTATATCCAGGTTCCCAAGGTTTGTATCTTTTGTGATAGTCTACTCCAAGGCTTATGTGATAGTCTCTCCCAAGAATCAGTCTTCTTATACTGTGGAAGTAGCAATAGTTTAAAAATCGAGAAATGACTTTGAGTTTGCGTTTCACTTGTATCTTGACAAACTCTCTGTAAATGCGTTCTCGCAGCTCCAAAGGCAGATTCTGAATGTGCTCCTCTAAGCTAGTCATTCACAGGCACGTCTTTCTTTGTGACGAAATAGTCACACGTTTGCCAGATGGAATCGGTTGGTAAAGGATATCCAAGATGTTCACTGATGACCTTACTACACCTCAGACGGCGCAAAGGCGTTTCGTCTTGAGGTGACACTTCTTGTAAAAGTTTGTTGTATTCCTGTAAGTTTGCCACTTTTTCCTCAACTTCGTTCCATTGAATTCTGTGTTACACTGTCACGTTGTAGGTGTTGCCATCCAAACTCTTAAAGGAGACAGGTAGTTAATTAATGTCGGACCATTTGAATATCTTGTATTTTTATATCATTCAGATACAACTGGTAAAAGCGCCTGTGTCGTAAAGGATGCAATTGTTTTTTGCGTTTCACTTGTATCTGAACCAACTCTCTGTAAATGCGTTCTCGCAGCTCCTGAGGCAAACAATGTATGTGCTCTTCTAAAGTATCCGACATCTTACTTCTTGGGACCGACCAAAGGCAGGTACTGACAGCGAGGGGACCATCTGGCATGTTCCAAGTAAGCTGAGTCTTTATACACCACAACTGAAACACTTGACTTTATCACCTTCTCCCAAGTAGACAAATCCGGCTCTGGCTAAAGCTTTGGGAGTAGGTCCTTGCAGATATTTAGGCCACTTATCTTTGAACGTCTGGAATCGACTTTCAAGCTCGCAATAGTCAGGCAAAGCCACAGGCAACATGTATACGTTGTCAAAGTAGGGATGGCATCTGCAGGTAGGTACACGCTTATCATCCCCAATAAAGAAGAAAGGGGGTCGTGCTGCATTGTTTTCGCTAGTGGGACGGTAAGGCACACGAACGGCATCGCTTTCGAGGGTCCCAGAGGAATAGCGACAAGGTCGTGCTGCATCGCTGATGTCAAAGCGTACGGCATCCGACTCGTCGCAAGGCACTGCATCGCACTCCAGGTCGTGATCGAACTTGGAGTACACAGTAGGTTCCTCGCTCGGTGGCTTTGTCGAGTTCGTTAGCATAGGTGCCTGTGTACTGGTATCTGCATTGAAGTTCACAGTGAGTTCCTCACTCGGTGGCTGTGTGACATTAGTATTCATCTTCTTGTTCTTCTTGCTCGGTCGACGTTTGGAGTCACAATGAATAGTTGACCTTGGAAGTTGTCCCTTTTTTATACTGAAGATCGGCGTGTCCGTACGGCAAAGTGGTATGGTCTGGAAGTCGCACTCGTTTCTGGTACACAATTTGGTAGACTTTTTCTAAAGGGCGACTGACGATTTGGTGATTTGGTAACCGTACGATCTTGTGAGGTTCTAAAGTTTTCACTCGAAAGTCTTGGGCTTGTCCAGACTGCAAAGCATTTTCAAGACATCAATGTTGACCACTTGGCTGGTTCGATAGTTGAGGGTCAATCCTTTTACTTTGCATTTGGTGTGAAGTTGGCCTTGTCTGTCTCGATATTGGTACCCGTAATTTTTAGGACCACCGCTGGCAAAACTGAGGATCGTTTCTTGAGGGTGCTCGTCCGTCCGTGCTCCTAATTGATCTCCTTCGATGGTGGGGTGTGGGCAACCAGGGCGATGGATGTACGTACATCTGTCGGTGTCAAAGTACAGGACACGATCTCCCAACACTTCAAAAGCCTCGTCGTACAATTTCAAGCGAGCATGGGCTGTCACGTAGGCTGCAATGACTACATTGCTAAAGTCGTCGGGGTATACAAACTTGGGTTCTTCTTCGTAATTGATCAAGATCAAATCTTCACGGATGATTTCTACGTGTTTCACTAGTTTTCCTTTGTCGTCCAGCAGTTGAAAGTAGCGACTGGGATCTGCCAAGTATTCCGTCTTTGGGCAAGATCGTACATCGTATACTTTTAACAAACGGTATCCCCGATCCAGAGCCCGAAACAATTCGGCGCTGACCCACGTTCCTGTCAAAGCGCGTTCTTCCTCCGTGTGGTGACAAGGGTGGTCTTGATTGCATGTTTCGGCACACGTACGGCATAAAGGAAACATCAGTTTTCCTTGGCAATGATGGGGTAAGACAGGATGGTACAAGTGGGTCGGGGGTAAGACTTTGCATTTGATCAATCCTTCGTATTGACGAATGTTTTCCACGTCAATATGTTCTGTCAGGATTTCAGGGTGTCCGGTAAGAAATCGCTTGTATTTACACACCCAAGGATACAACGAACACACGTCGATGTATTTGATTTCTTCTCATCGAGATTCGTCTACGTCGTGCAGCAAACGCGTGGCATTGGTTCGTCCTCCAAACAAACTGTGGCGTGGATCCAAAGGCTAGATGTCGACCACGTCGTAACTTTCGGCAATGGGCCCATTATTCAGGATCGGTTTTAAAACGTCGATCGTACTCTTGCTCACACATTTCTACTACTTGGTATTCTTGACTTTCTAACTTCAGTCGTCGTTCGTAGGTGTGTTCGTACAACTCTTCCATGATGGAGTCTGAAAAAGGACTTTTCATGTCTCGTTGAGGAAAACAGGTAGGGCATCCGTGAAATAAGCAGGGTTTTCTAAATCCCACCCATCCACAGAAAGACTATCCACTTTCTTTTCTCATCCCTCTGTTTTTGGCATGTTGTATCCATTTGTCTTCCTTTTGGCACAAGTAATGCAACGAACGCAATGCTTTGGCAGAGTATTGACGACTGGCCGAGAGAGAAGTGTTAGGGTCTATGATGGCTAGTGTGTTCTCGGGCATGAACATTTTGGTGTACACTAATGTACAGGCTTTGGGTAGGGTGCACGCTTCCTTCAACGGATCGACTTCACCGTGATCTAGAAATAATTGTCTAAACTTTCCACAGCAACTGCGCAAAATGTCCACATCGGATCGGCAATACTTTAACATTTCTTCTTGAAAGTCAAACGGTTCTGAAACGTGAGCGTGGTACCAAGCGTGGAAGGCTTCGCGGTGTTCGGTGTGCATTCCGTCGGGGTCGTAAGAGTGAACGTCAGGCAAATGAGGCAGCACTACGTGTTGATTGGCTTCCGTATTGAAAAAGTGAGGAAAATATCATTTGGCCATTTCTGTCATTCCAAATGTTTTTGGCATTCGACTCAAACGTATGGCCAACTAACTCATGGAATCTTTGAATTGTACTTGTCCCACTTTCATGTAGATAAGTTTGGCTCCGTTCATGGTAACCATGGGACATTCGGTGCCTTGTTCTGAATAATATTTTAACAGAAACTGTCCATCATATCCCGAGAAACTGTGAACCATGACGGTAGCATAGCGATGACAGTCTCCGTAACGTTGAATGTCCTCTTTGCTCCAAGTGTCGTCGATGGGGTCTAAAATCCATTGAGCAAACTCGGGTAGAGTGTTGGGGCCACGAAAGATATGTTCACGTCCTCCTGGAATCCTACTACAATGAGGACAGTGAAAATGAATAGGTTCTTGTATGCACTTCTCACAAGCCTGATGAGCGACGCAGAAATTAGGGATGTGAATGCCCGTCTCTTGCATGCATTCAAAGTCAAAAAAGATGAAATCCACTTTGGTCTTGTTCTTCTTGGGATCACCCTTTAATTCTTTCTCCAGTGTATTGTCGTATTTTTGAATGAAACATTGATGTTGGTAGTCCACGATTTGGTCGCAAATGCGGCATCTTTTCTTTCTAGCACAGACATGTCTCTTGGGGTTGTTGGTTCGAATCAGCTGTCCACACGTGAAGCACAATTTCAATAAGTCACAAGCGCTTTTTTGCTGGTGAGCTTGTGTCCTGCGATGTTGTTCGTAACAAGAGGGACTGACATAGGTTCGTCGACATGTCGAGCAATGCACGTGTTTTTCAGGAAGGCATGGCTTGGAAGCTAAACAGCCTCGCCATCTCTCTCCGCAATGAATGTGTCGCTCCCGACTGTTAAATCCATGGTCGCATTTCTCGCAGTAGTAAGAGTATCCAAGAAATCCTGTGATACTGGTGATGGCATCGAAATGTTCTTGATGATAATACATGTGAATGTATTTTCACTCCGGGAAATCGGGTCCTCTAAACAGCAGAGCTCTGCGAACTTCTTGAAAGTGTACTTTCAAGGTATACCGAGAAGCCAAGACGTCTTGAAGTTGTTGCATTTGAGAAATGCCACACACGGTCTCTTTTGGAATGCCTGCTTGTTGTAACAGGAGCTCTGCTTCTTTTCGTTGTTGAACTCTCTCCGATCGTCGAATTCTCTTCCATGCTCTTTTCGATTCTGCGGTCTCGTTCTTGTTGGCATACGTTTGTCCCACCACGATGGCACGGGCTAAGCACCTCTTGTCCTGAGAATTGTCGATTTGGACGACACTGTGTTTGGTACTGCGAAGGTCGTCCACCAGTAACACTTTCCGGCTTCGTCCGCTACCTCGAGGAGGTGACACGTGAGTCATGTGAAGTGTGTCTTTTCCATCCGTGATGGTAAACTCTTCGTTGGATTGTTGAACGTGTTCAATTTTGTCCATGACTTTAGACGGTGTTAATTCTGCCTGGGCGCTGAACTCGATTCAGACAGGAGACTTCAAACTGTCGTAATGAATGGAAAGTCTCAACCGATCGTCCTCTTTGGCTCCGCATTGTCGTTTCAAGGTCTCTAATAAAGAATCCAACAAATCGGTAATGAAGCCCGCGGCTTTCTCGGGAGGCACTTCAGACTTGAAGTCTTTAAAGTTGACGGTGTAAGCGTCAGCCGTGGTTCTAAATTTTCTAGAGGTCATTTATTGTGTCTCTCGAATGCGATTGTAATTTTCGGGAGCCACGGAAGGACTTTCTTTATTAGGGGTTGTGGATTCTCTTGGTTTGGTGGAAGGTGTGGTTTCAGGCTCACTCATATCCTCTTCGAAATTGCTGGCATGGACTTGAGCTAGCACTTCAGCTAGCGGTGTATGAGGCGGGACGGAAAGTCTCCGCCGTGGCCTCTTTGTTTCTTCTTCTGTTTTCTCATTGACATTAAGTGATCTTTTCATCTTGATGTCTCGCTTGAATCTGATTGAGTTTTGCACAGGCTCTCTCCCTATATATATAGAGACCTTCCTACCCTCAGAGTCACTATTCGTTATTCAACTTTCAAACAGTGAAGATGGAAGAGTCAAGACAGATCGCCTTTCTGGTCAGAGATTTACAGAGAGTCCTTCGAAAGTATACCACTTTCAGTAAGACTAAGGACTACTCCACCTCCTCTAGAGATAAAAGTCAAGATACTTGCTATATCTGCGAAGAGAAAGGACATTGGGCTCCAGAATGTCCACAACGTCAAAACAAAGGAAATGAAAAGAGAGACAAAGGGAAAGATACAAGTTATCATTGTCAAGGAAAAGGACATTGGTCTTCAGAGTGCCCTAAGAAACAAGAGAACCAAAAAGATATGGAGGAAGCAGAGGGATCTTCAGAAGAAGAAGAAGAAAAAATCATTCCCGTCGTCAAGAAAAGCAAGAAGGCCAGACGACTGGAAGACAGTGAAGAAGAAGAATAAGAACCCTTGATATCTGTGGAGAAAGAGACAGACAGTGAACAATGAACTTGAGTGATGTCTTATGAAATGTTCATTGTGATTTTTTAAGAGAATATACCGAAATGGAAAAAAAGTAAGTGTCTTTTGGTTTTGATTTTTTAGATTATGGACGCACGCACGCACTCCTACACAAACCAAGGATGGGATTTAAAGTTTTACTTGATTTGGCAATGAGATTATTTCTTTTCTAAGAAATGTAGGTGGCCCTGAAAAGGACCGTTGGGGTGTTTGTTTTTAACAAACTTATGGACTTGACATGATGAGCTTTAACTGTCTCAATCCCTTTCCACAGCCAAGTCCTACTCCTCCTCCTCCTCCTGCTGTTTTGGTAGTGGTTGTAGTAGTAGTAGTAGTCAATGGTGGTGGTGGTAGTGGTGGTAGCATCTCAGTAATAATAGTGTTATGTATGATGTTTATATAATATTATAAATATTTTAGGAATTTATAAATGTTTCTTCACTTTAATATTTGCTTAAATCTTAATGTTATCAGGAAAAAACATGTTTAACTAGTGTCCTTGAATTAGGTTGTTTTGATCAATATGTTTTCTCAATTTGAAGGTCAAGGTTGATTTTTGTTTGCAAGTAAAAATTCCATTAAGATGACTCATGTTCTAGAACATTCTGTCATGTGACCAATCTTTATATATACCATGTTTGGTGGACATTTTTTCAGTTTTGACATTACCATCAGTCTTGTAAAGAGCTATTACAGTTGTGAAAATTCATTCCAAATTCTAAGAGAGGAATTATTTTAAATATTCATTGGATTATAACAGTGCTCATAAACTTTTGGATTTTGGATTTTTAATTGATGATTTTGGAATTTAAGTGAACTTATTCAGATATTTTGGAATACTTCATTTTGACATCAGCACATCAAGATTACTAGTACATCAGGACTTTGGAGACCATTAGCACATCATAACATTCAAGGATACAGCCGTGAATTCGGAACATTCTATATTTAGGACTTGTGATTAGAACAATCATTCTTATTGGATTATTAGGATTTCAAAACACATTACTGTAAGTGACTTTTTGATTTTTCATTTTAATTATCTAGTAATAAATTGCTTGTTGATTTTTACTTGATTTGTTGGTTTCACTTTCTTTCTGTTACATTTTTCTTAGACCATAGAGTCGTAACAGAAATTGGGGGCTCGTCTTCTGGGATCTGAATTTCTTTAAAGCATATTAGAGATATTAAATTTATCTTTGAAATTCATATTGATTTTGTCTTGGAATTTTTTTTTTGTCTTTGGCAAAGATTTTATATAGAGAAATTTTTTTGTGTGAAACCAACAAGCATTTACTATGGCATCTAATGTTCAGAATTTCATTTCAAAACCTACCCAGGAGGGGTTAGAGTGCATGAGAAAGGATGAGTTGCTCGAGCATGCCAGAAAATACAGTCTATCTGAGGCAAAAGTATCATTGACAAAACAGGAGATAAAGATTATTTTGATTCAGTATTTAGTAGGAAAGGGAATTTTTGATAGCAGTGCTTTAAGTTTGAAGAGAAAGCCTGTATCTGGTTCTGACAGGAAATTAAGGGAATTAGAGTTAAAGAACCAGATTGATTTAGAATTGGCAAAGCTTCAGATTCAGAGAGAGAGAGAGAGAGAAAGAAGAGAGGCAGATACAGATGGAGAGAGAGAAGGAAGAGAGGCAGATACAAATGCAGAAAGAAGAGAGGCAGATACAGATGGAGAGAGAGAAGGAAGAGAGGCAGATACAAATGCAGAAAGAAGAGAGGCAGATCCAGATGGAGAGAGAGAAAGAAGAGAGGCAGATGGAGAGAGAGAGAGAGAAAGAAGATAAACAAATACAAATGCAGATGCAGATGCAAAGAGAAGAAAGGGAAATGCAATTTAAATTAAGAGAATTAGAACTGGCAAACAGAGCACACTCCACTCCTTTAAACACAAGTCCAGGTTTTGATGTTACTAGATATATTAGGTTAGTACCCCCTTTTCAGGAAAAAGAAGTAGATAAATACTTTCTTCATTTCGAGAAAATAGCTGAAAACTTGAAATGCCCCAGAGAGCATTGGACTTTGTTATTACAAAGTGTACTTATTGGCAAAGCTCGTGAAGTCTACACTTCACTGTCAGTACAACAAAGCACTGATTATGATGTGGTTAAGGAGTACATCTTGAAAGCTTATGAGTTGGTACCAGAGGCATATCGACAAAGGTTTAGGAATTGTAGAAAGAAACTGGACAAACTCATGTCGAATTTGCAAGGGATAAAGAACAACTATTTGATAGGTGGTGCTCAGCCAAGAAAGTTGATCAAGCTTATGATAACCTCAGACAGCTCGTATTAATTGAAGAGTTCAAGAGGTGCATCCATAGTGATGTTAAAACCTATCTTGACGAGCGGAATGTGGAAACTTTGGAAAATGCTGCTCGTATGGCTGATGATTATTCCTTGACTCACAAAATTTCATTTGGCAATAAGTCGTCCTCTCAGCAGTTTGTTTTCTGGTAAAAAACCATTTCAATCTCATTCGAGTACTTCCAAATTTCACAACAGCACAACTGTTAGGAATCAAACATCTGATAAGACTGATCAGAAATCCTTATCTCTTCCTACGTGCACTTATTGTAAAACGAAAGGGCACGTTATTTCTGATTGCTTCAAGTTGAAAAATAAGCAACAGAGAAAAGACAGAGCTTTTCCAAATGCTCTTATTTCTACGAGGTCAAGGTCACGGTCTTGTATTGAAAGCAATACATTTGTTGGGTCAAACAAACCCCAGTCTGATTCTGTTTTGGAGGTTTATGAACCATTCATGTCAGAAGGTTCTATATCACTTATTGGTGATTCTGCCAAACCTATCCCAATTAAAATATTAAGGGACACTGGAGCTTCTCAGAGTCTTTTATTATCAGGTACTTTGCCTTTGTCTGAGGAGTCTTCTGCAAGTGAAAGTGTTCTTGTTCAGGGAGTAGAGTGCGGCTTTGTAAATGTTCCTCTCCATTGTGTAAATTTGGCATCAGACTTAGTTTCTGGACCTGTGACTGTTGGGGCAGTGACTTCTTTACCCATAGAGGGTGTTCATTTATTACTAGGCAATGACCTAGCTGGAGATAAGGTTGTGGTTAATCTACTTGTAACTGACAAGCCTTGTTTGGATCAGAAAGTTGATCCTGTCGAAACTGAAATCCCTGATTTGTACCCTGCTTGTGCAGTTACTAGAGCTATGGCAAAAAGAGCTCTTGAGAGTGATGTTGATCAGGATATTATTCCTTTAGCTGACACATGTATTGGTCAGTCTTTTGATGAGGTCACTTTTTCCTCAGGTATTGATCAATCAAATGGTATTGATCACAGTTATCCTCTTTTATCAACTCATTCTCTTTGTCCTACTCAGGGTGACAAACGACAATCCCTTGTCGTTGAACAGGAGCAAGATCCCGAGATATCTTGTTTGTTTCAGAGGGCTATTAGTGAAACTGAAGCCACACAAGTTCCAGCGTGTTACTTTGTGAAAAATGGGGTCCTTATGAGGAAATGGAGACCACCTGATGTACCCGCTGGTGACGAGTGGTCAGTGAGCTATCAAATTGTTGTTCCTAAGTCATATCGACAGGAAATTCTTAATTTAGCCCATGAAACTCCTTTGGCTGGTCATTTAGGAGTCCGTAAGACTTATCACAAGATCTTGAATCATTTTTATTGGCCGAAACTCAAAAGTGATGTTTCTAAATACTGCAGATCTTGTCACACTTGTCAAATGGTAGGAAAACCCAATCAGAAGATACCTAAGGCTCATCTGCAACCTATTCCTGCATTTGATGAACCATTTAGTAGAATAATGGTAGACTGTGTTGGTCCTTTACCTGAAACCAAGTCAGGCAACCAATACTTGTTGACCATCATGTGTACATCTACAAGATTTCCAGAGGCAATTCCTCTGAGAAATATAAAAACTAAAACTATTGTGAAAGCTTTGGTGAAGTTTTTTTACACTTGTTGGCCTTCCCAAATCTGTCCAGTCGGATCAAGGGTCAAATTTTATGTCTGGAATTTTCCAACAAGTTATGCATGAATTAGGTATCCAACAGTTTAAATCTTCTGCCTATCACCCTGAAAGTCAAGGTGCTTTGGAAAGATTTCATCAAACTTTGAAGAATATGATTCGATCATATTGCTTTGATACAGAAAAGGATTGGGATGAGGGTGTTCATTTGTTGTTGTTTGCTGTTAGGGAATCAGTTCAAGAGTCGTTGGGTTTTAGTCCCTTTGAACTAGTTTTTGGTCATACTGTCCGTGGACCATTGAAATTATTGAAAGAGAAACTTCTTTCAAATGAAGACTCAAAGATTAATCTTCTTGATTATGTCTCTGATTTCAAATACAAGTTGTCAAAGGCCTGTGAAGTAGCAAGAACTAATCTTCACACTACTCAGTCAAAAATGAAATTAAGGTATGACAGAAATACACAGGAAAGGAGTTTTAAACCTGGTGACAAAGTTCTGGCTCTCTTTCCCATACCTCAGAATCCTCTTCAGGCTAAATTTTATGGTCTTTATACCGTTGCAAAGAAAGTAAATGACTTAAATTATATCATTAACACTCCTGAGAGACGGAAACAGAAACAACTTTGTCATATAAATATGTTAAAGGAATATTTTGACAGAGATAGCCCAGCTAATTATTCAGTTAATTTAGTTGTACCTGTCCCACACAGTGAAGATATCAACGATGGAATACAATCAGACTATAGTGACTCTGGTATAACCAATCTTCGGAATTCAGAAATATTGAACAACCTAGACCAGAAACTTTCACATCTACAACAACAGGAAAGAAATGAACTAAAACAGCTATTACATGACTATGAGCACTTGTTTCCTGATGTTCCAACACGAACAAGTAAAATTTATCATGACGTTGACATTGTAGATTCTGCGCCTGTGAAATAGCATCCTTATAGGATGAATCCTCTCAAACAGAACTATCTGAAGAAAGAAATTCAGTATTTACTGGAGAATGATTTCATAGAACCAAGTAAAAGTAACTGGAGTTCACCATGTATTCTTGTTCCCAAGCCAGATAATACATTCCGTATGTGTACTGACTATAGAAAAGTCAACAGTGTCACCAAAACTGATTCATTTCCAATCCCAAGAATGGACGATTGCATTGATAAAATTGGAAATGCGGAATATGTCACCAAGTTTGACCTTTTAAAAGGATTCTGGCAAATTCCACTGACGGAAAAGGCAAAAGAAATTTCAACATTTGTAACTCCAGATGGACTTTATCAATATAAAGTCATGCCGTTTGGAATGAAAAATTCGCCTGCAACGTTTCAACGTCTGATGAACATGATAACATTTGGTCTTGATAATTGTGACGCTTATATCAATGACGTCATTATCTACAACAACACCTGGGAAGATCATTTGGAAACCATTCGAAAATTCTTCGATCGACTCAGTGATGCGAATCTGACAATTAATTTGAGCAAAAGTGAGTTTTGCCATGCTTGTGTCACATTTTTAGGACATATTGCGGGACAAGGTCAAGTTAAACCTATAGAAGCTAAGGTCAAAGCTATCTCTGAATTTCAAGTTCCAATTTGTAAAAAGCAACTGATGCGATTTCTAGGTATGGCTGGATATTATCGGAAATTTTGTTCCAATTTTTCCAAAATTGCTGAACCTTTGACAAGTTTATTAAGTAAGAAAACCAAATTTCATTGGTCTGACAAGTGTCAGGAATCTTTTGACAAGTTAAAGGCCATGCTTAAGAATGCACCAGTTCTTTCTGCACCAAATTTTAGCCAATCATTTAAATTATCTGTTGATGCAAGCGATGTAGGGGTTGGTGGAGTATTGATTCAGGAAGACAAAAGTGGTGTGGATCACCCTGTGTGTTATTTTTCTAAAAAACTAAACAAGCACCAGAAAAATTATTCCACAATTGAGAAGGAATGTTTGGCTTTGATATTGGCTTTACAGCATGAAGTGTATGTCACCTCAGCTCTTTCTCCAATTATTGTGCACAGTGATCACAATCCCCTTACTTTCATCAACAAAATGAAAGATAAAAATCGGAGATTGTTGAGATGGAGTTTGATATTGCAAGAATATAACATTGACATTAAACACATCAGGGGAAAAGACAACGTGATTGCAGATGCACTCTCACGTGCCTAGAAATGTAATATTGCTTGATGTAATTAAGTCCAGTATCATAAAACATGTTCTTATGTAATTTTGGTTATTATAGTATTAGATGTATATTCAAAAGAAAGCTTTATTACATAAATCTTTCTTTTTCTTTATGAGGGGAGGTGTTATGTATGATGTTTATATAATATTATAAATATTTTAGGAAATTATAAATGTTTCTTCACTTTAATATTTGCTTAAATCTTAATGTTATCAGGAAAAAACATGTTTAACTAGTGTCCTTGAATTAGGTTGTTTTGATCAATATGTTTTCTCAATTTGAAGGTCAAGGTTGATTTTTGTTTACAAGTAAAAATTCCATTAAGATGACTCATGTTCTAGAACATTCTGTCATGTGACCAATCTTTATATATACCATGTTTGGTGGACATTTTTTCAGTTTTGACATTACCATCAGTCTTGTAAAGAGCTATTACAGTTGTGAAAATTCATTCCAAATTCTAAGAGAGGAATTATTTTAAATATTCATTGGATTATAACAGTGCTCATAAACTTTTGGATTTTGGATTTTTAATTGATGATTTTGGAATTTAAGTGAACTTATTCAGATATTTTGGAATACTTCATTTTGACATCAGCACATCAAGATTACTAGTACATCAGGACTTTGGAGACCATTAGCACATCATAACATTCAAGGACACAGCCGTGAATTCGGAACATTCTATATTTAGGACTTGTGATTAGAACAATCATTCTTATTGGATTATTAGGATTTCAAAACACATTACTGTAAGTGACTTTTTGATTTTTCATTTTAATTATCTAGTAATAAATTGCTTGTTGATTTTTACTTGATTTGTTGGTTTCACTTTCTTTCTGTTACATTTTTCTTAGACCATAGAGTCGTAACAATAGTGATGGGCTTAGAATGTTTCGCCCGTGAGGGTCTCTTTCTCTTGGATTGTGTTAAAGAAATCTGATACATGTTTTCTCAGATGCTTTAACTCAGCTAAAATGTATTGTAGTAGACTCACCATTTTGTTTTCATCACTCCCTTCCTTCTGTCCTTCACACTTCTCCTCTTCTAGCTCTCTTATTTCTTCTTCTTGCTTTCTTCTTTCCTCTTCTTGCTGAAGAAAGGCTTCTTCTGCTTCTCTCTGACGATGTAAAAAATTATCCAATTTTTCTTTTTGTCTCTTTTTAAAATCATCGATCACGGGTAAAGATGGTGGTGGTACAACAGCGGTTGTTGTTTTAGGCAAAAATTCTTGAGATAACAGAAAATCCACAAAATCTAAATTAAAATCTTCTGGTTGAAAGCTCACCACTGCATTGGCCGTCCTCCTACTCTCACTCCGAACATAACTTTCCGTCGCAGGCTCACCCCAATACATTGTCTTGGTGGTATCAGCCATACTCAAACTATGCCGCAAAAGGTAAAACCATACGAATGCTGTGACGCCTATATACTGAAGGTGACGTCACCCCCCCCCCCCCCGCTCTCTTCTGATTGGAAGAGAGACCCACCCAGTTGTAACGCGCGTTTGGATTGGTGGTTCATTTCGATCCGTTTCGATCCGCTCTTAGGCTATATATACCACCACTTTTGTCACAGAGTTTCACAAAATTAAATCAAATTATATGAATTTAACAATAAATTAATTAATAAAAATCAAAATAAAAACTAATAAACTACTATGGCAAACCCGATCAGTCTAAGGCGGGAGAGGAGAGGCCCCGTACAAGGGGGGAAGGGATCGGTATGTCAGGACCGCTAGAAAGCTAGGGTGCCGTGGCGCGACGCAAAGGCGAGCCAATCCCCGCCCTATTATCCTAAACTCGAGAGACTCCACTCCCATAATGGGACTGAGAGGTAAGCCAAAAATAATACAAAAATAAAAATTGGAAAATATTAATCAAATAAAAATAGGATAGGTACCGATAAAAGAATCAGACATAACAACTACATAATCCTAACTATCAAACCAACCATACGTCCTCCAATCCCTAACTCACTAAATTCTAACAAAGACACTAACAACAAAGCATGTTACCTCTCATTAACATGGATACCATCTACTTCTATTGGTTTATACTAAACTCTTTAGGGAGTACCAATGAGTCTCGGGTAACTTAACTCGAACCTCAATTAAAATTAACATAGCATAAGTTGGTCATAAGACCAGACCATCAGACCCAGCCGCACAAAGTGGCATTAATTTGGAATCCAGAATTATTAGAGGCCCCACGTAACTGACCCCAAAACAATTAAGAGTATAAGGTTGTCAAAGTCCAGACCATCAGGGTCCCACCGCACAATGCGGTAACTGACTCCTTAAAAAGACGTACCCAAAATTACGATTAAGCACAAGTACCAAGAGAAAAACTATGGACATATACTTATATTAGTCATTATAAGGTGGTAACATCCCAGACCATCAGGCCCCGCCACACAAGGTGGAAACGATTGAACTCAATAACAAAAACCCAATAATAGTAGGTGCCTGTGCTTACAAACATATAATCGTACTCCATGACTAAATAAGGCTTAGAGAGTAAATAAGTTTCTTCTTTCCTTACAACCCTAATTAACCAACTTAGACAATCAGCCAATAGTACATAGTATCGCATCAAAAATTACATTAGATAAGAAACAAGACGACTACATTCATCTTTTGGCAAAAATATCAACTCTAAATTCAATCCTGGACCACTTGGAGCCATCCGGGGACGATGAGGCGTCTCCTCCTGGACCTACTCCTCCTTTGCCACCCCCGGACATTGGTTAACAAGCGTGCAGTGCACGCAGTAAACCGTCGGATGAGCTCGCAGCTGGGCCAACCTTTTGACGAATAATTAATCACGTGCAGTGCACAAAAATAACCCCCCGGAATTGCGCGCAGTGCGCACACTGGGGGTATATAGACGTACATGGCCGAATGGCCAAACACGTCTCAAATTTAAATAAACAAACAAACACAGAGTTTCACCGGTTCTTTCTATAGCTATTTGAATAGATTATCACAATATTATAATGAACGCGTTAAAATTCACGTTAAGTGCACGAAAAGTGGTTGCACAAGGCTACTTCATGAAGTTCAAAGTTGATGTGCCATGATTCTGCCTACTACACAGTAATATTGGTAAGGTGTTATAGATGTGTAAAACAATTTAAGTCATTATCATTATTATTATTATTATTATTATTATTACATATGAAGGGCAGAGGCCATGGGTCCATTACACATTGATCTTACATTTGATTGATAAAAAATGACAAATTATGTATAGATATTACATTTTATATTATTAAAACTTTGGAAATATGTTGTTTTTATTTTTAAATTGCACTTTTAATGACCCATAATGATTCAGACAGTCACAATCTACTATATCACAAGTAATTATTATTATTATTATTATCATCATCATCATCTTAATATATATAATATGTGCCATCAGGATCATCATCGGTTGGAAACCTGTATTATTTCTTTTTTGAGTGATATGATGACATGAACATTTCTCATATATGTAAAATTGCCTGAAATACTGTATTTTACCAACATGTAAACTAGATTCACTGTTATTCATAATGCTTTTAATAATTCTTTTTCAAATGAAGCATATCATTAACATTTGTGTAACAAATAAAATATATCAACAGATTGTCTAAACTTACTATTTCTTTAGTTAGTTTACGGGTGCAATTTTCATCATCATCATCATCATCACAACAACAATAATAATAATAATAATAATAATTATTATTATTATTATTTTTATTATTATTATTATTATTATTAAAGAAGAAACATTGAGTTTTTTTATAAATGATATTCATCAATTTAATTATATCCTACTGCTGTCCATTTGTTCAACAAATGTTTCCTCACTATCTTCACCGTTATCATTATCATCATCATTATTATTATTTGTATTATTAATAATAAAGATTGTAATAACAATGATGATAGTGATGGAACATTATTATTATTATGAAACATATGTTTTTAAAATGTTCTTCATCCATTTATTTGTATCCTACCAATGTCCGGCTCTTCTTAAAATACAGGTGCTATGTTCCATCACTGTCATCATCGTCATCATCACTATTATTATTTGCATTATTTATCAGATAAATTTGGGAGAGAGTGAGTTTACATTACCATATGTAAAATGTTGAACTCAGCTTAAAGAAATGGTAGAAATATATTCAGAAAATAAAATGAAGGATATACAAAATTTATTAAATCTGGTCAAATAGATCTCTGACACCATTTGGAAGGATCACAGTTGTAAACAAATTAGCATTACATGTATCTCAAATAAATAATTTAATTCTATGATTACCCTCATCATCAAAAAACTTTTTTTTAAATTTAAATTAACAAATGTGTTGTATTTGTGCGGAATAATTCAACTAACAAAATCAGAAGAAAAGTAGTTATTAATGGTTATAATTTAGCAAGTTTGAAAATGATACATTTACATTTTTAGATGCATTAAAGATCACTTGGATTGGACAACTTACAGCAACATATGTAATCTGAAAACATATTTGAGAGGCATGATGCAAAAATACAACTTACTTGTTTTGCGTACAGTATGTCACTAAAAATGAAGGTACTTGATTCAGTTTTTGGAGAGATGTTTTTTTATGCATCAATCAATTTTGAAAATACTTTTTCAATTGATATACTAGCTGATTTTTTATATAGTTTTTTGTATTTATAGGTTACTGCATTTGTATGGGAAAATATGAACGAGTTTTTTGGAGCTATACTGCACGACGTCAGGAGTGCAGTATAGCTCAGAAAAACGAGTTCATATTTTCCCATACAAATGCGGTAACCTTTTTATTATATACTCATTTAGCTTTTCTACCTAAGGCTGAATAAAAAAAGAACACACTACAAGAAACAAAGTAACTGAATTTCTGCTATATTCTAAAGTAAATACACAACCGAAGTTAAACCAATACACAGTAACAGTATTCATGCGCACATGGCACCGCTCAGTGACCTTTGAACTTGGTTGAGTAGCGCGCGCTCTGTGATTTGTTTCAAAAAGAAATCTCATTTTGGTCTACTTAAAATTGAAATTTTGAGTCATATTGTGAATGACTGCGCCTTGGAACATCTTTCCCAGTTGATCTGGAATGGAGGGATTTTGTTTTTCTGTCGATTCAGCTAAATTCTGCTCTTTTAGTTTTAAGCTGGGTCTATTACGTACGATCTACATGTAGCTAGAGGGACTGGCCTCGACAGCAAGCTAGCTTACACATGTGTTACTGTCCTGTCATTGATAGTTTGGAATCATAAGGTGGACAAAATATGAAATTCCTTTAAGTGATATTCTCAAGAAGATGCAGGATTAAATTTTTTTTTAGGGAATATTAAATTCATTTCGTTTTGGAGTGCAGTAAATTCTCCTTGGGAATGTGATTTATGTTGGAAATGTAGTCTAGATTGCAGTGCAATTTCGCGCCGTGGATCAGAAAGTACATTTTGAAGAAATTCAAGATGCAGAAACGTAAGTACATTTATTGTCATTCTTATTACCAGCTATAGATGACATATTTATATGTACTGTCATAATAAATCCAAACAATTTCTGAAAAAAAAAAAGAAAAAAAAAACACGGCAAAATTGCAAAGCGGCTGGGGTGTGAGAGCCCATTTCGTCAGCGGAAAATAAGGCTTCTTCGTTATCGTGGCTTCTTGGCTCCGAGGCACTTGCTTTTATACCAAAACCCGCCTTCTTTAGTTGTATTTTTTCGAATTTAGTGCTTGGACTGACTTGTAAAATTAGCGGTCTCTGAGAGAAACGGAATATCATTTGGTCATAAGATGCCTTTTTATGCTATTTTTTTTATAGTCTCTAGAGAGCACGGTTCATAGTCTGAACCATCGGCTAAATAAGTGTTTAAATGATCAGAATGATATTTTCAATACTGCATGCCTCACGTTTGTTATCACGTTCAGTCACTTGCTTGGCTGAAAGATTCTTTTGTGACTCAATGAATTCATCCACATCGTCAGCTTTATCATCTCTACTCTCAAACAGCTTGTTTAGTTCATCCACAGACAAATCTAATAAAGCAAAAGCTCCGGTGTCTGCTATATTTGCGTACATTGTTTATTTACAATAAAAAGTAGTTCCTAACACGGGATACTATTTTTAGACACACGTGTCGTGCAGTATGAAGCCGTGCAGTATGGAGAAATACTGCACGATTCTGACAATGCAAAGTTAATGGAGTAAAAAATGAGTATATAATAAAATCTCAAATGGCACAATCATAATATTTAAGTAGGAGGTAAATGTGTTTTTTTTACAAGAATAAGTTTGAACATGGAATTAGGAGAATTAATCACTTAGTGAATCCTGGTGGAAAATGGCTCAATATGAAATAGTTTCAGCCAGCATGTTTTGTGGGTTTTTTTCAATTCAAGCAAGTAGTCTAGTATAGCAAGACTTAATCAGAGCATTAATTGAATATGTGATTAGACTTGAATAGAAACATTAGTGGAGCCTTGCATTTGTCCTAAACTACTCTACTTTTCACTGATCAAATGGGGTTGTAAAAGCATTTACACGAAATTGACAACAAATAGGGACATTCCTACTTCAAGACAGAAGTGGCACAATTAATGTAGTCAAATAATAAAACCTTTTCTCTCTTACAAGCAGACTAATGATGTCCATAAATAAGGTGGTTTCAGATAAATATGTTACCAGAATTTTCACTACCAATACTTTTTTATTTAAAATTGGTATGATATATCATAATATGTTCTTTTTGTGGGAAATTTTGATAATTCATTATATATATATATATATATATATATATATATATATATATATATATATATAATGTAAATAGCTATTAAAATAATGTATACTTTCACTTCCTCTTGTTTTGAGAACTCTGAAGCGCCATGGTTTCAGGTATAAAAAAAACTGGTTGTTTTCTTTTTAAAGTTCAAGTGATATATAACAGTTCTCGTAGATGCACAAGAAAAACAGAAATACAAAGTTAGCATTGAAAAAGAAACACAAAAAAGAATATACTATAAAATAAAATGGTAAATTGAAAATAATGAAATTTGCATGCCCTTATCTCTTGTCTGTAAACTGACTGATCTTTTAAATTCATTAGACACATGACAATGTAAGTTTCCAAATGGTAATGCTGATTTACAATGAAAATCATTATGGAAGTGTATAATCATGAAATAAATGACATTTAAATCTATTTAATTTTAAATGCAAGGTTTTATAGCTTTCATTTTCGAAAAACAATTATTTTAGATAAGTTGAGGTCATTTTTGTGATATTTCTATATGTATTTTTGTAATCAGTTCTATTCACCTTCCCATATAATGACAGTGCAAGTGTTTACTTGTTTATTTTGCCAATTATTACCAATTTTTCTATTCTCTGATGAATCTAATAAAAGAAGCTCAAATGTTAGTAACCTTCAGATTTTAAACAAGACAAGAAGACTAACTGAATCTCAGTCAAAAGTCTCAGCGTTGTCCACTGATTCTTCCATTTCAATATAATTCATGAATATTTTCACTTTTCATAAGATATTATAATGAAATGACCATTCTTAAAATGGTTTGCTTTACAGGTCCTGCAAGAAATGTTCTATTCACTAATAGATTACAGCAAGAAATTTTTACGATTCCACAAAAATGTTGATGGAAGGCGATGTATAAAAGAAAGACAAGATGTTATTGCACAGCGATTTGCATATTTAAGAAACAGTAGAACATTCAGGGAGCAAGGTCATCATATAGTTTATTTGAATGAGACTTGGATCAATACCAACCACGCAGTGAAGCGGGAGTTGTTAGAAGACAAATAAGCTTCCCCCAGTGTCCTTGAACCACTCTGTCTGACAACTGAATGGTTTGTCCCATCAGGCAAAGGATCTCTGCTGATAATAGTTGATGCTGGTTCCTCTCAATTGGGAGTCATACTAGGTTATAGTCTAGTATTTGAATCCAAGACCAGCAGCAGCAATTATCGTGCGAGATAAATGCTGAATGTTTTACTGAGTAGTTCACAGATATATTCCTCCCAAAACTGGACAGGTGCTCAATCATTGTGATGGACAATGCAAGCTATCATTTCCAGCTTGATCCTCACTCTAGAGTTCAAACAACTGCCAGTACAAAAGCTGATGTACAAGCCTGGTTTGATTGCAGCAGAATTCATTACGAGCAATAAATGCGCAAGGGCTTCTAGGGTTAGTGAAAAGAAACAAACCCGAGCCAAAATATATAAATGATGATCTTACTGCTCACCATGGTCATGAGGTTAATGTCTACCTCCTCGGCATTGCGAGCTGAACCATGTCGAGTTAGTCTTGACTGATATAAAGGGCTATGTTGCCAGGAATAACACTACCTTTAAAAAGAACAGTTATCATAGAACTTTATAGTCAAGCCAGACAAAGAATCGATATGGTTCAGTGAGAAAAGGTAGAGAACAGCATGTAATCCAGGAGGTAGAAGGAAAAATTTTGGATCTTTGATGGCATCAAAGAGGAGGAAATTGACCCATTTATTATTGATCTGATCGACAGTGACAGTGACAGTCCGGACACCAACACCGAGGATCATATACATGTATTTGCTATAAACATTGCTGCATACCATTTAGTCTTTTTTCCATTGAAATTACCAGACTTAAAGTACCATAACATGTCGTATTGCATGTTATGTTGTCACGAGCATAATGAATAGAAATGGCGATAATGTGACTATTAAGAAGTTTGATTATCTGGTGAGGCAGAGTTTGAATTTTATGTGATTTAGCAGCTTTTAAGTTGCTCCCTTGTAAACTAATTAATTCAAAGATGCATAGTTTACATTTTGCTTTGTTGGTTTCTTTTATGAAATGCTGCCAAACTCGCTGGGTAAATAAACAAATATTAGTTTCAGCTCTACCACCTACCAAACACTAGATGGGCTTATCATTACTTATTATGTAAGTACACTTATGGTCACAAAAGAGATGTCCTGTTTGCCTACAGCTGTATAAGGCAGTGTTATTTAGCGATGGTTTAACACCTTGTCAATGTGTAGTGAATATATCAATACATAAATCTGTCAGAACGCAAAGAGTGTGATAACATCTCATGGAATTGAGGCAATCAGACTATTTCATTATTTATGCAGTTTACATTCAATAAGTTTATTAATTTTCTCAGACATAAAGTTACTATAATTTTCCCCAATTAACCTTGATAAGGGAAAAATTAATTACTTTGAACATTAGAAAGTTAGTTTCTGGGAACGATCATACTTTAAAGCCCTACAATATGTGTTTACGTAACTTTACACTCGAAAACAGGCGATTGTAACAATATTTCTTACTCTAATTGAAATTGTAAAATTTCATAACATTATAATTACTTTCTTTAATAATGATATGGTTTTTGTCGCTTCTGAAACTGCAAACGGGTTTTACACTCGGATAATGGACTAAAAGGAATTACTCTTAAAGACTCTAAAGGGACACGACTCATATAAGACTCTCCTGGAATTTGCTGAATAGCTTAAAGCTGCACACTCCCACGTCGTAAACACAGACTAGTCCAGCAATGGCTCTGCAACATTATGGACGCCGTTCAATTTCCTATTTTTTTTATTACAAAAAACAAAGTTTTTGGCAAGTTTGGAAGGAACATATTATTCTAATTTGCATTTGAGACGTGCCATGCAGTTAGCTTCTGAGATTTACCTCCCTTTACGATTTATAATCCATCTGCTTCAGACTATAATTTGAAACAGCATCAGCTCTCTCTCTCTCTCTCTCTCTCTCTCTCTCTCTCTCTCTCTCTCTCTCTCTCTCTCTCTCTCATAAAATGACCACTTGTCTTCCTCTCACCAATTGACCGTGACAAAGAGATCCACACACACCCAAAATCTGTCACATATATTATGTATTTGTTCCTGCTTCAACTGCATACGTAAAATTTTGTCAGAAAAAAAGAAAAGTTAATGTTTTTAATTGAGTTTAATTAGCACATTTAATCTTTGAGTACCTCGAAGGAACTTCTTGTGAGAGAGACAAAATAATACTCTCTTGCACGTGATTACCATATATATGACCAATGCAAAATTTATTTTATTTTCAGTACAGTTGTTCTTTAATAACATATATACTAATAGACGGAGGTTATCACAAAATCCTCGGTGTTTGTCTCTTAAAAATGGTACTAAGCAGATAATATAGTACGGCGGTCTTAGTAACTGCACACTCTAGCCTATAGATCTTTATGGATCACACAGGGTCTGTGGAGCAGAGTTATTCGACTCCCTGATCTTCTGCCGCACCATGGTGTCTGAGGGAAGGCGTCGTTCTTCGAGTCCAATCGGCCGCGTCACGACGCAGATGTCGCTGACCGCGCAGACGTAGCACGAATGGCACCAGTAGAGGTTTTTTTTTCCTATGAGCCGTGTTACCTCACCGTTTAGGACCTCCACAACAACAGGCAGCCATCACACCCACTCAGTGCTGCGTTTTGGAGTCTCACTTTCGGAAAGCAATATTTCCTGGGCGTACTGGTGCCCAAACAGCCGCTCGGCTAGAGTACGGCTGAACCTTTGAACAATTCGCTGCGCACGGTATCGCCCCCACCTAACAGGCACGGCGTACTTTGCCAAGAGTTGCTACACGGCGCCCATAAACTCCCGGTCGCGGTCAACCTGCAGCAGTTTGGGCCACTTTACCGACTTTGAAAACCTCCTATGTGGTCAAGGGCAAGGCCTTCATGGCGACTGGCGACATCAACCACTTACTTATTTCAGTTTTAAGGATTTGAATAGGGAAAACTTCAATGTTGACCTACGGTCTCCAACTTTTCATATAGCTTACATATTTGATGATCCCAATGATGTTTACTTGATCTTCCAGAAAATACTTACTGTGTGATAACTTATGTGATTGAGGAAAGCAGGAAACTAGTTCATGGTCAGTAAGTGAAAAGGGGTACCTCAGGGGTCAATTGTCGGACCCATACTTTATAAAATGTTGTTTTAATGAAAACTTCTTTTTCATAAATGATTCTGATCTTAGCTATATTAGTATGCCGATGACAACACATCAGCTTATGCTTACCACGACTTTAATGTTATATCATCTACATTGAAATATGGGTGCACTAATTTGAGTCGGTGGTTTTCAGACAATGAAATGAAACCAAAGCCCGATCAACTCCAAGCTATAACACTTGCAAAGAAACCTAAAGAATGTATTCAGACTTTCTCCACAAACGAGACTAATATATATATATATATATATATATATATATATATATATATATATATATATATATATATATATATATAGATTTTGTGGACAGTCGGTAAAAAACTCCTGGGAGTCACTTTGTATATTATGCTAAACTTTAATCAGCAAATCGCTGAGATATGTCAAAAAGCATCTCAATAATTAAATATACTCAAAGGAATTGAAAAATATCTAACAACTGAAGAACGACTGGCAGTGTTTCACACTTTCATGATGCGAACCTCAACTAATGTCCCCTAACTTGGCATTTCAGCAGGCTCACATATGAAACACTTGATAAACTGCACGATACAGCTCCCAGATTTGTCTTTAATGAACACAAGAAAACTATGGCGCTTAGAGGTTTCAAAATTTTAAACAAAGCAATGTTAAACCTTCTTAAATGATCTGGCATTTCTTAAAACATTCTTCTTCTTTTATGTATGAAAACACCTTGCAGATTTGGGCTATTATCTTTTAGGCATGCAGCAGCAAAACTCTGGCATTCTCTCCCAAACAACGTTTGAACTGCGACAAATTTTAACAATTTTAAATCTCTCTTAAAGACCTGGTCTAGGCGCTATTGGTACAAATGCTCCATATGTAAACATATGTAAAAAAGCATAATCTGCTGCATGTGTTCTGTTTTACTTGTAGTCTTGTAGATCTCCTTTCTGCTTTAGTTGTAGTTTTGTAGATCTTCTTTCAATTTTAGTTGTAGTTTTGCAGATCTTCTTTCTGTTTTAGTTTTAATTTTGTAGATCTTCTTTCTGTTTTAGTTTTAGTTTTGCAGATCTTCTTTCTGTTTTAGTTGTAGTTTTGTAGATCTTTCAATTTTAGTTGTAGTTTTGTAGATCTTCTTTCTGTTTTAGTTGTAGTTTTGTAGATCTTTCAATTTTAGTTGTAGTTTTGTAGATCTTTCAATTTTAGTTGTAGTTTTGTAGATCTTCTTTCTGTTTTAGTTGTAGTTTTGTAGATCTTCTTTCTGTTTTAGTTGTAGTTTTGTAGATCTTCTTTCTGTTTTAGTTGTAGTTTTGCAGATCTTCTTTCTGTTTTAGTTGTAGTTTTGTAGATCTTCTTTCAATTTTAGTTGTAGTTTTGTAGATCTTTCAATTTTAGTTGTAGTTTTGTAGATCTTTCTATTTTAGTTGTAGTTTTGTAGATCTTCTTTCTGTTGTAGTTGTAGTTTTGTAGATCTTCTTTCTGTTTTAGTTGTAGTTTTGTAGATCTTTCAATTTTAGTTGTAGTTTTGTAGATCTTCTTTCTGTTTTTAGTTGTAGTTTTGTAGATCTTCTTTCTGTTTTAGTTGTAGTTTTGTAGATCTTTCAATTTTAGTTATAGTTTTGTAGATCTTTCAATTTTAGTTGTAGTTTTGTAGATCTTTCAATTTTAGTTGTAGTTTTGTAGATCTTCTTTCTGTTTTAGTTGTAGTTTTGTAGATCTTCTTTCTGTTTTAGTTGTAGTTTTGTAGATCTTTCAATTTTAGTTGTAGTTTTGTAGATCTTTCAATTTTAGTTATAGTTTTGTAGATCTTTCAATTTTAGTTGTAGTTTTGTAGATCTTTCAATTTTAGTTATAGTTTTGTAGATCTTTCAATTTTAGTTGTAGTTTTGTAGATCTTTCTATTTTAGTTGTAGTTTTGTAGATCTTTCAATTTTAGTTATAGTTTTGTAGATCTTTCAATTTTAGTTATAGTTTTGTAGATCTTTCAATTTTAGTTGTAGTTTTGTAGATCTTTCTGTTTTAGTTGTAGTTTTGTAGATCTTTCAATTTTAGTTGTAGTTTTGTAGATCTTCTTTCTGTCTTAGTTGTAGTTTTGTAGATCTTCTTTCTGTTTTTAGTTGTAGTTTTGTAGATCTTTCAATTTTAGTTATAGTTTTGTAGATCTTTCAATTTTAGTTGTAGTTTTGTAGATCTTTCAATTTTAGTTGTAGTTTTGTAGATCTTTCAATTTTAGTTGTAGTTTTGTAGATCTTTCAATTTTAGTTGTAGTTTTGTAGATCTTTCAATTTTAGTTCTAGTTTTGTAGATCTTTCAATTTTAGTTGTAGTTTTGTAGATCTTTCAATTGTAGTTGTAGTTTTGTAGATCTTTCAATTTTAGTTGTAGTTTTGTAGATCTTCTTTCTGTTTTTAGTTGTAGTTTTGTAGATCTTCTTTCTATTTTAGTTGTAGTTTTGTAGATCTTTTAATTTTAGTTATAGTTTTGTAGATCTTCTTTCTGTTTTAGTTGTAGTTTTGTAGATCTTTCAATTTTAGTTGTAGTTTTGTAGATCTTCTTTCTGTTTTTAGTTGTAGTTTTGTAGATCTTCTTTCTATTTTAGTTGTAGTTTTGTAGATCTTTTAATTTTAGTTATAGTTTTGTAGATCTTCTTTCTGTTTTAGTTGTAGTTTTGTAGATCTTTCAATTTTAGTTATAGTTTTGTAGATCTTTCAATTTTAGTTGTAGTTTTGTAGATCTTTCAATTTTAGTTGTAGTTTTGTAGATCTTTCAATTTTAGTTGTAGTTTTGTAGATCTTTCAATTTTAGTTGTAGTTTTGTAGATCTTCTTTCTGTTTTTAGTTGTAGTTTTGTAGATCTTCTTTCTGTTTTAGTTGTAGTTTTGTAGATCTTTCAATTTTAGTTATAGTTTTGTAGATCTTTCAATTTTAGTTGTAGTTTTGTAGATCTTTCAATTTTAGTTGTAGTTTTGTAGATCTTCTTTCTGTTTTAGTTGTAGTTTTGTAGATCTTCTTTCTGTTTTAGTTGTAGTTTTGTAGATCTTTCAATTTTAGTTGTAGTTTTGTAGATCTTTCAATTTTAGTTATAGTTTTGTAGATCTTTCAATTTTAGTTGTAGTTTTGTAGATCTTTCAATTTTAGTTATAGTTTTGTAGATCTTTCAATTTTAGTTGTAGTTTTGTAGATCTTTCTGTTTTAGTTGTAGTTTTGTAGATCTTTCAATTTTAGTTGTAGTTTTGTAGATCTTCTTTCTGTTTTAGTTGTAGTTTTGTAGATCTTCTTTCTGTTTTTAGTTGTAGTTTTGTAGATCTTTCAATTTTAGTTATAGTTTTGTAGATCTTTCAATTTTAGTTGTAGTTTTGTAGATCTTTCAATTTTAGTTGTAGTTTTGTAGATCTTTCAATTTTAGTTGTAGTTTTGTAGATCTTTCAATTTTAGTTGTAGTTTTGTAGATCTTTCAATTTTAGTTGTAGTTTTGTAGATCTTTCAATTTTAGTTGTAGTTTTGTAGATCTTTCAATTTTAGTTGTACTTTTGTAGATCTTTCAATTTTAGTTGTAGTTTTGTAGATCTTCTTTCTGTTTTTAGTTGTAGTTTTGTAGATCTTCTTTCTATTTTAGTTGTAGTTTTGTAGATCTTTTAATTTTAGTTATAGTTTTGTAGATCTTCTTTCTGTTTTAGTTGTAGTTTTGTAGATCTTTCAATTTTAGCTGTAGTTTTGTAGATCTTCTTTCTGTTTTTAGTTGTAGTTTTGTAGATCTTCTTTCTATTTTAGTTGTAGTTTTGTAGATCTTTTAATTTTAGTTATAGTTTTGTAGATCTTCTTTCTGTTTTAGTTGTAGTTTTGTAGATCTTTCAATTTTAGTTATAGTTTTGTAGATCTTTCAATTTTAGTTGTAGTTTTGTAGATCTTTCAATTTTAGTTGTAGTTTTGTAGATCTTTCAATTTTAGTTATAGTTTTGTAGATCTTTCAATTTTAGTTGTAGTTTTGTAGATCTTCTTTCTGTTTTTAGTTGTAGTTTTGTAGATCTTCTTTCTGTTTTAGTTGTAGTTTTGTAGATCTTTCAATTTTAGTTATAGTTTTGTAGATCTTTCAATTTTAGTTGTAGTTTTGTAGATCTTTCAATTTTAGTTGTAGTTTTGTAGATCTTTCAATTTTAGTTGTAGTTTTGTAGATCTTTCAATTTTAGTTGTAGTTTTGTAGATCTTTCAATTTTAGTTGTAGTTTTGTAGATCTTTCAATTGTAGTTGTAGTTTTGTAGATCTTTCAATTTTAGTTGTAGTTTTGTAGATCTTCTTTCTGTTTTTAGTTGTAGTTTTGTAGATCTTCTTTCTATTTTAGTTGTAGTTTTGTAGATCTTTTAATTTTAGTTATAGTTTTGTAGATCTTCTTTCTGTTTTAGTTGTAGTTTTGTAGATCTTTCAATTTTAGTTATAGTTTTGTAGATCTTTCAATTTTAGTTGTAGTTTTGTAGATCTTTCTATTTTAGTTGTAGTTTTGTAGATCTTTCAATTTTAGTTATAGTTTTGTAGATCTTTCAATTTTAGTGATAGTTTTGTAGATCTTTCAATTTTAGTTGTAGTTTTGTAGATCTTTCTGTTTTTAGTTGTAGTTTTGTAGATCTTTCTGTTTTAGTTGTAGTTTTGTAGATCTTCTTTCTGTTTTTAGTTGTAGTTTTGTAGATCTTTCTATTTTAGTTGTAGTTTTGTAGATCTTTCTATTTTAGTTGTAGTTTTGTAGATCTTTCAATTTTAGTTGTAGTTTTGTAGATCTTCTTTCTGTTTTAGTTGTAGTTTTGTAGATCTTCTTTCTGTTTTTAGTTGTAGTTTTGTAGATCTTTCAATTTTAGTTATAGTTTTGTAGATCTTTCAATTTTAGTTGTAGTTTTGTAGATCTTTCTATTTTAGTTGTAGTTTTGTAGATCTTTCAATTTTAGTTATAGTTTTGTAGATCTTTCAATTTTAGTTATAGTTTTGTAGATCTTTCAATTTTAGTTGTAGTTTTGTAGATCTTTCTGTTTTTAGTTGTAGTTTTGTAGATCTTTCTGTTTTAGTTGTAGTTTTGTAGATCTATTTCTGTTTTTAGTTGTAGTTTTGTAGATCTTTCTATTTTAGTTGTAGTTTTGTAGATCTTTCTATTTTAGTTGTAGTTTTGTAGATCTTCTTTCTGTTTTTAGTTGTAGTTTTGTAGATCTTCTTTCTGTTTTTAGTTGTAGTTTTGTAGATCTTTCAATTTTAGTTATAGTTTTGTAGATCTTTCAATTTTAGTTGTAGTTTTGTAGATCTTTCAATTTTAGTTGTAGTTTTGTAGATCTTTCAATTTTAGTTGTAGTTTTGTAGATCTTTCAATTTTAGTTGTAGTTTTGTAGATCTTCTTTCTGTTTTTAGTTGTAGTTTTGTAGATCTTCTTTCTGTTTTTAGTTGTAGTTTTGTAGATCTTTCAATTTTAGTTATAGTTTTGTAGATCTTTCAATTTTAGTTGTAGTTTTGTAGATCTTTCAATTTTAGTTGTAGTTTTGTAGATCTTTCAATTTTAGTTGTAGTTTTGTAGATCTTTCAATTTTAGTTGTAGTTTTGTAGATCTTTCAATTTTAGTTGTAGTTTTGTAGATCTTTCAATTGTAGTTGTAGTTTTGTAGATCTTTCAATTTTAGTTGTAGTTTTGTAGATCTTCTTTCTGTTTTTAGTTGTAGTTTTGTAGATCTTCTTTCTATTTTAGTTGTAGTTTTGTAGATCTTTTAATTTTAGTTATAGTTTTGTAGATCTTCTTTCTGTTTTAGTTGTAGTTTTGTAGATCTTTCAATTTTAGTTATAGTTTTGTAGATCTTTCAATTTTAGTTGTAGTTTTGTAGATCTTTCAATTTTAGTTGTAGTTTTGTAGATCTTTCAATTTTAGTTATAGTTTTGTAGATCTTCTTTCTGTTTTAGTTGTAGTTTTGTAGATCTTTCAATTTTAGTTGTAGTTTTGTAGATCTTCTATCTGTTTTAGTTGTAGTTTTGTAGATCTTTCAATTTTAGTTATAGTTTTGTAGATCTTTCAATTTTAGTTGCAGTTTTGTAGATCTTTCAATTTTAGTTGTAGTTTTGTAGATCTTTCAATTTTAGTTATAGTTTTGTAGATCTTCTTTCTGTTTTAGTTGTAGTTTTGTAGATCTTTCAATTTTAGTTGTAGTTTTGTAGATCTTCTATCTGTTTTAGTTGTAGTTTTGTAGATCTTTCAATTTTAGTTATAGTTTTGTAGATCTTTCAATTTTAGTTATAGTTTTGTAGATCTTTCAATTTTAGTTATAGTTTTGTAGATCTTTCAATTTTAGTTGTAGTTTTGTAGATCTTTCAATTTAGTTATAGTTTTGTAGATCTTTCAATTTTAGTTGTAGTTTTGTAGATCTTTCTATTTTAGTTATAGTTTTGTAGATCTTTCTATTTTAGTTATAGTTTTGTAGATCTTTCAATTTTAGTTATAGTTTTGTAGATCTTCTTTCTGTTTTAGTTGTAGTTTTGTAGATCTTTCTGTTTTAGTTGTAGTTTTGTAGATCTTCTTTCTGTTTTAGTTTTAGTTTTGCAGATCTTCTTTCTGTTTTAGTTGTAGTTTTGTAGATCTTCTTTCTGTTTTTAGTTGTAGTTTTGTAGATCTTTCAATTTTAGTTGTAGTTTTGTAGATCTTTCAATTTTAGTTGTAGTTTTGTAGATCTTTCAATTTTAGTTGTAGTTTTGTAGATCTTCTTTCTGTTTTAGTTGTAGTTTTGTAGATCTTCTTTCTGTTTTTAGTTGTAGTTTTGTAGATCTTTCTGTTTTAGTTGTAGTTTTGTAGATCTTCTTTCTGTTTTTAGTTGTAGTTTTGTAGATCTTTCTATTTTAGTTGTAGTTTTGTAGATCTTTCTATTTTAGTTGTAGTTTTGTAGATCTTTCTATTTTAGTTGTAGTTTTGTAGATCTTTCTATTTTAGTTGTAGTTTTGTAGATCTTTCTATTTTAGTTGTAGTTTTGTAGATCTTTCTATTTTAGTTGTAGTTTTGTAGATCTTTCTGTTTTAGTTGTAGTTTTGTAGATCTTCTTTCTGTTTTTAGTTGTAGTTTTGTAGATCTTTCTATTTTAGTTGTAGTTTTGTAGATCTTTCTATTTTAGTTGTAGTTTTGTAGATCTTTCTATTTTAGTTGTAGTTTTGTAGATCTTTCTGTTTTAGTTGTAGTTTTGTAGATCTTCTTTCTGTTTTTAGTTGTAGTTTTGTGGATCTTTCAATTTTAGTTGTAGTTTTGTAGATCTTTCAATTTTAGTTGCAGTTTTGTAGATCTTTCAATTTTAGTTGTAGTTTTGTAGATCTTTCTATTTTAGTTGTAGTTTTGTAGATCTTTCAATTTTAGTTGTAGTTTTGTAGATCTTTCTATTTTAGTTGTAGTTTTGTAGATCTTCTTTCATTTTTAGTTATAGTTTTGTAGATCTTTCAATTTTAGTTGTAGTTTTGTAGATCTTCTTTCATTTTTAGTTATAGTTTTGTAGATCTTTCAATTTTTGTTGTAGTTTTGTAGATCTTTCTATTTTAGTTGTAGTTTTGTAGATCTTCTTTCATTTTTAGTTATAGTTTTGTAGATCTTCTTTCTGTTTTAGTTGTAGTTTTGTAGATCTTTCTATTTTAGTTGTAGTTTTGTAGATCTTCTTTCATTTTTAGTTATAGTTTTGTAGATCTTTCAATTTTAGTTGTAGTTTTGTAGATCTTCTTTCTGTTTTAATGGTAGTTTTGTAGATCTTCTTTCTGTTTTTAGTTGTAGTTTTGTAGATCTTCTTTCATTTTTAGTTATAGTTTTGTAGATCTTTCAATTTTAGTTGTAGTTTTGTAGATCTTTCTATTTTAGTTGTAGTTTTGTAGATCTTCTTTCATTTTTAGTTATAGTTTTGTAGATCTTTCTCTTTTAGTTATAGTTTTGTAGATCTTTCAATTTTAGTTGTAGTTTTGTAGATCTTTCTATTTTAGTTGTAGTTTTGTAGATCTTTCTATTTTAGTTGTAGTTTTGTAGATCTTTCTATTTTAGTTGTAGTTTTGTAGATCTTTCTATTTTAGTTGTAGTTTTGTAGATCTTTCTATTTTAGTTGTAGTTTTGTAGATCTTTCTGTTTTAGTTGTAGTTTTGTAGATCTTTCAATTTTAGTTATAGTTTTGTAGATCTTTCAATTTTAGTTGTAGTTTTGTAGATCTTTCTATTTTAGTTGTAGTTTTGTAGATCTTTCTATTTTAGTTGTAGTTTTGTAGATCTTTCTGTTTTAGTTGTAGTTTTGTAGATCTTCTTTCTGTTTTTAGTTGTAGTTTTGTAGATCTTTCAATTTTAGTTGTAGTTTTGTAGATCTTTCAATTTTAGTTGTAGTTTTGTAGATCTTTCAATTTTAGTTGTAGTTTTGTAGATCTTTCTATTTTAGTTGTAGTTGTGTAGATCTTTCAATTTTAGTTGTAGTTTTGTAGATCTTTCTATTTTAGTTGTAGTTTTGTAGATCTTCTTTCATTTTTAGTTATAGTTTTGTAGATCTTTCAATTTTAGTTGTAGTTTTGTAGATCTTCTTTCATTTTTAGTTGTAGTTTTGTAGATCTTTCTATTTTAGTTGTAGTTTTGTAGATCTTTCAATTTTAGTTGTAGTTTTGTAGATCTTCTTTCATTTTTAGTTATAGTTTTGTAGATCTTTCTATTTTAGTTGTAGTTTTGTAGATCTTTCTATTTTAGTTGTAGTTTTGTAGATCTTTCTATTTTAGTTGTAGTTTTGTAGATCTTCTTTCATTTTTAGTTATAGTTTTGTAGATCTTTCAATTTTAGTTGTAGTTTTGTAGATCTTCTTTCTGTTTTAATGGTAGTTTTGTAGATCTTCTTTCTGTTTTTAGTTGTAGTTTTGTAGATCTTCTTTCATTTTTAGTTATAGTTTTGTAGATCTTTCAATTTTAGTTGTAGTTTTGTAGATCTTTCTATTTTAGTTGTAGTTTTGTAGATCTTCTTTCATTTTTAGTTATAGTTTTGTAGATCTTTCTATTTTAGTTATAGTTTTGTAGATCTTTCAATTTTAGTTGTAGTTTTGTAGATCTTCTTTCTGTTTTAATGGTAGTTTTGTAGATCTTCTTTCAATTTTAGTTGCCCTCAATATGGCTTATGTTGCTTGCATTAAGTTTAAACTGCATTTTCCTCCCATTTGTTATATGTATATTAGTTATTTTAGTTCTGTTGTATGTGTATTCTTTTTGTTTTTACTTCTGTAGATTTTGCTTGATGCTTTTATTGCTTTTATTTCCTATGTCTTGTTCTCATCTATGTTTTCCTTTATATGCTGTTAGTAGCTCTTAATAGCTCTGTCTTATATATATATATATATATATATATATATATATATATATATATATATATATATATATATATATATATATATAACCTTATACGTGTTTTCTATATGTATATGTGTTGTCTTGTTCAACTCTTTGTCCTCGTATATTGATGTTTCTTTCTCTGTGTGTAACTATATCCTACGTGTGTATCTTGTAACCCTTGCACGTGTATATTTTAAGTCTGCATGCAATTTTAGACTGAAATCTATTCGTGTAAACTGATTTTACTGCATGGAATTTTTAAGATTATAAATTAAACTTTCATATAATTTTAGCATAGCGAGATTTTAAATAACTAGTAACGTGTGTCTGTATTGCTATTTTATTGTTTATAGTCGGTAACATAGCCTTATTGAGCTAATATTTCTTATTATGTAATTGCAGTATGAATCTATTGTCTATTTTATATAGAACAGTACAGAACAAGACTTTTATTTTTTATTAAATTCTCATGACAAACGCAGGTAGTATAGGAGAAAGACATAATTTATAAGTGGTCACAAATTGTGTTGTAAACATGTTCAATATATAGCACGTTTAGGATGCAAATAGAAACATGTATATGTAGTAATTAGAAATGAAATATTAGAACAACTTCTCATTCATCATTCACATCGATATTCCTTAAGTTTTAAGTTGTATATGCTTTCAGTCGGAGTGTACGTTACCATGACATATGCGTAACAAATTTATACAGAACAATCAAATATTATATAGTCCTTAACATAGTATATTGTTGTTTCTTTAATGAAGTAAATATACATTTTCGAACATCAATTTTACAGTAAGTTTTCTATCGAGCAACACCCATCACAACTACTGTCGTTGTCACTAAAAACATCATTGTCATCATCATCATTGCCAATGATATAAGTACTCTGCTTGTACTAAATGAATAACAAAACAGACAAAGCAGCCTTGATGCACACATGTGAGGCACGTTTTGATAGAACATTTAATCTGTACACACAATATATTAGTACAGGTCTTATACAACATAAGGACACGCGGGTGTTGCGTGGTGTGCACAGTACAAGACCGTTTCCTCCACGCTAGTGATGAATATTTATGCATTTACAGGGGTGCATCTGCGCCGCACCCCCCCCCCCAAAAAAAAAAAAAAAAAAAAAAAATTAGTGCGAAACAACCCGAACGTTTCCAAGAGTAAATTTTCTTTACAGTTAGATGGTAAAACTTACGTCATAGAAACGCTTAAAATGCAAGAGCTTCTGGGGCTTCGACCCATGGGCCACCACTAGGGGTTTCATCCCACGACCCCTTGACTACTTATTTACGACCCCCCCCCCCAACAACGATAATTTTGGATCCGCCCCTGATTTATATAATTCTTTAAAACAAAAAAGAGGCAGCCTACATACATACATACATACATACATACATACATACATACATACATACATACATACATACATATGCACGCACATCAGTAATTCTGAACTCTAAACCAGGATGCTTACACACATATATATTGTCAACCCATTTGCCTTGAGATGTTAATTACCTAGGACGGTCAAATATGGGCTACAATGGCTGTCACAGTAATTTACTATGATGATGGCTATCAAGGTTCATAATAGTTGTGCCGTCTTGCTTGGTATAATCACTGACAAGTATGACTGTTTCAACCTAACTAGACACAAGTGACTCTTGCAGAGGGGCGGCAATAAGTGTGAGGTTTACTTTTGAGCTGATCTCCTGAAATTACAGTACCAATCTTTTCTTTGTAGAGATAACTTATCGATACTATATTTCACACGCAGCTGAAGCTATTGCCGACACAACTGAATCTCTAACTATTCAGACCCTATATTTTAAGAATTTTATATTTTATTTTTAACCTTTATCTTGTATCTTATATACCTATTAGTGAATTGTAAGATCTTTACCTCTCACATTTTGTCTTGTAGAGAAACATTTCAATTTATTTGGAAGGGTTTATCTTCCTAATGGGCTTTGCAATTCTTACATTCTTAGAAGTTACTTTTAATAGGCACTATATAGCCAGGATTGTGCTGACGTGCCGGTAAACCCGTTAATACGCAAACGTTTCAACAACAACAACAACAACAACAACAACAACAACAACAACAACAAAACCCCATATGCCATTCGGCGACAAGAATCTGAAACTCCGCATAGGTTTCTTGTTATGAACGCCTTTACATTTATTTCAAGGTTTACCAAATTGCAAGATATGCCCTAACTGGCTTCTATTCTAAACCTTCGTGCCTGAAATTATCTTACTACTTTCAGGCACACACAAGAAAAGAAAATAATTACTAACATAGTTCATTCAGCTTTAAATATAGATACTGTTATAACCTTAACATGAAGAATTGTAAACAACGAGAATGGTTGAGGTTGTTTTTTAATGTACAGATATTTTGTGATTAATTAATAACAACACGCTTTTTATGATTGAAACTCTTTTTGTAATTGAGGCATACATTCGGTCGATGTGACGATATAACAACACGTGTGGTGCATGAACATTACAAAAAAAAATAGTTTAAGTCATAAAGTTTTCCAAATTTCTCTCTCTCTCTCTCTCTCTCTCTCTCTCTCTCTGACGACCTCTTGTTCAACGAATCTCTTTCCTCTATCTAAGTTGTTTTTGCAGAATAGCTTTTCGAATGTACCTAACGTGTTTTATAATAATAATAATAATAATAATAATAATAATAATTATTATTATTATTATTATTATTATTATTATTATTATTAAGGTGATGATGATTGTTGTTATTATTAATAATAGTAGTATCATCATCATCATTATCATCATCACCATCACTATCATCATTATCAATAACAGGCGATACTTACGATGGTTATAAAATTCTTGATTAAAAGCACGAGTGAGAAAGTTTTTCTTCTTCTTTACCTAATTATTATTACTATTAATTATTATTATAAGTATTGTTGTTGATGTTATTATTATTATTATTATTATTATTATTATTATTATTATTATTAAGTAGAAAGAAATATATGTATACATTCACAGGAAACACATTTTGCATTTCGGAAGATATGCAGTTAAACAATTTTTCCATATGGAAACGATTGTGACGTTTGACAAAATTGCAAAAATGCCGTTTTGTAAACAAAAATGAAATCAATTCTGGATTAGGTATTTCTAAGAAAAATATATCATCATATCATCATGAAGGAAAAGATTTAAAGTGTTATCTTATATTTGTGATTTATATATTTATTTACTTTTTTTGTTGCGGTGGGGCGGGGGGGGGGATGGCGGCGTGTCTGAATTATATAGAAATCAACAGCAATGTGCAAAATAGCAAAAATGGAAGCAATACAGAATACATACCGGTTTACAATTCTGGAAAAAAATATCTATGTGTTTTTTGGACACTCTATTTATCTGAGGATATCAACTACTTTTTCATACTATGACTATATACTAAGAATCCTCAATTTGAATTCTGTCTTCGAGCTGTAGTGGCTCAGTGGGTAATTCGTTCGAGTTTTGACCAGCATGATGTGGGTTTGACTCCCACCATCGGATCAGCCTGGATCAGCTACCGTGCTGTGAATAGTGTAGTGTGGATACTGGGGGTCATATCATATTTATATAGGCACCCATAGGTTAACATGCTGGGGACTGTATGGGGTCATATCATACTTTATTATATACTCATTTTTTTCTCCATTAACTTTGCATTGTCAGAATCGTGCAGTATTTCTCCATACTGCACGGCTTCATACTGCACGACACGTGTGTCTAAAAATAGTATCGCGTGTTAGGAACTACTTTTTATTGTAAATAAACAATGTACGCAAATATAGCAGACACCGGAGCTTTTGCTTTATTAGATTTGTCTGTGGATGAACTAAACAAGCTGTTTGAGAGTAGAGATGATAAAGCTGACGATGTGGATGAATTCATTGAGTCACAAAAGAATCTTTCAGCCAAGCAAGTGACTGAACGTGATAACAAACGTGAGGCATGCAGTATTGAAAATATCATTCTGATCATTTAAACACTTATTTAGCCGATGGTTCAGACTATGAACCGTGCTCTCTAGAGTCTATAAAAAAAATAGCATAAAAAGGCATCTTATGACCAAATGATATTCCGTTTCTCTCAGAGACCGCTAATTTTACAAGTCAGTCCAAGCACTAAATTCGAAAAAATACAACTAAAGAAGGCGGGTTTTGGTATAAAAGCAAGTGCCTCGGAGCCAAGAAGCCACGATAACGAAGAAGCCTTATTTTTCCGCTGACGAAATGGGCTCTCACACCCCAGCCGCTTTGCAATTTTGCCGTGTTTTTTTTTTCTTTTTTTTTTTCAGAAATTGTTTGGATTTATTATGACAGTACATATAAATATGTCATCTATAGCTGGTAATAAGAATGACAATAAATGTACTTACGTTTCTGCATCTTGAATTTCTTCAAAATGTACTTTCTGATCCACGGCGCGAAATTGCACTGCAATCTAGACTACATTTCCAACATAAATCACATTCCCAAGGAGAATTTACTGCACTCCAAAACGAAATGAATTTAATATTCCCTAAAAAAAAATTTAATCCTGCATCTTCTTGAGAATATCACTTAAAGGAATTTCATATTTTGTCCACCTTATGATTCCAAACTATCAATGACAGGACAGTAACACATGTGTAAGCTAGCTTGCTGTCGAGGCCAGTCCCTCTAGCTACATGTAGATCGTACGTAATAGACCCAGCTTAAAACTAAAAGAGCAGAATTTAGCTGAATCGACAGAAAAACAAAATCCCTCCATTCCAGATCAACTGGGAAAGATGTTCCAAGGCGCAGTCATTCACAATATGACTCAAAATTTCAATTTTAAGTAGACCAAAATGAGATTTCTTTTTGAAACAAATCACAGAGCGCGCGCTACTCAACCAAGTTCAAAGGTCACTGGGCGGTGCCATGTGCGCATGAATACTGTTACTGTGTATTGGTTTAACTTCGGTTGTGTATTTACTTTAGAATATAGCAGAAATTCAGTTACTTTGTTTCTTGTAGTGTGTTCTTTTTTTATTCAGCCTTAGGTAGAAAAGCTAAATGAGTATATAATAAAAAGGTTACTGCATTTGTATGGGAAAATATGAACTCGTTTTTCTGAGCTATACTGCACTCCTGACGTCGTGCAGTATAGCTCCAAAAAACTCGTTCATATTTTCCCATACAAATGCAGTAACCTATAAATACAGGCGCTATAGGTTTAACATGGAAATGGGTTTATGGGGTCAAATGTATTTATAGGGTCAAATTGTAACGTTGTTAGAAGTGGCTGACCTCAATTGGAGTTACATGGTAACATTGTTAGAGTTGACCCCAATATGCATCACTATAGGTACGTACGGCGCCCATAGACTTACATTGCTGTGGCGATAATGATAATAATAGTGGCGATAGGTTTTACATGGGAATGGGTTTATAGGGTCAAAACTGTTTATAGGGTCATACGGGAAATCCTATGTTACAATGGTTCTATAGGTTTAACATGGGGATGGTATTATAGGGTCAAAAGTGTTTTCGGTGTCCTACGGGAATGGTAGTGTTAAAATGTTGATCAACTATCCAACACGCCAGCTATACTATCAAGCATCCCTTTTTTGATGATTATCTAAACACGCCACATTTACTATTCAGCAACCTTTTTTTTATTATTACAATCCAGCACGTATGGGAATTTAACATGGGAAAAAAGAGTCGAAAGTGTATAGCTTCAAAGGGTCGAAAGTTTATGGGGGTCTACAAGAATATAACATGGGAATAGTTATCTACTATCCAATTACTTAGTTATCTACTATCCAATACTTAGTTATCTACTATCCAATTACTTAGTTATCTACTATCCAATACCCCATACACACTATCCAAAACGCCTTGTGTAGTGTCTAAAAACTCCACACCTACTATCAGACGAAAAGGGTATGATGTGAAAGAAGGGGATGAAATCACACAAACATACTATCCAACACCTACGTCTTTGTTACTATCCAATACCCCATACACACTATCCAAAACGCCTTGTATTGTGTCTAAAAACCCACACCTACTATCAGACGAAAAGGGTATGATTTAAAAAGAGTTGATGAAATCACACAAACATACTATCCAACACTCACTTTTTGATATAGTATCCAAAATCAACTTTTGTTTCTATTCAACACACATTTTTTTAATACTATCCAACACGCTATGGGAGTGATCAAGATCCCCTACACTTACTAACCAACCAAAAAGGGCAGGAGTGCTTCACACATTATACTTACATACACACAAACCTACTATCACATAAGAGTGGTAGGATGTAAAAGAAGGGGATGAAATATACACACACTTTCATATACAAGCAAGGTTGAATGGCAGATCTGAACTGACTGACTGACTGAGCTTTAATTTACATCGTGTATCAGCCGATTGACCATGTACGAGGGGTTAATGGGCGCACGGCGCCCTACTTAATTACTCGTCAGATGAGTTGCCGGGTTGCAAACTCATCTGAAGCATTAATGCGTGCACGGCACGCTATTTAATTACATGTCCGGGAGAGGCAAAGGCGGCGAGGCCCGGCTGGAGTTGCCAAGCGGCAGCGGAAGTCTTTATGAAACGCCATGGATGTACTAACAATTAAATTCTGCCCAGTTTAACTATTTCGGGCTGTCCCTAAAACCAATAATGTCTCAGCCACACATTAATTTTGACAATGATTAAAGTTACAAAATTTCTGTATTTATTTTCATTCAGTTTTAATTTTGTGTACATAGTGTACATAATGTTCCAAAATTTAAAACCAATCCGTGATTACAAGCCACTCATTTCAATTTTGAATCCGCACATTTTGTTTATAAATCTTAGTTAGTTTCTTTTTGACGGTCGTTCCAAAAATAATCAAATTAGTGTTTTCAAATAGTATAATCGAAAGGGGTTTTCAAAAAAGTCAGTCGGCAATTTCGGCTGCGTCCGATCCCGGGTGAGTCTTCCAAGTGGCGAGTTCAATGAACTGGGTCGACGTCTCGCTTCTACCGGCCAGGTTTCGTCACCGGCTGCTTTGTGCCCCTATTTCAGCCGTCCTTTTTCAATCCCCTGATCGTTTCCCAAGGATAAGGCTCCAGCCAGCGACTGTAGTCCAAGACCTTAAGGGCGGTTGGTGCATCTTCCATGGATTGGTTCCAGGCTTGCATGATCAGCTCTTTCCCCTCCGCCATACCCTCATGGTAGCTTGCTCGTGCTGTTCGAACGCGCTCAAGCTGCTCCATGTAGTCGGCTGTTGGTGGCGAGGGGGGGGGGGGGGTAGGTTGACTATGTCTACACAGGAATTGGTTCCAATAATTTTGTAGTAGAGTGACAGTTAACTGCACGAACCAACCCGAGGCAATAATAGACTGTCGCCTCCCCTCCTCATCCATGGCGGCTGGCTCTGCTCCCTCGACCTCTTCCGACGGCTAGCTGCTGACTGAATCCCAGTTAGCAGATCTGGTGAACGAACCGCTTTATATGCATGGTTTTCCCACCTTGAGGGTTCGTTGGCGGCGCGATATGGGAGGGTGTGTAATTTACTCGTCAGATGAGTTGCAGGGCTGCAAACCCATCTGACGCATTGCTGTGTGCACCGCACTCTGATTAATTATATGTCTGGAGAGGAAGGCTCCACAGACTCGGCAAAGGGGACGCGAAGCGGAACAGGAGTAAACTGAAACGCCACGAACGTACAAAAAATTAAATTCTGCCCAGTTAGCTAAATCGGGCTGTCCCTAACAACTAATTATGTGTTAGCCACATATTGTAATTGAAATCAATCTAAACAGTCTACCACTTTTAGAAATTGGTGTATATGGTATACATTACATTTTCCGAAAACTAGATCAATGCTGGGTTAATGTAACCCATTAATTTTGTTTGTGTGATCTTAATTAGGTAATATTGAGTGATTATGTTGGAACTGTGTGCGAATGGATCGTATTTGCACATTAAAAGAGTTATAATCAAATTTGGTTTTCAGAGCCGAAAAGAAAACCCTTTAGCAATAGATGGAATTCGTTTTAGCCCTTAGAGGGGCTAAGGAGTATCCTCTTTTGCTGGAATGAGGTATGGCCTCAGGTAGTCGGGCGGCTCGAACTTCATCTAATGCGGCCCTTGTAGCTGCCTGGTTCGATAAAGTCTGCATCCACAAGGTCTCTCATCGGCGGCCAGACTGTGCCGGGCTGGGACTTGATCTTCCATGCTTCAATCCATTCGTTTAGCATCAGCGTAGCTAGTGGGATTGGGCACCCACTATACTTCTCCCCAAGGGCTCTGATGTTTTCAGCTGCCTTATTGTAGCTGGATCTCTGTGTCTTGTTTAGACTTCCGACACATTTTTATCTCCTGGAACATGCAATGACCGTCCGGAAATCTTCACTGCTTCACTATCTTCTAGGAACTCATCCAGTTCCATTTCAGAAGCCTGGTTGTTGAGGTACGTCGTCACTAGTTGTTTTGGCGAGGGCATGTGCGATGGCAGCTGCTTCTGTTGAGTTTTCTTTGCCATCTCTCTTGTCTCCGGCTGTATTGAACGCACTGCTTTATATACTTGAAGCGTTGACGTGATGGAAAATAGCCCTCCCATTTGGGACGCGGACGTTAAAGAAAACATGACCCAGATTGATAGAGAGAAACATGAAAGACCATGTGCCTGTGACTAATATTGACAGAGAAATGTGAAAGAGCATGTGCATACGATTTTTGTTTTCAATAAATAAACAAGACAGCGCCATTTTTGTTCAAAAATCAACATGTTTAATACTAAGAAGAAGCTTCTCGAACACAAATACAAACACACATTGTTAAACATGAACATATTTACAGGGGTGACAACGTTGTGGAGTAAAACTTTACTTCCACTGATCTAAGGCACTGTCATTAGTGCATCGATGCACACTACGTTTCTGAGCTAAAGATAAGAGATAGCCATAATGCTCACAAAACCATCTTTCTATTTTATCTTCATTTTTAAAGTACTCCCGATCAAACAAGTCACTAAATGTTCTAAAGGGAATCCAAGACTGTCTTGAAGAAAATACACACAATACTGTGCACACACCATGGAATCTGATCCTTGTGTTCTTCTCATAAAGTCAATGATGTCATTTTCCAAAGGAGGTAATCGATAAGAATCAAAATATTCCACACTGTGATCGTTGGGAAAATTGACCTCTACCCAATGGGTTCCTGGTCGATGACTGTCGTCTGTGTTGATGCCATAGGCTTGAATATTTTTAGGTTTGCGATGAGGAAGTTCATCTTTAGCACACACAACAGGATTCCAAGAAGAGGTGTACGAACTGCGAGTCAACAGGTAATGAAGTTCCCAGGTATCCAATTTTCTTTTGTCACAGGTAATGATAAGTCATCAATTCACACCTGACTTTTTCCTTGAAAATGTCAGTCAAGTAATTCGATGAACCACGGCTAGTCTCTTTGCTCTATTGCAAAAGAGCTTCGATGCTTTTGATCTCCAGAGAAGTCAATGGAGGTAAGGAATGATCACGCAAGTCTTTATACCACTTTCTTAAAATCTTCTCTTCTGAGAGCAGATACCATGCCTCATCCAGATACTCTTCCAACTTTTCCTCTGAGCTCATCATCAAACAGTTGTCGTGTTGTTTCTGACTAGGATGATTGATTTGGCATCATAGCAATGTTCTCTAGCCAGGCCTGTGATTGTTTCAGCCAAATCCGTGGCAAAACAGGAGAATAAATGTTGTTCTTGTTCTGGCCATCTTGACATCCTAACTGTCTCTCATTTTTCACTTGTGGTGTGTGACTGTTGCTGTGGTTCTAGATCAAAAACATCCTCATCACCTATCTCCATAGCTTCTTGGTGTTCCAGCTTTTCTTCTAATAGTCTAGAATCACTTCTATCAAACTGTTGATTCCAAAAGTATTGTTAAATTCTGCATACAAGATGACGTGCACTGTGTTGACCAGAGGTTTGGCAAACTTAAGTTCCACACCAAGTTTGCCTGATTTTATAGGGTGTAAATGTCCTTCCTAGCTGCCTTGGTCGGGATTGAAATCAAATCCCCACAAAGCTTATCCTCCGGAAACTTCCTAGTACGAAATAGCGTGGCTGCTGTTGGTTCATTACTGTCCAGTGGCTTAAAACAGAATCAAGTAAGATCTCAAGTAATTTTTCTGGGCAACATTAGGTTCAAAAGGTCTGGTACACAACGTTTGGCCATCTCGAGTGACTTCCATCGTGGACACGTTGAAGTGTTGGAAATCGAAAGGATTTTGATTGATGCTCTGTTGAATGCTGCATAACTGACGGTGCCAATGAGCAAACGTTTTCGAAGCTGTCCTTGGAAAATATGATCTTCGATCTTGGATCGGAGTCCAGAGGCAATGGTAACCGTTTTCACTTCCACTCGTCGAACAGGATACTTGGCTGTCGTTCTGCTCAAAGTTTGACTGCTGTCTTTGACCACTTTATGGATAACTTCTACATAGCGCACGTAAAGACTGACTTCTTCGATGATGGTTTTGTACTCATTAGCATTAGCCATCTAATGGAAGACGGTACTACTGCGATTCAGTCTCAGGCGTACATCCATTCCGTTTAGCAAATACTTGTCTTGCAACCACATGTCCAAATGCACACGATCAATCAGTTCTAAACTGCGCACTTGTTTGATTTTCTTTTGGCGGTCGTTAAATCCAACATTGTGGTCTGCACCATCATCTGCAATCAACGCTGTGTCGTTGAACTTGTCCAACGTGTCAGGTTTCCATACCACGGAAACATCCAGATGTGTGTTCTTGACTTCTTTTCCGTACGTGAATAGATTTTCCAGGTACGCTCGGTAAGGGTAAGTATCCATGCTGCAGCTGACCAGTTTGTTATTCAAGTACAAATCCACTTCCCTGAACAACGAATGCATGAAATTATTGACGGGAACTACTCTGGAATCCGCACTGGGATTGGTGGTGTCCATTTTGAGTACTTTGAGTTTCAGGTACAAGTGACTGCCATTCCGATCGATGTAATCTTCGGTTTGTCCTTTGATTTCAAATTCGATAGGGTCCGAGGTCGTCAAAGACGACACAGGATGAAATTCTACCTATTTGGGATTCTTGCATCGTCATCGTGGTGGGTGGCATGGCAAACAGATCGAATTTTGACTTGCAACATTCGCAAGAATCTCGGTGCATCGTTTTTTTTTTTTTTCAGTTAGTAATTAAACGCGTCTAATTCTCTGGCAGTTCTTCTTTTCTTATTCTTTTTCTGAACAACGTGTTTAAGAGATCTGAAGGGGTTTCAACGTCTCTTTCTGCCTGGTCCTTGCTGTGGCGTTGATAAAGAAGTATAATGCCAGGGCCAAAAGTGTGAAGCGAAGTTATAGGATTGTCCAAAAGATCTTTTCTAGTTTGAAGCAACACATTTGTTCCTGCTCTTATAAAGGATTCTTTAGGATTTTGTTTGTTGATGAGGACATGTTGAAGCAATTCTTTTCCTTGCGTCAAAGTGGCATATTTTAATGCTTGCAATCATCGAGTCACCATCGGTTTCAAGATAGATGCTACCGTACGAAAAGCGGATTTTAATATATCTTCTAAACCATGTCCTCGTTGTCGAGCGACTCCTTGGTACACAGGATACATCTTGTGTTACAATTAACTGAAGAATCGTTTCAGAAAATGTAATTTCACCGTGACTTTTCCTTTAGAGAATACAATATTTTGTCCCAGATTTTCTTTTATACTAATGTTGACACTGTCAAAATACGATTTACTGACAGGAACATAATGAGGATATACAAATTCACGGTGAACGTGATAACGTGTTTCCACCTTTCTCGTAAGCTGTGATGGCAAAAGCCGCTTTGAAAGGAATGAATCTGAGTAACGGAGCAGCTGTGTTTCCCACCACGTTGTACTCCACCACATGTGACTACACAAACAATAAACTGAGTCCTTCGTTCAATTCGACAGGGTATCGAAAATACTTGTAAAATCGATCGTTGTTGTAAACGTCTTTCGTATGAGCTATTTTTGTGTATCCGCCTAAAATATCAAACAAACCAGGACAAAAAGTAATGGACAATATTTCACCGTCCGAAAAATGCAATTTAAGACGATGAGAAATTTTATGGTACAATTTGGCGATTGACAATTGCCGCAATGGTTTCCACTAGTTGCTGGGCATTAAAATAATACCCCACATGAATTCTCATGGTATAGATAGTCAATGAAGGAGGATTGGTGTGTAATGATTTTTTAGATTCGTAAAAGCCAGCATCATTTTTTTCCAAGTGTTCTTGAACTTATTCGTTCAGCATATTCACGATGAAAGTGTTTTGACCTTTGTTGATATCGAGGGCTTGCGTAGGATGAATGATTTCTGCCAAAGCCACTTCCCAATTAGCTTCGTGATCTAATTGTATGGATTGAGGTAATTTGGCTGTGAAAGAACATAAGGTATTGTGGGAAACACATCCATAGAAATGTCACTTGGTAAGGTTAAATAAAATTGGTTATTAATGTCCGAGGAGTCACTTGAGGTCACAGGAGAATGATTTTCTAAATGTTCCAAAAGAGGGCTGCTGTTGTTGTGACTGGAAGAATGATGACTGGCGTTGGTTGCAAGGCTACCGTTGTTGTTGTTACTGTCCGTACAATATTTTAAGGAAGGGCTGGGCAGAAGATAACCAGCACAACTGCTGAGTAAAATGGTCCACAACTGTTTGTCTCCTGGTTTCAAACTCAAATTGACAATCACTGCTCCGATGACACAATACACCACAAAGATTTGGCAGAAAAAGACGATTTGATTTTTAGGCACCAGTTCTCCACACCACACCCACAAAGGTTGTTTTTGTAATTCTTGAAAAGATGAACTCTGTGTGAAGGAGATGTAGCTGATGGGTTTAACGGCATGAGGGTTACTTCTTCTTCTTTTTATAGTCGATGACTTGTGAAGCGGCAATCCAAGAATCAAAACTAGGTGGATATCCTTTCCAACGCACTTTGATTACTTCCAGTCGACGTTTGACCAATTTACGTGTTCTTCGATCGACAATGCTTTCGATATCGTACACGTCATCTTCATCATCAAGTAAAATATTCCTTTTAACACTTCTCCTTGCATGTCTTCCAATTTATAGACTGGAGGATTACATCCACTGACTTGTCCAGGGACACGAAACCATTCGGTGGTCCAGTTAGGTAAATAACCTTTGTCAAAAGTGCGTTTGGTTTTTCAATGCGAAACCAATCTCCAGTCTTTAACACCACTTCTTTCTTTGTTCCAATTTTTGACATTCCAAACAATCGATCAAACACCATCACTTCGTTTTCAGGGGTGACTTCTTCGAGGGCACATCCGACGTTACGATGGTACGATTGATTGTAAGCTTTGACCAAACGTGGCAACACGTCGATGTAATTGAGAGTGTTGATGTGTAAAATATTTCCACATGCGTTCTTTCAAATTTCTTTGAAAACGTTCAACTTCACTGGCTTTGGTTTTATGATTTTCAGTGGTAAACAAATGAATGTGTCGTTGTTTCAATTCTTTTGAAAAGCTTGGTTCAGAAAGTATGTACCTTTTTATGTTTGCCATCGTAAATGGTGTCGACCACTTTGTTTCAAACCCAGTTTTAAAGCACGTACTAACTCAGAACTGGTTTTAGAAGTCAAAGGAACGATACAAGCGGATTTTTTAAACACTTCAATGACACAAAAGAAATATTTGTAACCACGATTGTATGCTGCCAAATGAGAGACATCGGCTAAATCTGTTTGCCATTGATGATCGATGTCAGCCACTTTTGTTTGACTTCTGGAACATTTTCGTTGAATGGGTTTGTGTAATGTGTACGTCGATTGTTCTTGTAACCATTATCATACCTCTGGCAAACGTACACTCTTCAGTTTGGTTTAGCAGCACGATACAATTTTTGAACTCCTCCGTAACCAGTAGCATGTACAGGATTGTAGTAAATGCAAAGCTAACAGTGTCTCCATGATGGGGTTGGAAGTGTCGATCCTCAATAAGTCACCCACTGTTCGATACTACTTTTGGATTCGATTATTTGTGGTTTGGACGAAACTCAACGTGTCCAACGAGAAACAGGAGTCAGTTGAGAAGTGGTCACTTTTAACTTGATGTCTTTTTTCACTTCTGACTTCCCTTCTTTCGTTTTTTTTTTCTGCTGTAGAAGGTGTGGACATCATCTTCTTGACCCTAGCTTCTATTTCTTCTCATTGCGGCGTAGGGAAGCGTGTCAACAAGGAAGCTGCAATTTTACTAGGTATTGGAGCAGGTGGAGTCTGAAACACTTCTCGTATGTCTTCTTCTTCTGTGATCCCCGTAGCAGTGTCTCCCTTCTTGGTGACTTTAGGTTCGCTTTTCATGACAGCCTTGAAATCTCTCAGAGTCGATTTAGCCGTTTCATCTAAAGGTTTCTGGTGCAACAATTGAACACGTTGCAATACTTGTCCGCAGCGTTTTCTGCTTCTGACAAATCACTTCGATCCATTAAAGATTCCAATTTTTGTTGTAACTGTGACATCTCAGTGAGATTAGGATTCGGAGGTAAATGAGATATCCGTTGTTCGTACCAGCGATGGAGTTCCATCCATCGTTTGTAGGGAACTAAAATCAGTTCTCATCCTTCCATAAGATCCAAAGGTACAAGTCCGCTGTCTTTCCAGAGAAGGGTGTTCTTTTTATTCCCTCCTTATCTCATGACTCCTCCTAAAAGGGGTCCAGCAATCGATCATAACAAAGGAACAACCACTTTTAACAACGGTTCTATCAGCATAGGTAAAAATCCTCCTCTTTACACTAGCATTTTTTTCTTATGACCGAGGGGTATTTTCTTTTTCACCATTTGGCGAACAACGTTCCGATGTTTTCCTAATCGTTGTTTCTGTATCTTGGACAAAGGTACCGTTCCTTTCAACATATTCAAACAACATTCACACACGGTATCGATGATTTCTTTAGGGACTGTTTGAATGATTTGTTTTTGCATGGGAGGATTGGATTTAGTAAGGACTGACAAAACATCTCAATGTTTAGCTAAACGAGGAGGGAGTCCTTTTCGTTTTTTGACCTTCTTGGGACGATTAGGGTTGTGTGCACTGTTTTGGGCCATCTTTTGTGACAGGAGCGAAAAAAAATACTAATGTCAATCTGATCACATACTTCTTTTTTATACTGGAACTCGTCTCCACTGATGGTCAGCACGCCGTATCAACTTCATGATGGGTAGCACTCGACGATGAGGTGTTTTCAATGGACTAAATCGTGTCAGTTCTTGTTTGGATAAATCCAGTAACCTTTGTAACACTCATGTTCTGTCTTGGACTTTGGTTTTAGGAGAGGCCACTTTTTAGCGGCAGCAGCAGTGGCTAAAGCAAGAGAAGACGTTGCCAGCGGAGAAGTGCCTTTCCATTTCTTCATCAAATTAGGAAACATAGGTGTTAAATCAGGTTTGGCAAGCATGCTCATGAATGGCGAAGAAGAAGAAGCGGCAAGCGGAGACACCGTTACCACGCTGCGTGGTTTTCTGGAGTACGTGAGCGTCCTAGCAGTAGTACCTCTCTTTCTGCACGAGGAGATTTTTTTCTTCGCGATTTTCTTTTTATTATGTGCTGTTGTATGCGGCCCTCTTTTGGAGGAAATGTTTTTTTCTTCTTCTTCTTGGTTTTGGCTTGGGCATTAGGATCCCATTTAAAAAGAGAACGAATAATGACACCACTTCCACCAGGTTTCAAAGTGATTTTTTATTTGTTTGTTTGTTTGTTTGTGCATCGATTCTTGGATCTGCCAGTTGTGACAACGCACTTTTATGTTTTTCAAAAAAAGGGTTTGGTTTGATTGGGTATGTGAATGATGTCTTGAGGTCATTGACGTGCTGTCAAAGTAAACCATCGTAAGACTTCTTTGAAACTGTCTTCTAACAAATGTGCACGGACTTGTGCAATTTTTCGACTGATGCTATGCAGTGCACGAATCAGTTTGGTGGGAGGATGAGATTAAAATGAAGTCATGTTTAATACTGTTGGAAAAAACAGACGTGGTGAATGTTTTTATAGTTTTTTTTTTCTTCAGAAACACGCCAAAGGAGACGTGCAAATGACAGGACCTCCATTTTGGCACCAACGGTGAAACAAATGACAACGAAATCTCAAATAATAGGGAGTGGTGGATTTTAACTCAATGAGTAAATACGCATGAGCTGTTCGAGTGGCATCGTCGTACTCATAATTCAGCCAAGGGGCTCCTAACTGTTTGGCTAAAATTTGCACTTGAGATTTGTCTCGGAGGCTTTAAAACAAGACAACATACTGAGCATTGTGACTGATGGTACGATGTCCTTTTCTTTGTTGAAACAAATTTTGAGTAAGTTCAATAATACTGGCATTACGATGATATCCTTTTTGTGTAAACCAAAGTTTAATTTCTCCTTCGTCTTCTCCTAACACGTCATCGAAGATGACAAGATGTGCTTGACTCAAGTCAGACACAATCCCATCGTCTTCGCGAGGAATGCCTTCTACAAACGAAATGGATTCTCCTTGACTTTCTTGGAGTAAGGTGTAAGACGATTGCCACTCTTTGTAACACGACATGATACTTTGAGGTGGATGATCTAATAAATGGGACTTCGGTTCGATCAAACGTTTGACAAATTTGGTTTTGCCTGAACCACTGAACCACTCAGTCCAGCAATCAACATGTTAAAGGGATGGCGATGATACAAAGCCTCCCAACTTTGACGATCTAACTTTTCGTCAATCACTTTGAGAACAGAAGAGGAAAAGAAAGAAGATGCAGCCATGACAATGGTATTAGGAATTCTGAGAGGACCATGAAAGACACAAGACATTTTATACATGGAATACACGTTTAATGTCGAAGCCAAGACTTTTCCAGTCACATACATCTTTCCAATCGTAAATGTGTCGGCGTAACCCACTAGCTATAGACACTTCTTGGTAAGTATGAAGTGTGGATAAATGTTTGGCAAATGTCTTCTTCACACGGAGGTACACTACTTGTTTTCATCACTATTCTCAACACTTTTCACCCAATTGTTCTTTCGTACACTGATAAAATTTGAATGGTCATGACTTTGTTGCATGTACTGTTCATAAAAAGTCCACAAAGAATTTCCTGGGAAACGAAATACGAGAAATGTAGTCACTAACACACACACTACACGACGTCCAAAACTAAATCAAATCGTAGAACGTGGAAACAGTTCTTGTAAAAGTGTGTGGTAATCCTCTAAGTCCTGAACACTGTCATTGACTTCCTTCCACGGAATTTGTTGCTACACTGAATACAACAGTCGCGGCATGGTCAGCTTTTATATCCACGTAGCATTTTGTGTCTGTGATAGTCTTTCCCAAGAATCAGTCTTCTTATACTGTTTAAATAGCAATAGTTTACAAATCGAGAAATGATTTTTAGTTTGCGTTTCACTTGTATCTTGACAATCTCTCTGTAAATGCTTTCTAGTCATTCACAGCAACGTCTTTCTTTTTGAGGAAATAGTCATACTTTTCCCAAACTGAATCGTGTGGTAAATTACAAGTAACTTGATTAGTCACAAACTCACACACCACACGCCGTGAAGAAGTTTCGTGTTGAGGTAAAACTTCTTTTAAACTTTTTTTGTAATTCTGTGTACCACTCTCACATTGTAGCTAGAAGTCGTAGCATAGACATTTTTATGAGTTGTGGGTAGTTGATCAATGGCTGACCCTTTAAACACTTTGAAAAGAATCAATCCTCTTATAGCATTAAGGTACCACTGGTAAGAATGTCTATGTCGTAAAGGATGTAATTGTTCTTTGCGTGTCACCTGAATCTGGACAAGCTCTTTGTAAATGCGTTCTCTTAGCTCAGGAGGCAAACTACGAATCCTGTCTTCTAAAGTATCCGACATATTACTTCTTTGGAACAACCCAAGAAAGGTAGTGACAGCGCGGAGACCATTTGGCATGTTCCAAGTAAGCTGAGTCTCTTGGCTTCCATTCGTGAAGTGTCACACCACAGCTGAAACACTGGACTTTATCTCCTTCTCCCAAGTAGACAAATCCGGCTGCTTTGGGAGTAGGGTCCTTGCAGATATTTAGGCCATTTATCTTTGAACGTCTGGAATCGACTTTCAAAGTCACAATAGCCAGGCAAAGCCACAGGCAACGTGCATTCTTCCTTGATGGGTACATCTAGTTGTGCTAGAAGTGGCATCTAGAGTAGTTTTGCCAGTATATGGATGACATCCGCAGGTAGGTACACACTTAGCATCACATTGACCAGTAAAGTCAAAAGGGCGTCGTGCTGCATCGCTTTCGCTAGTGGAGCAGTAAGGCAAAGGAACGTCATCGTTTTCGATGGTCCTAGAGGAGTGTCAAGGTCGTGCTCCATTGCTGATGTCGCAGAGAACAGCATCCGCCTCATCGCAAGGCACCATATCGCACTCGAATTCATGATCGAACTTCTAGTCCACATTGGGTATCTCACTTTGTGAATGTGTCAAATTAGTTATTATCGGTGCCAGTGTACTGGCCTTAACAATGAACTTAAAGTTCATAGTGAGTTCCTCACTCAGTTGATGTGTGGAATTATTCATCTTCTTTCTTGGTTAACGTTTGTATTCACAATGAAGTTTTGGTCTTGGAACTTGCCCCTTTTTATACTGGAGCTCAGCGTGTCCGTACAGTAAATTGTTGTGGTCTGGAAGCCGCACTCGTTTCTGGTACTCAATTTTATAGACTTTTTCTAAAAGGCGACTGACGATTTGGTGGTTTGGCAAGTGTATAAGGTTGTGGGGATCCAATGTTTTCACACAAAAGTTTTGATCTTGTCCGAACTGTAAAGCGTCTTTTTAGACATTAAAGTTGACTCGTTGGCTAGTTCAATATCAGTCCTTTGACTTTGCATTTCGCATGTAGTTGTCCTTGTTGGTCTCTGTATTGGTATCCGTATTTTTTGGGGCCGCCGCTAGCAAATCTGACGATAGTGTCTTCTGGGTGCTCGTCGGTCCATGCACCTAAACGATCCCCTTCGATTTCTGGGTTTGAGTGGCTATCTCGACAATGGATGTACATACAACTGTCGGTGTCAAAGTGCAGGACTCGATCTTCAAGACGAAATAAAAATTTAAACGGGCATTGACTGTCACATATGCTGCAATGATAACATTGCCAAACGCATCGGGAGGTGCAAACTCTGTCGCTTCTTCAAGTTGAAAGTAGCGACTGATCTGCTAAGTATTCCGTCTTGGGTAATATTGGACGTTGTACCAATTTTCCCCACAAACAATTCAATATGACTTTGGCAAACGATCGTCTTCCTTCGTTCTTTTCCACGTGTTCCAAAGTAACGCCTTCTAAGGAGCAGTAACCTTCTTTGAATGTCTCTTTGTCTTCTGGTGTCTGACACCAAGAGGTATAGCCACTCACTTCTTGTTTCAATTTGAGAAATTCGTTGAAGTAGCCTGAGAAAATTCCTGGTCTCGCGTCGATCTCCTTCTGGTATTGTTCTGTGGTAGGAAAGTGCCAAATTTCGTATACTTTTAACAAGCGGTATCCACGATCCAAAGCACGAAACAATTCGAAATTCACCCACGTTCCTGTCAAAGCGCCTTCCTTTTTGTCGTTGCAAGGTTGATCTTGATTACATGTTTCAGCACACGTACGGCATAAAGAAAACATCAGTTTTCCTTGGCAATGATGGGCTAAGACAGGATGGTACAATTGAGTGGAAGGTAAGACTTTTCATTTGATCAAGACTTCGTATTGATGAACATTTTCTACGTCAGTGTGTTCTCTCAATATATCAGGGTACCAAGTAGGTAATCGCTGACATTTGCACACCCAAAGTTACAACGAACACACATCGATTTATTTGATTTTTTCTCCTTGTGCTTCATCTACGCCGTATCGCAAACGTGTTGCATTGGTTCGTCAACTGTCGCGTGGATTCAAAGGTTCGATGTCCACCACGTTGGCCATGCGTCTAAATTCTGGATCGGTTTTGAAACGTTGATCGTAGTCGTGCTCCCACATTTCTACCACTTGGTATCCTTATCTCAAACGTCGTTGGTATGTTTGCTCGTACAACTCTTCCATGGTGATCTCTGAGAAAGGACTTTTCAGGTTTCTTTGAGGGAAACAGATAGGGGCATCCGTGAAATAAACGGCCTTGGAATTAGTAGACGATTATTTTTATTTTTTTGCAATCCCAACAATCCGCAGAAAGACTTCCAATTATATTTTCTCCCCCGTTTCTCGAATTTGTCTTCACTTTCATACAAGTAATGTAGCCAACGTAAAGATTTGGCGGAATATCGTCGACTAACTGAGAGGTAAGACTGAATGGTATGATGGCCAGTTTGTTCTCAGGCATGAATTTCTTTCGGTAGACAAACCCACACGCTTTAGCAAGGCAACAAGCTTCCTTCAAAGGAAATAATTGTCGAAACTTTCCACAGCAACGGCATAAAATGTCCACATCCTATCGACAATATTTTAACATTTCTTCTTGAAAGTCAAACGGATTTGAAGAGTGAGTGTGGTACCAAGCGTTGTTCTGTGTGCATACCGTCAGGGTCGTAATAGTCAACGTCAGACAAATGCGAGAGCACCACGTGTTGATTAGTTTCGGTGTTGAAAAAGTGTGGAAAATAGCCTTTGACCATTTCTGTCATTCCAAACGTTTTAGGCATTCTACCCAAAGGCGTGGCTAAATAGCTTATGGAATCTTTAAACTGTACTTGTCCCACTTTTATATAGATGAGTTTGGCTCCGTTCATGGTCACTTGGATACATTCGGTCCTTTGTTCTGAATAATATTTCAAAAGAAACTGTCCGTAGTATCCCGAGAAAATGTGAGCCAACACTGTAGCATATCGATGGCAGTCCTCGTAACGCGTGATGTCCTCTTTGCTCCAAGTGTCGTCGGTAGGATTTAAAATCCATTCCGCAAATTCGGGAAGAGTGCGGAGGTCCTCGAAAGAAATTTTCACGTCCTCCTGGAATCATACTACAATGGGAACAGTGAAAATAGATAGGTTCTTGTATGCACTTCTCACAAGCATGATGAGCCACGCATAAATTAGGGATGTGAATAGACGTCTCTTGCGTACAATCAAAGTCAAAAAAGATAAAATCCACTTGTTTCTTCTTGTACTGGTCTTCCTTGATGTCTTCCTCCACTTCATTATCATATTTCTGAATGTAGCATTGATGTTCAAAGTCTACGATTTGGTTACAAAAAAGGCATCTTTTCCTTCCGGGACAAACGTGTCTCTTTGAGTTATTGGCTCGAATCAATTATCCACAAGTGGAGTACAATCTCAGTAAGTTGCAAGCACATTTCTGTTGTGGAACTTGTTTCATGCGATGTTGTTCGCAACAAGTGGGACTGACAAAGGTTCGCTTGGAAGAAGAGCAATGAATGCGTTCTATTCCTTCATGAACGCATACTTTGGAGGCTAAGCAGCCACGACATCCCTCTCTGCAATATATGTGTTTTTCCCGATTGCAAAATCCTCGATCACATTTCTCGCAGTAGTAAGCGTATACAAGAAATTCTGTGATACTGATAATGGCATCGAAATGTTCTTGATAGATGTGAAGGCATTTTCCATCTGGGAAATCGGGTCCTCGAAACACAAGATTTCCGCGAATCACTTGACGGTATACTTTCAACGTATAACGAGGAAACAAGACGTATTGAAGCTTTCGCATTTCAAGAATGCCACACGCGGTCTCTTTGAAAATGCCTGTCTGCTGTAGCAGGAGTTCTGCTTCTTTTCGTTGTTTAGTTCTGTCTGACTGTCGAATGCTCCCCCACGCGCTTTTCCATTTTCGGTCTCATTTTTGTCGGCATACGTTCGCCCCAGGACGATGGCACGGTTAAGCCCATTTGGTCTTGGAAATTGTCAATTTGGATGTGCGGTATGTTGTCCACCAATAACACTTTGCGTGGTCCACTGCCTCGGGCAGGTGAAACATGAGTCATGTGAAGAGTAGTTTTTCCATTGGTCATGTTAACTCGTTATTGGATTGTTGAACGTGCTCAATTTTGTCGATGATTTTGGATGATGTTAATTCTGCCGGTGTACTAAACTCGATCCACAAAGTAGACTTCAAACAGTCGTGATGGATGGAGAGTCTCAAACGATCGTCATCTTTAGCTTGGCATTGTCGTTTCAGTGTCTATAACAAGGAATCCCACAAATTGGTAATGAAACCTGCGGCTTTCTCAGGTGGTACTTCAGACTTGAACTCTTTACATTTAACCGTGTAGGAGGATTCCATGGTTCTGAATTGTCTAGATTTTGCTGAGTTTTACACTCACTCTCTCCCTATATATATAGAGAGAGAGCTTGGTATGAGAGTAAACATTAGTCATTCAACTTTCAAACTGTGCAGATGGAAGAGTAAAAAAAGCTTACCCTTTTGGTCAGAGATTTATCGCAACAGACTTCTGTTATCATCAGAAATTTAGAGAGTCCTTGGAAAGTATACCACTTTTTCCAATAAGATAACGTACTACTCTTCTCGAGATAAAAGTCAAGATATTTGTTATGTCTGCCATGAAAAAGGACATTGGGCTCCAGAATCACCACAGCGTCAAACCAAAGAAAGAAAGACAAGAGAAAAGAGAGGTAAAGGTAAAGGTACCTTTTATCATTGTCAGGAAAAAGGACGTTGGTCTTCAGAGTGCCCGTAGAAGAAAGAGAACAAGGAGAAGCTGGAGGAGGCGAGCGGTTCCTCAGAAACAGAAGAATCAATTCCAGTCAAGAATGTAAGAAGTCAAGACCCCTGGAAGACAGTGAAGAAGAAAAATAACCATACCCGTGAACAAATTCAAGAAAAGAGACAGACAGTGAAAAAAAAATGGACTTTGGCGATGTGTTAGGAAATTTGCATTGTAATTCAAAAGAGAATATACCAAAAAGAAAACGTAAGTGTCTCTTTGTATTGATTTTCTGTACTATGGACTGACACACACACTCATACAAGAAAATATATTTTTGGGGGGATTTAGGGTTTACTAGATTTGGCAATCATGAAGTAGTATCTCTTTTCGAAGAGATGTGTGTGGCCCAGAAAAGGACCGTTGTGTGTTTGTTTTTGACAAACTCATGGTCTTGACATGATGAGCTTAAGTGCCTCAATCCATTTCCACGGCCAAGTCCTACTCCTGTTGTTGTTGCTGCTTTGGTAGTGTTAGTCACTGCTGCTATTATCTCAGGGGTAGTGAGTGTGAATGAAGTGGTGGGCTTAGAAAGCTTAGCGCTTGAAGGTCTCTTTCTCTTAGGTTGAGTTAAAGAAGTCTGATACATTTCTCACAGATACTTTAACTCCGCCAAAATGTCTTGTAGCACACAAAACGCTTTGTTTTCACTACTCCCTTCGTTCTGTCCTTCACATTTCAAAGTTTTCCTCTTCTCTTCTTCTTCTTCTTGTTCTTCTTCTTGTTCTTCTTCTTGTTATTGTTTTCTATTTTTCTCTTGTTGTTGTTGTTGTTGTTGTTGTTGAAGAAATGCTTTTTGTGCTTCTCTCTGACGCTGTAAAAAAGTCTCCAATTTTTTTTTTTTTGCTGTTGTTGTTGGCCTCTTTCTAAAAAAAAAATCTGCCGAGGGTAATGATGTAGAAGGTAATGAAGGTGGTACTACCGCCGTCGCAGGCAAAAATTATTGTGAAGACGTCAGAAAATCCACCAAATCCAAATTAAAGTGATCCTCTTCTGGAAAAATGCTACTGGCAGTTGCATTCGTCGTCGTCGTACTATGACACCGAGTATAAGAAGTCTCCGTAGCAGGCGCACCCAAATACGTCGTCTTCATGGTTTCAGCCATACTCAAAACTTTGTGGCAATAGTAAACCGTACGAACGCTGTTGCGCCTATATACTGAATGTGACGTCACGCGTCCGCTCTCTTCTGATTGAAAGAGAAACCGTACATTTTGTAATGCGCGTTTGGATTGGTGGAACATTTCAATCCGTTTCAATCCGATCTTTGGCTATATATACCAAGCGTTTTGTTACGTGGTTTCACCTGTTCTCAAGACAAGATGTATACTACAGTAGAATCATCATCCATCGTATCGGGGATGCTCTTCAAAATGGACTACCCCATGTACGTCAAAGCATCATGGGCTATTACCAAGATACGGCTACGGCTATTTGGAAAAGAAGAATTTATGTTGAGAGACAAAACTGTCTGAAGAGGGTCTTACTCTACGGACCTGAAATTTCGACGAAGCTTGAGGAAAAGAAGACCCGTGAGAGATGACACTTATGTTAACTGACTTTGGTTAACAAGACCAACGGTCCTATTCAGGGTCACTCACATCTGTTAGAAAAGAGATATAAATCAAAATTGCCATTGGTGTTTATATGTTTGTATGTTTGTCTATGTGTATGTATATTCCTACATTCACTGTTTGACCCTATAAACACTTTTGACCCTATAAACCCTTCTGACCCAATACACACTTTTGACCCTATAAACCCATTTGACCCTATAAATCCATTCCCATGTTGAGCCTATAGCGCCTATATATTATGATATGACCCCATACAGTTCCCAGCATGTTAACCTATGGGTGCCTACATAAATATGATATGACCCCCAGTACCCACACTAAACTACTGCTGTGTCCATGCAAACCAAACAAATCCCCCCTTGTATTTTGTGAGCTTTATTTAAACGAATATTTTGTGTGTGTTTGTTGGCTTTAGAAGCATGCTAAGTAAAACATTATTTGCAGATAATTGAAAGTACACCCTGCTTTCACACTCTCCGAGAACATCGGGATCCATTTTCTTTATTGATTTTTTATTTTACCAATATTCAATGATTGCCAGTTGTCACGGGCTTGTCTATAGTCGATGGCTTCCATATATATTATAATTATTTTCGCCATCTTGGATTTGGGGAAGAGAATCTGTAAAGGGTCTTTTACGTATGGTTATGGATCAATGGTATTTATAAGTCTAAAAACTAAGTGTACATTTTTTTAAAATTGTTTCTTATCTTGTTCTGTCATAGTTTTTGCCTCTCGGCCTCGTCTTCTTTCATGCCATTATTTGCATATCGAGTCACTTTATTTGTCCACGTTTCTTTTATATTGCTTTATCATACATACTTTTTTACACTGTATTATTTTAAGCGTCCTCTGCATAGTCATCGTTTCCATCTTTTTCACTATTGACCTCGGGAAGAGATAAGTACTTTGATTTTTAAATAAGCGCTCATCTTAAATTTCTTCTGTTTTTCTTGTTAGGATAGTCTTTTTTTTTACAGACACCACCTCTTAATGTGTTTCTGCAAATCGTGCATGTCTGTAAAGACAAGAACGCAACCATCAAAGGAAAGCCTGTCTGCTATTTCGGAGAGCTCTTTACACAGTTCCGTTCTCTCTGAACTTCTGTGAGAATGAGAATTCTTCTTTTCTTCCTTTAGTTGCATCATGTTTGAGCACATGCGCAAAGATTGAGGAGCTATGGTTTTAAATCAACGAAGAGATAACCGCAAAGTTTCTTGGTAACCTCATCAAAATGACACAGTAATATTTGAGAATCCTATGGATACATCTGTCGAGCTAGCGTCATTATCATTTGCTTATCAACTGGATTTATTAACACTATCAAATATTAACAATTTCGTCGTTATGTTGGGTTCAAAGCAATGACCGACGTATCCCTGTGGTGGCTTTCTTTAATAAACAGAGCACGAATGGATGGATTTTCACTCGCCGGGGCCATTAGGTCCTCCCGAACAGTAATGTTGCCCAAATTCAAAGGTATGAATTCTGCGGTTGGTTATAAACCTAAAACAATATCTCAAATTTGATTTTATCTATTTATTGACTCTCCACATCTCTCTCCCTCCTTCGCTTTCTTTCTCTCTCTCTCTCTCTCTCTCTCTGTCGCTGTTTCACACCCGCACCCACAGACAGACACACACACAGACATACTTGAGTTTCCTATAGAATGATTTTGATTTAAATCAGAATAATGTCTGTTTAGCTTTAAGATACCACGGTCTCAAAATCTCTCATCATCATCAAATAATAATAATAATAATAATAATAATAATAATAATAATAATTTTTATGATCTATTTAGTAATGTTTATGTTACGGATGGATATTATATAAACTGAGTGCGTGGTTACCTAATGTTACTGTTTTAAAAAAAAAAAGAATCGAACAAACTAACAAACTCAAAGCTTTCCAGTACCATATTTATCTGTATCTTGATTCCAAAACTCATTAGTTTGTATGCACTGAAAATGCAATCTAGGACACCTTTTTGCGTGATTCAAATTCGTTAGCCTGTCTGCAATCAAATCGTACAAAGTCAGTTCAAAAGTATTATTTTGTAATGTGTGTTTTTAAAAATCTAAGGTATGATTTGACCGTATTTAACACATGACTCCTGTTTGGGTCCTTAGTGCCATTTCCATGTCACGCATCTCTCATACATCATGAATAATAATAATAATAATAATAATAATAATAATAATAATAATAATAATAATAATAATAATAATAATAACAATAATAATATTAATAATAATAACTCTTTCTTTCTTTCTCTCTGCTTATCACACACACATACGCGCGCACACATACATGCTTTAGTTTGGTGATTTTAAACAACAGTAAACAAAAATTAACTTCAGCACATTAAATTTTTGCCAAAACACTCTGTGTCTAGATTTTTTTAAAAAAACATTTCCACCTGTCACAAGTATCTTCACCGTGGGGGTAAAACAAAGTCGATCAGTGTATTTATCGCTCTAAGATATGTTATTTTTCTTAAATTTGAACCAAATTTAATAAATGTAACTTTGACTTCACACTACGCTAGCAGAATTGTAACATATTCAAGATCCAGCACATGTTTTTGCGAGCTATTGTAACATAATTTAGAGTGCAGACAAACTCAGATTTTGCAACTAAAAAAGAATTTAGTGTTGTTGATAAGGGATTTAAATTGTATTTTATATTGCTTCTTTTAAATCCTACCCTGTGTGCATGGAATGGTAGTTCTGTTTAAAATACGAGAGTAGCGGACGAAAGGGACATTATAGAAAGGGGATAGAGATTTTAACTTTATAAGTAGGGGGATACAAGTATTCCTGGATTGTAGATAATTAGTTTGTGGATAGTAGATAACTGGGTGATGATGGTAGATAACTGGTTAATGGATAGTAGATAATTGGTTGGTGGATGGTAGATAACTGGTTGGTGAATATTAGATCACTATCTGCTGATAATAGATACTTTGATTTTGGATAGTAGGTCACTGGTTTGTGGATAGTAGATTACTGGGTGCTGAATAGTAGATAACTAGGTGTTGGATAGTAGATAACTGTGTATTGATAGTAGGTAATCAATTGGTAGATAGTAGATCCCCGGGTGTTGGATAGTAGATAACTTTGTGTTGATTGTAGATAATTGGTTTGTTGATAGTACGTAACTGATTGCTGGATAGTAGATAACTATTTTATGGATATTAGATAATTGGTTGGTGGATAGTAAATAACTAGTTGGTGAATAGTAGATCACTAGGTGTTGATATTTAAAGATTATGAGGTTGGAAGTTTTGTTTGGGTGTTTATAGTAGATAATTGGGTGTTGGATAATAGATAGATGGGCTCTGGAGAGTAGAACACTGGACTTTGTATAGTAAATAACTAAGTGTTGGATTCTAGCTCACTGGTTTGTGGATAGTAAATCACTGGGTGGGGAACTTTGTATTGATAGTAGATAATTGGTTTTTGGATAGTAGGTCACTGGGTGCTGGACAGGAGATAACTCGGTACTGGATAGTAGATAATTGGTTGGTGGATAGTATATTACTGAGTGCTGAATAGTAGACAACTAGGTTGTGGACAGTAGATTCTTGGGTATTGATATGTAAAGATTATGAGGTTGGTAGTTTTTTTTAGGTGTTTATAGTAGATAATTGGGTGTTAAATAATAGGTAATTGGTTTGTGGATATTGGTAGTAGATAACGGGCTTGTGGATAGCAGATCACTAGGTGTTGATAGTAGATAATTCGTTTGTTGATAGTATATAACTAGGTGATGGATATTAGACAACAAGGTGGTCGATAGTAGATAATTAAGTATTGATATGTAAAGATTATGAGGATGGTAGCTTTGTTTTTAAATGAAAGTAAAGTGTTAATATCAGCAGCTATTGGCTCTAGAGAAGTAGTTGGATTTGAAGCTGAATCTGAGGCTGATACTGGCCTTTGTTTCTATTCAGCCTATTACGACTTGTTTTCTCATCTTGCGCTTCATTGTTTAAAGCGTTTGAGATGTAATGAGCAGATTGTATATTTGGTGTTGTGTCATCCGGAAGCATCTGCATCATGTCACTTATGAGTATCGACTTTTAAGTGTGTTTGTTCTTTCATCATCAATGAAACTGCGGACTAATTCAAGTTCTGTGGAATTTAATTTCTGTGTGATAAGCAATACGGCTCAGTTTTAGTTTCAATTAAAAATAAATAAATAAATAAATAAATAAATAAATAAAATAAAATGAAAATGCGACAGAAATCTTGCTGATTTCGAACCCACTCCTTTCTAAACTACAGATGTAGGACACTGCTGCTATTGGCTCTTTGTCCAAGTCTACTGGAGCTACGCTATATAGGTACACAGATTAAGTATCAATACAAGACGAAGGCTTAGTCACGATGATGGAATGTGAGTACTTTTCACCTCAAATCTGTACCGATTGTTTTTCAAGTCTAAATCAAGAAATGTACACGGCATCAATTCAAGTCACTGACCTGACCAGTTCTCGGTAATAATGATGTCGCTTTATGTATGTTTATACAGTAATCCATCAAGAATATACATCCCAAATAGTAATAATTGTTCCCATCGAATTGTAAATTAACCTAGAGTACGTTAACTGCATATGTGGTTATGGTTTCATATTATCAAATATTGACATATTGAGGCATAGCTAAGTATATTTTAATGTATAGCACTATATTATTCATAAGAAAGCGACATAATAGATTTTTATTATTATATACTTTAATACTGAATATTGGAGTTAGAAGTAATTTTCTTAAGTTAGAAAAAAAAATGTTCATGTCTGTTTATATAGGAGTGATTTAATATTTGGCTTCAATAAGTAAGCATCATTTCGTTTTAAACAGAATTATTCTTAATCAAGTTTCTTTCAGTTTTTGCAAGATCTTTGAACATAAAGGATATAACCGAGAAACAATTAAAATGTACATTACTGTTAGGGTACTATGACCAACGCTTTCTTGTTTTACCTAATATCATGTGACAGCTCTTGAACAGGTTTATTATTCGTGTAAAAATTGTATGATGCCTCTATCATAAACGCAACAGTCTATAGCAGATGTCAGCAACCTATGGCACGCGTCCCAACGGTGGCACGCCAGACTCTTTGAAAAGTACCAAGTCTTTGGAATATGACTTGCCTCATAGCACGCAGCACTCTCTACAGCACTGTACAATTGAGCGGACCTGGCACAGCAGTTCTCAAAGGTTGCCGATGCCTGCTCCATAGTATACAGATTTGATTATAGTCTTACGATTATTTTTTGCATTTTTTACTTTCATTTAGATAATATATATATATATATATATATATATATATATATATATATATATATATATATATATATTATCAGTCAGCTTATTTTTCAGTCATTGGTAAGTCATTATTTGCGGTTGAGCAATGGCATTTGTCTTTTAGGAATAAGAACCTTGAGCACAATAGTCACATCATCTGTTTTCTTTTATTGATCAAGTTTTAACTGCAATTTTGAGACGTCAGATTGTAGTAATAATGAATGGGCAGATCTCTGTTGAAAACAAGATGTCTAGCAATACACTGTAGATGAAATTTAAACTTTCCCCATTTATACGTAATACGCATATTAGTTTTTATTATTAATCTCTTCTATGGAAATTCTTTTATACTTATTCAAATATCAGTTTTGCAAACAATAAAATGTAACATTATTTATATCCAGTTTGACTTATATTAATTACAATAAGTATTATATAATCCCTTACTTTTTGGGATATATAGTCACAAAAATAAACATAAGGCTAACCGATATATAAATATAGGCCAACCGGTTTAAAGTACACATTACAATAAAGCCAACTAATTCAGCTATAGCGGCAATGTTTATCACATCCACTGTAGCACTATTTTAAGAGATGTGAGAGATAAGCCTTCTGCTCAAGTCTTAACAAACTCTTGTGGGTATTTTGTAAGACTGTTTTCTCAAAAATTTCCTTACAAAGTGAACAAGTATTCCTATCTATCTCGACACGCTAACTTTCCAAGACCCAATGATTGCTTTTCTTTTTTCTCTGTTCTTTTATAATGTTCTGCGCCAGTCGAAATACTCTAACTGACGAAGGTGTGACCGTAAATGGTAGAATCAAAATACATTATATTAAGTAGCAGTTTATGACATTGATATGATAAGCACGCATTATATACTGCCCATACTGCTTTCAGCTACTGAAAAAGTCAGTCATAGCTTACATTTGCTTAAAAGTACGTCATGGCCTAAATTTGTGATGAGCGAGTGAGAGTTTTACCAAACTGAGTTTGGTGTTACAACACAGATGTACGAACAACCACTGCATGCCATACATTTGTGGGTAGGTGTTTAACAGAAAAGACAATATTGATCGGCATCAGGCAAGGCACAATGATACTTAGCAATACCATTGTGAAGAATGTCGCAACGTTTTTAGTCAAGCAGGTAATCTACTACAATATAAACTAGAACGTCACCAAGAGGAAAGAAAGAGAACTCACGATGGGCAACGGGGTCTAGCACGCAAACATTTTATTTCAATGCAGCTGATCCAACGGCTTTCCATAGTTTGGAAAAAGTTGAAGAAATCATAATGGCAAATTTCGACACTACATCTACAAGCTATGCAGACAATATTCGAGACATCAAAGTCAGATGGTTACCACAAATTTTAAAAGCCTTCAAATTGATTTTTTTTCTTGCATCATTTGATGACGTCACTCAATTTGCGAATAGAAAGATCTTGTTCAAATGGTTGTGCAGTGCGATCAATTGGACTTTCTCATAACCATACCATTCATGCGCAGATAATAACGGAATGCAGAGCGTTTCTTGTTTGAAATTGAGCGAGCTTAGCAATATTATGGACACATTGTATTAGACAACACATTGGAAATGGAAATTACCTACCTGAGGATTTCAGCAGGCGGAGCTCAAAAGAAATGTAAATACATTGACTTTGAGAAATTTCTTAAGGAATAGCGTTGCCTTGTCAAGATTAAGAACCATGACAATCTGTATTGTGCCAGAGCACTGGTGACAGCAAAGCCACGCCTGGCATGGAAGAGGTACGAAACATTCAAGCCGTCATAGAAGGTTACCAAATCCATGTAGCGTCGAAAGAACATTTTAATGGTATCATTTACCACGGGGTCGAGGCGGAGAAAATATACTTGTACTAAGATGTAATTACTACTATGCCTGCTTTTCTTAACATAATTTATTTGCCATTCTTGTCTGAAAGGATATGACCACAAGGAAAAATACAAGTGCCAAAAAATATGTACATCTTATCACAAAATGCACAGCAGATGTGACCAAAACTGGAAATACTGTGTTGATTGACATCGCCATTTTCAAGAGAAGAAATGCTACCAGCTTTACAAGGAAACGACGGATAGAAGGCATTGGGCTTATAAGTCCTGGTTAAGCTGATCAAGCGATTGATAAGAAGATGCACAAGAAATAAATTCCAGTGTGGTGAGGTCTGTTGTAAATCTTCCAAGGATTTCTTTAAGCCAAGACCTCTGTGCTACATGATACCTTGTTATGTATGATGTTTATATACTTAACTTTTGTCTACGATTGTAAGTTACACGGTTATTTAAAACTACATACTTAATCTTTGTCCAGTCGTTTACATAATATTTCGCAACATGTCCTGATATTCTGTCGTGATATAGGTCATGTAGGCATGTGTATATATAACGATTTTGGTAAGTAAATTCATTCTTGTTCTAAAATTCATGTTCTAAAGATCAATCTAAATTTACAGTTGTGTTGTTGAAATCAGATATAATTTGAGAGGAATTATTGAAAATAGTCATTGGAATGACTAAAGTGCTCATTGACTTTTCGATTACTACATAATATTGGGATTTATGTGAACTGATTCAAATACATTCTGGATTACATCTTTGTGGTACATCATGACATACAGTGCTATTGGAATTGAATTCATTCGGAACGTTCTATTATTTTGGACTTGTGATTAGAACATTTAGGATTATTTGGAATTTAACTCACAAAATGTAAGTGTCTTTTTAATTTTTACTTTAATTGTCTGGAAATAAATTCTTTGTTGATTTTACTTGACTTCATTGGTTTCACTTTCTTTCTGTTACATTTTGTTAAGACCTAGAGTCGTAACAGAAATTGAGGGCTCGTCTGGGATGTGAATTTCTTTAAATTGCAATTCATATTGATTTTGTTTCGGAATTTTCATTGTCCTTGGTAAAGATTTCTATTTTACACATTTGAGAAATCTTTAGTGAAACGAACAATCATTCACAATGTCATCTAATGTTGAGAACTTCGTTTCAAATCCTACTCAAGAAGAGTTAGAGTCAATGAAAAAGGACGAATTGGTCGAGCTTGCCAGAAATTATAATTATTCTGAACCAAAAGCGTCTTTCACAAAACAAGAGATAAAGAATATTTTCATTTCGTATTTAGGAGGAAAGGAAATTTTGGATACTAGTGCTTTGGGTTTGATTGAGAACTCTGTATCTGGCTTTGATAGGAAATTAAGGAAATTACAGCTAAAAGAAAACCCAGATGGAATTATAATTAAGAAAGCTTCAGATTCAAACATAGGAGACGGTAATAGAAATGCAGATGCAGAGAGAGTGAGCGAAAAAAGGAAGAGAGCAAAATACAGATGCAGAGAGAGAGAGACAGAGAGAGAGAGAGAGTGAGAGAGAGAAATGAAAATGTTATATAAGTTAAAAGAATTAGAACTGGCAAGCGGAACACACTCACCTCTTAACACGCAAGTTCAGGTTTTGATGTTCCCAGAAATATTAAGTTAGTATCCCCTTTTCAGGAAAAAGAAGTAGGTAAATACTTTCTTCACTTTGAGAAAATTGCTGAAAACTTGAAATGGCAAATACAGCATTAGACTTTGTTACTACAAAGTGTACTTATTGGCAAAGTTCGTGAAGTCTGCACTTCACTGTCGGTACAACAAAGAACTGGTCATGATGTGGTTAAGGAGTACATCTTGAAGGGTTATGAGTTAGTACCTGAGGCATATCGACAAAAGTTTAGGAATTGTAGAAAAGAAACTGACAAACTCATGTTGAACTTGCAAGGGAAAAAGAACAACTATTTGATAGGTGGTGTTCAGCCAAGAAGGTTGATCAAGATTGCGATAACCTCAGACAGCTCGTATTAATTGAAGAGTTCAAGAGATGGATCCATAGTGATGTCAAGACCTATCTTGACGAGCAAAAAGTGGAAACTTGGGAAAATGCTGCTCGCATGGCTGATGATTATTCCTTGACTCACAAAACAGCACTTGTCAATAAGCCTCCCTCTCAGCAGTTTTCTGGGAAAAAATCATCTGAGTCTCAAATGAGTACTTCTAAATTTCAGAACAGCACAACTGTTAGAAATCAAACATCTGATAAGACTGATCAGAAATCCTTATCTATTCCTACGTGCACTTATTGTAAAAAGAAAAGGCACGTCATTTCTGATTGCTTCAGGTTGAAAAATAAGCAACAGAATAAAGACAGAGCTTTTCAAAATGTTCTTATTTCAAAGAGGTCATGGTCAGGGTCTTGTATTGAAAGCAATACATTTGTTGGGTCAAACAACCACCCGTGTGATTCTATTTGGAGACTTATGAACCATTCATGTCAGAAGGTTCTACATAAATTATTGGTGATTCTGCCAAGCCTATCACTATTAAAATATTGAGGGACACTGGAGCTTCTCAGAGTATGTTGTTATCAGGTACTTTGCCTTTGTCTGAGAAGTCTTCTTCTAGTGAAAGTGTTCTTATTCAGGGAGTAGAGTGCGGTTTTGTAAATGTACCTCTCTACTGTGTCAACTTGGTATCAGACTTAGTTTCCGGACCTCTTTACCGATAGAAGGTATTCATTTATTACTAGGCAATGACATATCAGGAGACAAGGCCGTGCCTAATCCACTTGTAACTGACAAGCTTTGTTTGGATCAAAACGTTGATCCTATCGAGATTGAAATCCCTGATTTGTATCCTGCTTGTGCAGTTGCCAGAGGTATTGCAAAAAGAGCTCTTGAGAATGATGTTGATCAGGAAATTATTCCTTTAGCTGACACATTTATTGGTCAGTCTTTTGATGAGGCCACTTTCTCTCCTGATATTAATCAATCAGGAAGGTATTGATCACAGTTATCCCCTTTTTACTACTCATTCTCTATATTCTAATCAGGGTGACAAAGAAAATCACTCGTTGTTGAACAGGAACAAGATCCTGAGATCTCCTGCTTGTTTCATAGGGCTATTAGTGAAACTGAAGCCACCCAAGTCTCAGATTGTTACTTTGTAAAAAATAGGGTCCTTATGAGAAAATGGAGACCACCTGAGGTATCCGCTGGTGACGAGTGGTCAGTGAGCTATCAAATTGTCGTTCCGAGGTTATATCGACAGCCCATAAAACTCCCTCTGCTGGTCATGTAGGAGTCAATAAGACTTATCACAAGATCTTGACTCATATGATTCTGTCATATTGCTTTGATACAGGAAAAGAGTGTGATGATGGTGTTCATTTGTTGTTGTTTGCTGTTATGGAATCAGTTCAAGAGTCATTGGGTTTTAGTTCTTTTGAACTGATTTTTGGACATACTGTCCGTAGACCATTGAAGTTCTTGAAAGAAAAACTTCTTTCAAATGAAGATTCAGAGATTAATTGTCTTGACTATGCCTCAGATTTCAAATATAAGTTGTAAAAGGCTTGTGAAGTAGCAAGAACTAATCTTTACTTTTTTCAGTCAAAAATGAAATTAAGGTATGATAGAAATACACAGAAAATGGGTTTTCAGCCTGGCCTCACTTTCCCATATCAATCAGAATTTACAGTTGTGTTGTTGAAATCAGATATAATTTGAGAGGAATTATTTATTCCAAATATTCATAGGAATTACTAAAGTGCTCATTGACTTTTGAATTAATGCCTGATATTGGAATTTATGTGAACTCATTCAAATACAGTCTGAATTACATCTTTGTGGTACATCATGACATTCAAGGCTATTGGAATTCATTCGGACCTTTCTATTATCTTGGACTTGTGATTAGAACATTTAGGATTAATTGGAGTTCAACTCACAATTTGTCTTTTGAATTTTTACTTAATTGTCTGGAAATAAATCGCTTGTTGATTTTACTTGACTTTATTGGTTTCACTTCTTTCTGTTACATTTTTGTAAGACCTAAGGTCGTAACTATCTGAAAGCCAAAATGTCAAGAACAACAGAACGAAAGATGTTACCGCTAAAGAGAAAGTTGAGAGAGGGGGAAAAAAATTCAAAGATGAAAATGAAGAAGATACACAATCACGAGTAACAGATGAAGATGGGACACAAAATTGTACCTTCGATTTCGAGCGTACCCAGGACGACCTGATTCAGTGGGAACTGGGATATGGACAAGATTTTTTTCTGCGGAAAATGCAAGAACTGCGATAAATTGCAGTGTGGTTAATTTAAGCACCAACCCGGTTTGTGTGTTCTGTATAAAGTAAATACAGACTATCTAAACCTAGACATTAAATCTGACAATGAATGCCAAAAGTGTGGGAAGAACGAGTGGATATTTGCCGGATCGAATATGACATACATATTCTTCAGGTGGTTGTTTTCTCAAGAAAGTACCGGTGATTTGTCCTTTGTCATAATTTCAAAGGTTATGATTCGTTTCCAGTTCGCGATTACCTGTACCAAAACAGAATCATACGAAGTGTTGGCCCAAACGGGGCCAAAATACATCAGTTCAAGTTCCTGCTTGCAATGAAAGAATCATTGACTCTACCACTTTCTTACTATGTTCGTTTAAAAACTACCGTAGATGTTTAGGCTAAATGAACTGGACAAAGGCTACTTAAAACATCTTTTCGGTAGAAAGAGGACCAATACGTCAGACTTAGTCATCTCCGCAGATAAAATACTACAATCATTATGCAATAAAACCAGGTGACAGAAAGTGTTTCATTAAATTATGTGAACGAAACAATGAAAATGTATTCGGCTTCAATTACGAATTACTAAAATACAGTCGTTCATATGTAGATATTCTGTGGAGATGTTGCTTTAAATTTATAGAAATGTTTCGGGATATGAGGTCATCACGCGTAGACTACAAAGGCATAGGGCCATTTCAGTACCGCATCACGATTGCATTTAACCTGTAATTTGGTCTTCAGAACAAAATTTCTTGAATCGTATACCACTGGTATCATTGCAGCACATGGTTATCGTCCCAAAGAAAAGCAACGTATTAAGTCGTTGCAGTGGACAAAACATGTCTCTCACTCTGAAGGTAAACTCATTCAACATGCTCACAACGGTTGTCATACATGATGTATGGATACAGCAAAGATGAATACTAGTATGGAGAGAAAGTCGTCATGGAGTTTCATGGCTGTTTCTGGCACAGGTGTCCGGTGTGTCATTCCAGATAAACAACGAATAATGTCAAGAAAATGACAGTGGGTAATCTTTATCAGCAAACCCTGGATAAGAAACGGAAGCTAAAATAGCAAGGCCATACCTACATTTCCAAGTGGGAGTGTGAATTTGACAAAGAAATCCAGAGGGGAAAAAACAATATCATAGCTATTCTAGATTCTATAGAATTTGTAGTACATTTAGAATAACCTTTATTTTCATTCAGACGATTGGCCATCAGCAAGTATATACATATACATTTAAGTTTATTACAAAATTAATTTGATGGAGGCATGTTTGATACATACAGTAAAACAAATCAAGCTCATTTAAAAAACATTCAATCATTACTATAGATACATACGTACGTATACACACATATATTCCCATGCATGCACACTCATACATGCATGTATATATATATATATAAATATATATATATATATATATATATATATATATATATGTATGTATATATATACCCATCCACACACATACATACATATACATATACAAAAACAAACATATATATATATATATATATATATATATATATATATATATATATATATATGTATGTACATACATATATACATGGAGTATGATACAAAATAAGTATACAACACGTTGATGTATGACCAATAAAATACCCCAGAACATGTTTGTTCAAGCACATGCGTGCGCTTAAATACAAGCTCTTTCGGGAGAAGACACAAAAAGTGTTATCAATGTACAAGCAGTGTTCAAAATGCTTTTCTTAGTAGTATCATAAGAACATTATACATGAAATATGATAGATAGTAATGCATGTTTAAACAATGAAATGGAGATGAGATAGAAGTAACAGCGAAAGTAGGAACATAATAATAATAATAATAATAATAATAATAATAATAATAATTAATAACAAATTAATTAAACCATGTATTCATATGTACTTTTAAGTAGCATTCATCATATTATTATGTTCAATAAGTGCTCTATGAATATAATTTCCCAGATTTCTAACCTCAGCTGATTTCGTGGAATTTAGTAATTTAATAAATTTCAACATAAAACCCTGTGATGTTTTTTCATCAATAAGAATGGAAAACGGTGCTAAGGAATCCCTGAGTCATCATGGAAAAGCGGTGCTTGGGAATCCACGAATCATCGCGGAAAAGTTTAATAACATTTAATAACATATCAAGCTGTGACGGAGTCATAAAGTGTAAAATACTTCCTCTTTACGGACTATACGAACCAGTGTTAACTGGTCAGAGATCAAACATGGGTCATGGGAATCAGTTTATTTTGGCATGCTTACCAGTCATCCACAAAAAGTAACGTGTGTCAGCTTTGTCACTGGGGAAATGGTACAAATGAGATTCAAGCATAAACATGAATTTGTGGAATCATACAATAGAACGAACGTTGTTTTGGCTGCTTAGCGCGGCGCAGGTTAGACTGAAGCTGTTCAGCTACTGAGACAACCTGGATTCTCGTACTTTTTATACAGACACTAATTCCATCGGTTGCTGGGGTAAAGAAAGAAGAATGGGAGCCTCCATTAGAAGATTACCTAGGAGATCTGACTGACTAAGTGCTCGAAAATAACATCACCCATTTCGTAGCAGAAAATCCAAGAAAGAATTATACGTACAAAGTAAAGGAAACTGTCGAGGGCGGTAGACAAACTTGTTGCAAAGTTCCCATAATTAAACTGAACTACAAGAATGCATTGGATACCAGTTTCAATACAGTTCGTGATACTAGTAAGGTGATCTTGGCAAACAAAGAGAAAGTGACTGTGATATGCGATCATAAGATCAACCGAGGTCATAATAACTGTATGACTGCGACCAACAAACAATGGAAAGTCTATAGTTTTTGATACGAGAATGATCGGTGATGATTAGTAAACGTTTCCCAACGGTTTTAAAATTTGTATTATGTTTGATATGAGAGTTTTCTGGAATAATCATTGTTTCTTTTAGATGTTGGGGGAATATATCGAGGTATGTAACCTATTTTGATTGTGACATTTTATTAATACAAGTGATTTCACTGCAAAAATAAATTTTGTACAAGGTTTTGTGTTGCTATATCATTTTTACAGGTATTTGATATTGAATAAGTTGAAGGTAAATGATGTAAGAAGAGCAACTCTCCAAGGGAATATAACCTTTACTATCAGGATTGGTCCATGTCATGTACTTCTACGACCTTCCAAACATTCCTTCCTCAAAATCCAAGATGGCGGAAAAAATGATTATATATATATATATATATATATATATATATATATATATATATATATATATATATATATATATATGGAACCCAGCGTCTTTATATAGGCCAAGACTAATGCTGCCATCAGTCTCTTATCAATATATTGCACCTGCAAGCTATGCCCGTATGCAAAAGCGTGAATTCATCGCCATATGTTCTGGTAACGGCCATTGTCGTCACTACTTGTATCGATTCAGAATGAAATATAAGAAAATTTACAAGGTAAACAATCGAGGAAATGTGTATATCATTGGAATCATGTTTGATATGTCCATAAATGGAACTTTTTTAATATAAATAAACAGAATACAGCATATCACTTATTGATATATATATTAGAATCCATGAAACTAACACACACACACACACACATACAGCATACATGTACATATACTGACAATAATTGAAAAGCATCCAATTTTGAATATATTAACATGGACGATGCACCTATGGATCTGCTCCACATGCTCCAACAATCACAACTCTTTAGTAACATATGGTATCTACCCTTTCTATCCGTACCCGTCGGTGTTGAACTCTGCTTTTAATCAAATCAACTTAATTTGGGTCCTGCGATGTGGAAAGATATGCAAGCACAGTTAAACTTAGAACATTTACGAAATACTAATAAACGTAGAGTACATAATGGCGAAGAATTACAATTATTGCAGCTCAATGAAGACAAATAAAATTACTGGGATAAATGGGAATTTAGAATATCACATAAGTCTCTCTCGAGTCATTGTGTTTTGTAGTGTATGTCTATAATTGAAATAAACCAATCAGTCTGGTAACAGGAGTTTTTATCATCTAAGATACTCTGAAGAGACAGATCCGAATGACAGTGGTAAATGACGATATGATCCAGGTGATATTGTGATAAAACAAAGTAAGATAGTTTCTTGTTTTGTTATTAGTTTGCTTATTATGGAACGAGTTCCGAATCTAAGATTAAGTCTCTATGTCTCTCTTTCTGTCTCTTTCTGTCTCTCTCTCTCTCTCTCTCTCTCTCTCTCTCTCTCTCTCTCTCTCTCTCTCTCTCTCTCTCTCAACAAAAGTTAGTACTGTTTTGTTCTGACTCGGTGAATTCAGACGTTATGGAGAAAACCTTCACAATGTATTTAGACGCAAATTATTCGTAAACGGTGCAATAGAAATTTATGATTACAACGAATATGGGATTTTCAGGTATGGAAGATTCCAAAACGTAAATTAATATGTTTAAACAGAAACCTCCATATTTGACCTTTAAAAATGTCTGACCGGCATTGCTGGATATTGTACATAATACTACGCACAGTGTAAAATGAGATACATGAAAGCAAGAACTAATTTCATACCATGAATAATGAGTCACTCTATATTCGATTTCAACAAAAGTTACAGTTATAATGCAATCTGGAATCGGCTGTTTCATTAGTGATTATATCAAAGGAACTCAGCTTTGCTGGCAGATCTACATGATTTTGAGACATCGGGGCTTGAGGTGTGTGTAATGCAATGAACAATATATCACTGCACACTCGGCACATTCATTTCACCGAAAAAGTCGATGTCCACATAGACTAGATCCATGTTAAAGTAACGTCCTATTTGCGGCTTTTGTTTTTTGTACATACAGACAAGAACATGCTCACTTTTATAATGAACATATCCCGGCCATATGGACACTTCATACCCCTGAGTCAACAGTTTATTTTGAAGTAGCTCTGTGATTATCATCAGTATTTTTCTCTGTATATGAGACTCGTTAACAAAAGGGAGAAGCACTTCCGAAGTTTCATCATTTGGACATGTTGCGAGAACTTTCATAATTTCTTCTGATGTCCCGTTCCGAAGTGTATACTGAACACTACATTCCCATCGTGACATTGTTTCTTCCTCTGAAATAAAATTCAAAGTTGTTAATTATTAATATAATCATATCTGTTGAAATTGTACAAGCTTTTAAAAGTTACAAAATTATTAAACAAAATATAGTTTTACTAAAAGAACAATGTTTTGATTTGTACAAAAATCGAATTCACAAGTGTTTGTGGTATATGTGTGTGTGTGTGTGTGTGTGTGTGTGTGTGTGTGTGTGTGTGTGTGTGTGTGTGTGAAATGATGTACAACGATACTCACACACTAACCATGTAAATAATAATAATAATGATTTTTTGTAATCTTCCTTACGGTCTGTGCGTTTGGACCAGACGCAAATGTTTTAATCCAGCTACCTTTGAAAATAAACTCAGAGAGCTCAAGGGGCACCTTAGAATGAGAAGATACAGAAGGAGACAAGACTGTTAACAAAACTAGACTCCTCGATTGCGACACCCTTTTTAAATATTAAACAAAGAAGAGCAATAAGCGCGTCCCTTTCGTGGTTACGTTCCATCCCAATACCCCAAACTTATAAGAGATCATTCGCAAGCATTGGCATCAGATCGAATCTACCAAACGTCTGAAGGGCATATTTCAAGAAGTTCCAATGGTTGCATACCGTAGACTTAAACATCTCAAGGACCATCTAGGACGTGCTAAGATAACTTCAAACAAGACCACTGATTCTGGCACATACTACTGCTTGAGACAATCGTTACCTAATTTGCAAACATTTGCCCAAGATGTAGAATTTGCAAACATATGCCCAAGACCAAATCGTTCAGAAGTTCGACGACAGGAGTTAACTTTATGATCAATAAGAAGTTAGGATGTCGAACCAAAAATGCAATCTATCTCCTGAAGTGCAAGATCTGCATTACTCAATATTTTGCATAAACCGTTGATTTTAAGAAACGGGGAAAAAAAACACAACAGCCACATTTGCAACAAAATCAACGCAAAACTCGCCAAGCACTACAACTCAACTGGACATTCAGTCCAGTCACTCGAGATGCTAACGATTGAGTCTAAGCCGGGGTGGACCGATGTAGAACGCACACGTGAGGAACGATACTGGATACTGCAATTGAAAACTCATGTGGAATTTGACATAAATGAAAACTTCTAACCTTCCCAATGCAATCTTATCAAAATTCTAGTCAGGCATCAATTTATCATCCGTGCGCAATTCTTGCGATACTATTTACCCAAGTTAATATTTCGTAACTATTTACATGAATTATTATTATTATTATTATTATTATTATTATTATTATTATTATTATTATTATTATTATTATATCTTGTTCAGTATTCCGCCACAACATTCGTACGACATTTGTCCTTTATTACCTCCACGCATAATGTTACCGGGATATAATTTCTTTAATACATATTATAGATAGCGTTGATTTTCATCACGCATGGTTTCCATCCTTTGTTCCCAGCCTGGAATTAGGCCAAAGAATTTTGGTTCTCTGTGTGATAGACACGATCATCCTACTTTTAATTTGGTTGTGGAGTTATATCGGTCTGACGGCAGAATAGACATTGTAGTTTACCTTTTTTAAGACAGTTATTCTATTATTCTTTTCTTTCTTACTTCCATTATTTAACTATTGTTTGTACATTTCCCCCTGTCTTTCAAACATGTAGGAGTCCAAATATTCTCTTTTTTTTTTTTTTATTTTTTTTTTTTTTTAAAAATTGTTTTGTTTAGTGTTTGTTCTGTGGATGTAAGTTCTTTCTTCCCCAGACGAAGAGTTTGTTTAGCTCGAAACGTTGGGAAACTTTTTTCTATTTGCGCCGCTATCAATTTGTGTGTCTGTCTGTCTGTCTGTCTCTCTCTCTCTCTCTCTCTCTCTCTCTCTATATATATATATATATATATATATATATATATATATATATATATATATATATATATATATATAACAAAAAGGTCTCAACACATCTACGTTTCAGTTTAAAAGTTTTGATATAATGTATACATAATATACATTGTTTTCAACAATATACTACTCATTGTGGACCACTATATATATATATTACAATATACTACATCCAAATCTTAATATATTTTCAAGAAAATAACATCTCTTCGCCACCGTAAACTGTTTTGAATTGATATTGCTAAGTATTAAAGTTGTACCCGGAAGGACTTTAATTCAATTATTTTTGCTCGAGATGTGTTGCAAATTTAACTTTTTCCATTTATTCTAAATATTTTCTTTGAAATCTTCGTTGTAAATTGTCAAATTTATGAATTGATGCGAGTGTCCATAGTACTGATGGATGATATGTACATAGTTTAACGTAACTAGGGAGGCATGTAGATATCTCCCTATAATGTATATGTTATTTATGATGAAGCAATGTAAAAATAATAATAAAATCATCATAATTCATTAAAACACCATACTATTACTATGTCAAAGGAAGCCTGATAATTAGCCTAGAGAGTTATGAAAGCGCTTATATATATATATATATATATATATATATATATATATATATATATATATATATATATATATATATATATATATATATATTCCTGAGTTGGGGAAAAACGCGTGCTTTTGTATTCAATTTTCAACCCACAGGTTTTGTTGATATTTATCCGGCACATTTAAAATTTCACGATCTTGATTATATCGTGTACGTTACAAAAATTCAACCTCATGAAAACTTCCTCTTCCGCCTTGTACAAGGAATGGTAATAATTGTTATTATTTTATTTTAGCGCGACATACTGGATTATATGACTAACCTGGTGATTTGTGACTCCGGCTTGTCTTCGGCTTGACTTTGACATCGTTCTGAGGACCTCGTTTGACCGTTATCTGATCTTCTGGTATATGTTTGAAGAATCTCGAGATGGTATTACTGAAGCGCTGCTCTGGAGCACCAGGGATGTGGCCCATTTGGGGTCGAATCTCCACTGTGGGTGGTGCTTCCTCTGTGTTTTCCAGATTTGCATCTGCGTAGATTTGCCGGACCTCCTCACAGGCAGTAGAAACAACTGATGACAACCAAATACAAAAACCATTTCAATAAAAGTCTTAAAATAACAGTCAATATCAATAGGGAATTAAACACGAACAATAGTTTTCTCAAAACTCATATTAATGCGTGCGGTAAAATGAGCCATTCTAATTTGGGTCTTTTTGAATATGATCTGTTTTCTGATAGGATCAGGTTGACCAGAAGAATTTAACGAAAAGTCCATACAATACCACCAAAAAGCCCAAAACCCCAAAACAAAGGGATGAAAAAGTTAAGTTCGCTGCGCCAGCATTTCATTTTTTACCCATCATCTAGGAGGTCATGGTTAGTTTTTCCCTTCCGTCTGTCATAAGACATTTTGATTGATATGGAACCTGGCATTATTTAAAATTTATTTGCTATGAGTATAATGTGAATCATTGAAACTTCTTCAAGATTTAAAACTATCGTATTTATTTATTAAAAAAGCTGGCAGAATATGAAAAATAAAAAGCAAAAAGTCCACAAATAAAGAGAAAAATTTGCAAATTTGCCCATTCCTTGTATTCACTCGGTAAAAGAAAAGAAAACAAAATCTACAACTTACGGTGATGTATAAACACGTTCGCATAGCTTATGAAATTTTGACTGTATATATAAGGCTTGTATAATGTGGACAAAAAGTAAGTCACACTACGTCAAAATAGTATTTACACTTATTTTTCGCAATATTTGCGATCTGTATCCTCTGTGTTTTGTACCTGGCAGACAAATGCGCATAACATAGTTTGCTGCCGTCAATCTATCATAAAAGTCCAACGTTAACACAAAGTAAGATAATGTCGCCAATTTTATAGAGAGTTTTTACCTTTTGACCATTTGCAAAAAAATGATTTCTTAAAAGTATTAAAGTAATTTCAAAATAATTATTGAAAATTGAAGTAAACGAAAATAAAGTGTGTCCTTTTAATTAAAAAGACTCAATAAGACTGGTAGATTGTTATTAAAGAGTTTTCTATTGTGAATGCTACACATAAATCAATTGCCAAGGTCATAATAAAAGAAAGAGGGCATAAGGACAGACTTACAGTCAGACAGACAGGAAGGCAAACAGAAAACACATGAAAGGCCCTGGTAGAGAAAAGACCAGTTAAAGCATTTTCTTTGCAACGCAAATATATATTTGCTAGGAAAATAAATATTGAAAACGTGTCTTGTCGTCAAGAAATAAAGATTTACCCTCGTAAAGAGCCGCTACACTGGCTGTAAGAGACTTCCACAGGGGTTCAAATGCCGTCCTCATATCCTCCTCTAAATCACTGCATTGTGCATACATTACTTTCAAAATCTCTCCCTAAAAATATACACAGATCTCCCATGATGCATCAAACCAAATAATACAGATAGATTTCTAGTTTCATTCAACGAGACTCTCATGTGGCTCCGTGAAATCTCCGCCATACGAGCGTCTGGTAAAATGTTTCATTGTTTGCTGTTATCGGTAAAAGGCGCTTTGGTAAAACTTTTTAGGAGCGAAACTACAAATAAATGTTTCGCTGTCTCAAAATATATCTTGACATACATTCTGCAATCATTCAGCAAAAAAATCTTTTGTCAGCTTAAAAGGATATCACTTTGTAAACGAAAGCCGATGCATGAGCGTCTCAATCAGTCAGTAAAACTGTCCATGTTTACAGGAAACATGGCATCATCTCATCATCACAGAGACGTAGTATGTCACCTGATCTCATCAATCAATCAAATCACATTTCCAAATTTTGGCAAAGCCTCATTACGTCGTTACAAGGAAAACTCACACTCTTTACGATGGGTTACCCCCCCCCCCCCTACATCGGATAACGCCACCGTCACCAGATGTTGAAGTCTGCTAGAGACTTCCAGAAAGGATTTTCTCGATTTAACCTTGCTTTCGAAAGACTTTGACAAAAGTAACGGAAAAAATAGAAATTTTAGAAATCTAGTGTTGCCATGATAAATGTATATATCTTTTCGACGCAAATTCGTCGCTGAAATAACAAAAATGATGTTTGGAAATGAGTCAAACTGATTGAGCAGGCAGTAGCGGCGCTGTTTATTACGTCAGATATGGAGCAGTTTGGTTTTTCACCAGACCCCCGTATGGACTGGATCTCATGGAGCCACGGTGGAGGTCTGGTTGAACGAGACTAATCGAGTTCAGTTCAATCAGATTTACCTCCCTGGAAAAAGGTCTCCACCATTTTTGAGTCAACCTTCCATAGCATTATTATTGACAGAAATAAAAATTATTACTTCTCATAGGACTAATGTACCATTGATTAAAAATAATTCTGATAATTTAAAGACACTGGGGCTATTGGAAATGGAGAATTTGTGATACAAAAGATTGCTGATGATAAATTCAAGAGAATTAATTCTGAAAGCCTATGTCTTCACGTGAAAACTACTAGTATATAGACCCTGAACCACACAATTATTGTCTTTTTCCGAGTTCTTTTCTAAACATACAGCGTAGAAGGCCGATGATGTTCCATGATGTTACAGTTGAATATATATATATATATATATATATATATATATATATATATATATGTGTGTGTGTGTGTGTGTGTGTGTGTGTGTGTGTGTGTAAATGTCTGCGTCGTTTTGTTTGTACGAATTTTTTTTATCTTGATCATGAATCGCAACAGCAAGAATTTGCGAAAATCCGATGACTCAAATATCACGTAAAAAAATAACAAAAGCTCAACAATTAAATTGCAGAATCGTAAAAATAAATCATGCGCAATTTCCATAGTATGTAAGTATAGGGTTTAATGGCACTTTAGCACATTTATGGATATATAATGCCGATTTAAAGCTAAGTTCCAATTATGATAAACCCCTCCAAATAAACATAAATATATAGTCCTGGAAGATAAAAGGTAAAGATGTCAAAAATCTTTACAAAGTATATAAAATAAAACATATAGGTAAAAATATAAATTCTTTAAAATATAGGACAGCTCTAGCTGTTTCATCTTGACCTTTTATTACCCTCAATACCAATGTGACTAGGCAGCCAACAGGCAGAACATGTTTCCAGATTTTCTGCAAGATTTTGAATATTACCGGGTTGTCAAATTTCAGGCTTTGCAAGGATTTCAGTGTGGAAAAGGAATCCGATTAGATGATTTTTTTTTAATTTTTTTTTTTTTTTTTGAGCTAGAGAGTTTTGATGTAATTCAAAGATTTGAGTAAAGCTGAAATTTCTGAGGTAAAAATAGAGACTTTATCCGGTAACCGGCTGGCTATACTGCCGTGGTGTGTTGCAATGGCATGGTCTGATTTCATTGAATTTACTCTGAAAAAAAGGATTGGAGAGGACATTTTTAAATGGCAAAGTTAATATACTGAGGGGTGGGGATGAGGGTGTAAATTACCAAAGTGGTAATTTGGGAATAGTGCATTTTGCAGCAATGGCAATATTCATATTTCCTGCTTCAAGATGAGGACAATTCGCATACCTAAAGGTGGAATTAAATTTGGTTTCGGAACGTACAAAGTTTGATATTTAGGCCAAAAGACGACACCATAGGCGGGATTAGATGGATTAGAGGATGGCTTGTTAGTATACTGAAGAGCCAGTTTCGTTCGTTTGAGATAAAGTAATGGTTCAGTTGCCTCCACATAGAGTATTTATTACATGAACGTTCTAAATGCCCCCCCCCCCCCCAAGTCTAAGTCCCTGATCGTGTATCAGATTAAGCATATGCAGGTAAGATTTACAAGCTGATCCGAACATATTCAAATCAGAGTCAGGTTTAGATCGTACTAAAGACCTGTGTAGCCGAGGCAAGCTCTTCCGGTCTGCTCCCAAATCTGTGTTTGTCACGACTCGTATTCAATCCTGCTTTTTTTCTTTCTACATTTGTCCCTGAGGTATCTAATATGCAGGTAAAAAGTTAGTTTACGATCAAAAATAAGTCCTAAGATGTGTCTCCTCTACAATAAAGATAAGAGAACCGTCAAGATAGTGTTTGTGTCATCATGACTGCTTTGTCTTTGGCAGAAGTGCATGCCAACAGTTTTAGAGTTAGAAAACTTGAACCCGTTTTCTTCTGACCATTGTTGAGCTCTGTTGATGCATCTATGTATTTGACGTTCAATATTATGCATACATTTGATCTATAGCAGATAAAGGTTGCTGACGTATTATGAGCAGTCAGTTTCCGGATGTAAGCATTTGGTTATGCTGTTCATTGTGATGTTGAAAAGGGTGATTGGTAATAAGCTGCACTGAAGTACGCCAATATCCTGGATGGAACCTACTTTAAGTCTGAAATATCTATCTTTCAAGAAGTTCGATATTAAGGCAGACTGGAAAACTTAGACCTAAGTCAAAATGCCATTCATTATGCCGTACCTCCACTTATAAAACAAGATGGCTACTGTATGTTATTTCTTTATGAAAGCTTCTTTCATTAATATTTCAAGTCTAACTATATGGTCTATTGTGCTTCTTTGGTCTGAAGGGTCGGTATGGTCTTTGTCAAGTTTGTGTAACACTATCACTATTGCTTGTCGCCAAATTTGGCGCGAAGTCGCAGCTTTCCCAGTTTGATTGTGGGCTTTTGGGGAAATTTTAAATAGTGTACTGAAGGCTATATTAGGATATTAGAATAGTGTTTCAGAAGTTGATAGTGGTTATCATCTGGTCCTGTGTCATGGACTCGATCAAGAGAGTCTTGTAGTTGTTGTAATCTTCAGTGTTTGCAGATTTAACATTTAAAGCAACCTATTCTGTCAGTTCTTTAATACGGCGGAAATTTTTTTTAGTTTTCTGTTGAAGAAATTGTTGAGAATGTTTAGGCCAATGTGTTTGAAATTTCTGGTAGAGTAATGACCAATTTATCGGTTTCTTGTAGATGTTTTATTAAGCTATTTTTATGTTTGCCGCTGATTCTCCGTTCCACGTTCCATACTGGTTTATTAGATCCCTCTCTCGTTCATATGTCTGCAGGCCCAACGTGTATGGAAGCAGTTAAAGTCGCCAAGTAGAATAAAAGGCGATGGTAATTGTTCGATAAGATGGTCAGGATCTGATCTGACAAATTAATTGGGGTGCTTGAGGAAAAATATACTGAGCATATTCTAATAGTTTTGTATATAGTTAAACAAACGGCAATGGCTTGCAAATAGTATTGAGAGTAATTTGACTGTGAGGATTTTTGTTATTTATGATAATGGGCACTTCTTAAGCGACCTTATCATTATTTTTTTGAAAAGTTGTAGGTTGTGAATTTTATGCTAATTTTATCGTTTTCTTTTAGAAAGGTTTCCGGAAGACATACATCTGTACGGTCCCGTTCTTGAAGTAAAAGACATATTTAATCAATATTTGCCTTTAAACCTGACAATTCCATGGTACTATCATATCAGAGAGATCATATTTATGGAAGTGGTGGAAGTAGATGACGTCTGGTAGGTTTCCCTGGTGTGGTAACAGGCGTTCTTCAGTTTCCGTATTCTCAAGAATTCCAACTTATTAAGGAAATTAGTGTGATTTTCAGATCCTTTCGGAAGTCTGGTAGATTCTTTAATTATTTATTTATCTGGCTTACAGCATGCATTACGACTTGGGCCAACGGTTTGCTGCTCTCACTGTGGACCGGACCTGTCCTATTTTTCACAGGTACTATTGCGTTTCTTTTTTGTTGCACAGTTAGACTGACATTTTTTTTCTGCTTCGTTCAATATATTTGGATGGGTGCTTGCACTGATTTTGGAGGCGTGAAGACTTTAAATTTTACCTCACCAGGCCTGACAATATCTCTCTGGGTAGAGACAGAACATGTGAAAGAGTCTTTGTCCACTTTAGCCGCGTTCGCATAGGATTTTCATGCAGTGTTAAGTGGATTTGTGGCTTCCACGAATTTTCTGGTCTCACTGAAAGATATGCCTTCATACTGTTGGGTCTCATATCGTGCTTCCATTTCGACCAGTCTCTGGAGTAAGAAAAGTGGTCACTCTGGGAATTAGCGCAAGAGATTTTCTCCTTGCATGACGATCTCTGTTGTCCTCCTCCCCACATCTGGGGCAAACGGACTTTCTTTTGCGGCCATCTTTGTGTGGACCATATTTGGTGAGAATCAACTTTCCGTTTTGGCGAATGATTATTCTTTTTACCACTCGGAGATATAAGATTTTCGAGCATCGACACTCACTGCAACTAAATCCCTCTATCCAACGACACCACTGCAGGAGTTAAGAGATTTATGTGGAGATACCTTGAATAGTATATGTACAAATGACTTTGAACGAAGCAAATTATCGGAGGGAGTATTACAGCTGCACTCAAAAAGCAACTGACCCAATCTAAGTTTGTTAACAATCTTGGCTCTCAAGCGAGACCCTAGAGTATGCTCGTAATCACAAACGGCGAAAGTTCTGTCAGATTTTATTCTCATCATTTGATTCAACGATGAAAAATCGTCTCCAATTACATAGACTCGGAACAGTTTCCTCATTTGAGTCACTGGCTGAATTGTTTCTGATCCTTTTGAGGCCATGACTCACACTATCGGTGGTATTTTTGTTGTGTTTTCCCATAACGAAAGATAATAACTTTATCGCCCGTGCTCCCCACCCTTTTCAGAGGCCAAGAAGGGGACATGGATCAGCTTTGATTCATTACGTTCTTACATTAGGGCTACACAGGATGATATGCTCAAGTAAAGTATAATCATTAGGTTAAGTTCCACATTTTTGAAAAAGACACTTCACGTCTTCAATCGTATGTCGTGTGCTTGGGGTTTAATCTTTGCAGTTAAAACTGCCAAATACTGGGACCTTTTTTTCATTTCTAACAATCCAACATGAAATTACTAACAATCTAGCTAATAGTTTTATCGTATTTTTAAGTCAGAATTATTGGACATCCATTTAAATCCAGCTTGTTAAATAGCAATAATACTTCAAAAATAGTCGAATATCGATATTTTTGACCTGCCTCTGTTCTGACAAACGAATTTTCCTACATCTACACTCATACGGAGTTTTCAGTACCTTGGTTTGCCTTTCTCCAAAACAAAATTTAAGAAAATATGACCAGTTGAACCCTTCTAATTTTATCTTAAAATATGATAAACATTATGCTTTTTAAAAAGGGCCATTCACTCTGCGCACATAGTTTCGCATTCAAATAGTGTGATAATCATTCTGAGCTAAATACCCGCATTGCCTGGTTCACTGTGATATTTTTTTTTTAAAATGATTCACGCTAAAATAAGTCTTCCTGTATTCTTATTTAACTAACATATGATCCCAAAGGTCAAATTTCCGAACTCACTTTTTATTGAGATATTCAACCCTGTGCACACAATGACACTGTGGAGTGGAACCTTACTCGATTGAAGCTTGCCACCGCTATCAGAGGCCATGTGTCTGTAAGTTGGCAAATCATAACAGTATATACTTTCTTAGTTGTAATGGTGACTTGTATACGTCAGGAGACATCTGGAAACTAAATCTGTCTATGACATATCCCTTGAAGCTTTACGTGACAAGCCCGTCTAGCCTTTTAAGTTGAGGCCGAAATAGTGTGTTGCATTGGAGTGGAAACAACTGGGTCTGTCATCTGCTCAATTACCAGGATCCCCTCCTCCACTGACACGGGACGCAGCCCACGGCGACTAGATTCCTCCATTAGTCTCCTCTTACGACAAGTAGAAGGGCGCATCGGGTCTATTCACGCCCAAGTTGGAGGGGGGAGAACATGAACAATGCAAAAATCTACTTGTGTCCAGTATTTGAACCAGAAAGAAAGACGGTAACTACTTCACAAAAGTTTGAATTAAACTAAAATTTTGATGACAAGTTATATAGTAATTTTTAACAGTGCACTGCGAGTATGTTTTCGATATTCTATGAAATCATTAAAAATGTAAAGTAAAAAGTAAAATAGAGACACTGTTTGGATATTTTCCAAAACTTAAAAGGCTAGAATTATTGTCAACTCTCTTTACAACGACCAAGTTCGTTTCCAGCTATTTTGCCGTAATAATGAATTTGTCCTGGTAAAGATCATGCCTTGCATTCAGAGGAGTTATCTCTCTTATCTTATCGTTGTCAAACCACGTGTGTAAATGAGAAGAATTAGTCAGAAATAAAAATATATACTTTATGTATAAATATTATCGTAATTATTTTTTTAAATCTTGTACACATTTTCCTAAATATAAAACTATTTTGGCTTACATAAAGCACTTTGGTATATTCTCGGTAAAAGATAAATCCCAAGGAAGGACAATGTCGTTGTAAGGAACAATTTACAAAGGCAAATACACTGTAGGAGTCGGAAGCCAAATATTCCGTTATAAAGATCGAATTTACCATTGAACAAGTTGGTTTCCCGCAATTTTCTGTCGGAAACCGAATTTTCCGTTGTAATGAATGTTTCTGTAAGGACTGTATAATATATGTAAGTTTTTAATGAGATTTTGTTGTATATATTATGATTGAACATTAAAAATTATCGATCCTAAGAATTCCAGATTTGGTAGGATGTACCAAAATTATTGACTTATGGCAAATGGAAAACTGATGATGTGACAAACCTGTAGTGTATCTAACTCTCCTTGTAACTTTCCGATGGCCTCATCGAACATAGTGTGACGAAGTCTGTCGATTCCTTCACTCATACATCTCTTCGTGCTTTCAGTGGACCCCTTACCCGTCTGGTTGCCAGCAAGCGTATACACATCATCCAATTTGAACTAGAAGTAAAAGATTGCACACACGGGCTAAATACCAGTTAGCGATTTTCGGTAACAGCTATGTTGCACCAGACCAACGACGTTACGCGCTGTATCGCAATGGGCGGAAAACGGTAGGCGCTATACCATAATTTTAGTGTACGCAAGAAATAGAATTATTAATATAGTTTCGTGTCTATTAAAAGTGTACATACCTGTATGTATGGTGTCAAAATTCGATTGATCTCTCTTTGCTTGCGCATGACTTCGAGATTCATTTGTGACAGCAATTCTGAAAGCTACATAACATACAACGTTATATTTAATGCACTCAAGGTTAGAATTTATCATCATTGTATGTGAAATTGAGAATACTTATTGTCATCTGGGATTTTACTCTCATTGTGTTCTTCACATTTGAAACTCAAACATGTAAATAAGCAGCAACAATTGTCTACATCAAGCTTTATTACATAATTTAGGAATATCATTAATCAGAGACAGTATTTATTGTTTTTCGTGTAAACATTATTTCAAAATTATTAGATAATCTACACTTAAAAATATTGCAGTGCAAAGTCTTACTTTTTACGTTTTACTTATGAACAGTCGCTCTAAAACTACACAAGAATCGTTTAAATATTTTGTGTTTCTCTAAACCTGATTTAACACCCAAGAACACATTAGCGCTTAACGCTGGACTTTGACGTCCCAGTCTTAACATACGACGTTAGAGCTAAGGTCTCTGAAGTCACAAGATGTTACAGAATTCCAAGATCGCTTAGATCTAGAGATTTCTGGTACGATAGAATCATTAAAATAAAAAATAATTAAAACCAAATGTATCACCACGAAATGTCACATTTATACTCTTCATTCTTTCTCAGCGCATTTACGTTACATATACGTCATGATTCCTAAAAATAAATTTGCACTCGAGCAGCTAAAAAAAACTAGTGAGTCGAACTTTACTGAACCCGCCTGTCGAATTGTGTATTTGTATACCCGCGCAGATTCAAAAGTCTCGCAAGGCAAATAAACTCAGTCCACATGCCTCCTTATTCTTGCTAATGTACTAAGAAATAATTGGAGAACATAATCGTGAACTTTCTTGGTGGTACATGTGATATTAATATTTGTTATATCCCAAACTTCCATATCTGGGAATCGTGTAAAACTGTATAACGTGATTCCCCTTAGCGATAATGCAAAACGTCCAATGCAGTCAGGCAAAGATCTGAGATAAGCGCGCAAAGGCATCCTCAGCTACAACAAGGTCTTATATTCATAAAAGAATCAAAATTGGGAATGAGAAATTATTCGAAACTTCGACATAGAAAATTTTCTAATTTAATGGTACTTTATGGTACAATTATTTTCAGCACTGGCTATCTTACCTCTACAATATATTCCATCTATATTTAAAGTTTTCACTTGATACAACTGCAATTTATATAGATCATAGTTTATACTAAAGGGAATTTATGTGAAAAGATTCATACATTACAAGGTGTAAACAGCGAAGACACAAAATATGTAAAGAAGACTTTTTCAAAATTTTGAAATATGTAATCAATTCTTTTTTTTACCTTTCCTTTAACACTCAGTTCCAGCTGCATCTTTGTATCTTTCACTCGGGCTTCGGAAATGTTAAACTTTTTCACCTGCTCACACGGGTGTTCAATAAACAGTCGCGTTTCGTTCTCAATTCTTTTTAAAGTTTTGTCTAGGACCTGGGGAAGCTGCAAGCTGAAGAAATATTAAAGCGGTAAAATTATTGAATTATGTGAACAAATAATAATATGTTGTTATTATGATTAATATTATTATTATTTGAAAGACAACATGGCATACATCAAGTGTGCTTTGTTAACTAGTGCCGTCAGAAACGTATTCAAAGAGAAACATATGTAAAATATTAAGTATATGTGTTACTCTTTATGTTAAATATGAATCAAAACATTTTCGTCACATACAGCTATAATTAAACTCGCCGATGTAAAATCGATATTTTGAGAAAATATATCACTTGGAAAATTTCCGACGATGATGGTGATAGTGATGAATATGGTCATCACCATCATCATCGTCGTCGTCATTAGTGAAATTCTTACTTAAAGACCCTGTTCCACTCGTTTTCCATTTCCTTATAGATGGGGTCTGCTAGATCCTGGTTAAAGTTGACGTCAGTATTGGATGCCGGGAGAGTAAAGACTCCCTTTCTCTGTACTGTGGCTCTGTAAGATCTCCAGTGAAGGCCGCCCCCAACCTCGCCCCGCTTTGTAGTCCTGTTCACCTGTTGGATGAATACTTTAATTAATTTAGCCATTAATTCTTGAATGTGTGTGTGTGTATATATATATATATATATATATATATATATATATATATATATATATATATATATATATATATATATATATATATATATATATATATATATATTCCTTAAATTCGCTAATGACCTCTTCCGTACAATTAAATTTCCGCTGGATTCATAAAACTTGCCTATGCTCTTCTTGGATATTCAATCTACCCTCTGAGAGTGGAACATAGAAACTGATCTGTACTGCAAAAATTATATATAGAGCGGAACGTGATGCACCTGGATTCTACAGGAGAATGCTTGATAACATTAACAGAATTATAAATACAAATAAACGTGCTATTCCTGGATTATACAGGAGAATGCTTGATAACATTAACAGAATTATAAATACAAATAAATAATAGTATCATACAGGTTAGATAATATTAATTCGTACTCTAAAGAAATCTGAACCCGGATCCGCGGTTTACGGCACCCATCGCCTTGCCTGTAAGCACCAACCCTTATACCATCTCGACCATGCACACATCACCAAAAATTGGTGCTATAAAGTCGTTAGTATAGGCATTCGTGCGTAGCAGACACACCCGCATGTCGACCCAGTAATTAATTCTCATCTAAATACACAGTCCATCTGGATTCCTACTACAGAAATCAAGGTATATGGAAGTTTTTTATAGAGAATTACAAATATACACCAAAACAGAGCGGAAAGTGCTATCCCTGGATTCTACAGGAGAATGCTTGATAACATTAACATCATTTTTAAATACGAACAAATAATATTATCATACAGGTTAGAGAATTTTAATTCGTACTCAACGGAGATTCGAACCCGGATCCGCTGGTTACAGCACCCATTGCCTTGCCTGTAAGCACCAACCCCAATACCATCTCGACCATGCACACATCACCAAAGAATGATGCTACAGAGTCGGTGTAGCGGATCAGCGGGTTACGGCACCCATCGCCTTGCCTGTAAGCACCAACCCCTCTACCATCTTGACCAAGCACACATCTCCGTAGAGTACGAATTAAAGTTCCGAAATTCGTTAATTTTAACGTAAAATTTTGCTGAAGAGAGAAATGTGTATGAATCTTTAGTGTAGTTTGTCAATTTTAATTATAAAACGTACTTTACATTTTTTATTGCCTGATATACCGTGATCATCCAAAAATATGGTTCAATGTCATTAAAGATATTCATTCAAATCTTGATTGTTGCCGTCGTAAAATCTATACTCATTGACATTTGTCTTAAATGAATCCCCAAATCTTTTCGTTATGATTCTTTTTAAATTCTGTCTACTCATCATCTTTAATACATTTCTACTTGGAATAAGCAATAATGGTACCTGTAATTTGTTTCTCACTTTTTTGTTATTGGTACATCAAGTAGTATATTAAGACTTCACTTGGATATATTCAACATAAAATATTTCAGTATATATTTAACTATTTTCTACGTATCTGTGTCTTGAACATTTATCATTTGACCTTTGCCATCAATTTTAGCATAATGCCCACCTCGTTATCTATATACTCATCACATGTGGATAGTTATATCTGAAGTGTTTACGTGGCAACTTTGTCTTGAATATAGCAGCGTATTTTTTTTTTCCATTTTCTACCATTCTGTTATGAGACTCCAGAAGATAGAAAACGCCGAACCTGTAATACGTAATCACATTACACCGGTTTAGCCACTTTGAATCGGTTTATCCATTTTTTTAAAAAGGCCCACTAATATGTGGCTCTCCAACATTATTTATTTTTCAAAAAGCTCTAGGTCACTAAGGTAAGACTAGACCTTCCATCAATTTTCATTTTTAAAAAACCCTAGGCCTCCTGGCTCTGAAATAACGTTCACAATCCGTCCTTTAAAAAAAAGAAAAAACAAACATACAATCCACTAACAGACTGATAAATGGGTACGAGTACAATCATTTTACATTTTTTAAACACCCTAGGCTACTAGGTACCCTCTACTATTTTCCAAAATACCCCAGTTAATTGTTATTTTATTATTTATAGCTGGTAAAATAGCTCCAAGAAACTCATGTTTATTATTATGTAAATTCAAACCTACTGTAAAAAAAATTTGCTATGTCGTTGTGACTCTATATAAATTTTGCTATTTCACTGTAACGCATTAGTGCACACTACATAAGCGTACGCGACTAAATTTCTATTACCATCAAGAACATTGTTAGATTTGGCGCACTTAAGAAGTGTACATAATTTTAATTTCCATGGTACTGCAGAAAACGTGTCCATATCAATAGTGTAATAACATTTAAACACATAAATTTTATTTTTAAAAAACAAGCAGATGAAAGCGAGAATAGCGAACAAGTTATAAACGACAAGTCGCAAGTTCGTAAAAACGAAAGCACTAGATATAATTCTTAATAAATGTGTCCTGGATGTTTTGTAATCGATGCTTTTATTACATTGATCAAGGCTGTAACAACTTCTGTTATTATAGGAATGTCCATCTATTATGTAGTTAAATATTTTAGAGAGCAAAGAAACAATTTCTAGGGAACAATACATAAAACAGACTAAAAGATGCTAAGATTATAGTTTTACCGTTTTCGTCGAATTTGACAGAATTCGTTTCAGTTAACAAAAGTTGTTTGCCTTGATGTGCGACAGATTTTGATGGACGGGAATCTGGTATGGAAAAATAAATTGACTGTGCCGTTCTTATCTACAATGAAAGCTAATATAGAACGAATCGGATATTTAAGTAAATGAAGTCCAGTTTTAAATTATATACGAGGACCCGCGTGGGTGGTTGTACCAAGGGACTATTTTGTTTTACACATAGATACCTCCAAAAGGGGGGTTTAGAGTTAAACTAAGTGGTTTATCTTCGCTGCTAAAATTACCTCAGAATGGTCGCTCCACCCCACCCCTTTAATTAAACTACTGTTCTTTCATAAAACAGAATTAATCACTTACATATTTTTATTAAATAAATGGAATTCAGATTTGTAAAAACTAACAAGCAGTGTGCCTTATTCTTGTCCATCAACTAACATGCACCGGTTTATAAAGGAATAGCAAATAAATTTAAAAAGATAAAGATATACTACACAACAAAATATCAATTTTTCATACAAACCATTAGCTCATTTTATACTTACACTTTAAAGTTTCATATGATGATTCAGTTAACAAATATAGAGCACAGTGGGATATAAAATGTTGGTAAAATCAATTAAATTTGTCAGTATGGATGGCAACAACAGGCTGTGGAATATCTTACTGGCATTTATCTGATCGGAATGTACCACAGGTAATAAAATCGATATACAAGTTTCACATCTATTTTCAAATACAAAAAATGTTGTTGGAGTGCAAGACACCATTACCTGATTATCAATATTTTAATCCAACAAGCAACATTATAGCTCTAAACCAGTTTTACATGATATGCAACAACTTTAATATTCCGCCACATTATAATTGGAGATATCCAAAAGAGAAGACTTTAATATCACCACTGTTTATGCTGAGATCTAAGAAGTTCACGTGATAATAGATTACATATAACAAGTCACAAATTATAAAAACAAATTATAAAAACAAATTGTTGAACAAGGAATACGTATGCAGCTAAACAGAACATATATATATATATATATATATATATATATATATATATATATATATATATATGTGTGTTTCTATATCTATATATATATATATATATATATATATATATATATATATATATATATATGTGTGTGTATATATATATATATATATATATATATATATATATATGTGTGTGTGTGTATATATATATATATATATATATATATATATATATATATATATATATATATATATATATATATATGGCTTTACAAACTTTATAAGCTGACTGGAAAATTGAACTCGCCCTTGGGAGATCTGAGCTTTCCCCAAATAAAACATCCCACCCTGAGTAAAAAAATAAGGTAAAATAAAATATGGGATATTTTAAGGAAATCGCGTTATATTTATTTTGCAAATAAATAACTGTTGGTTTCTTTTTATGTTTGTTTGCTCCTTAAAACCATATGCCGATAAGTAAAGTTATTAAAATAGATATAAGTAAATAATACATCTAGATAGATGAGAAAGTGTTAGGGTTGTAATGCAGATATAGCTAGAAGAGCAAAGACAGACATATACATATATATAGATAGACAGATAAATGGATAGGTAGAAAAGAGTTTTTGGAAATAGCTACATTTTTAAATGAGAGAGAGAGAGAGAGAGAGAGATGTTTATATAAAAGGCTAATAGAGTCTTTCTAATAAATGTCAGTTCCTATGGAAAATGGATTTACAATCCCGCTTTTGCTTTGAGCAGTTATGGGATATTTTCTGAAGTGGCTACAGAACATAAGATTTTTTAGTCATACTCTAGCCAGGAAAACTCATTAATTCGTGATGATTGGAATTTTCTTGCACGTTTCGTAGCATCATACTGGTTATTTTTCTTTGAAACAGGTTCATTAGATTTGTTTGTAGAAACTTCGTCAAGTTTCCTTTTTTGCCTAGATAAGACAACAGACTCATTTTTTCAACTACATCAACAATAATGAAAGCAATACTGTTTATAATGATTTATCAATACTCACAACTGAATGATTTACGAATACTTATTTTATCCATTTACTTAACAATTATCATCTAGTTACCTTGAAATCGGCATCATGCATTAAAATCTTTGACAAGCCGACTTTTGAGAATGATTTGAGAATACTTATTTTTATCTATCAGAATGATTTATGAACACTTATTTTATCCATTTACTTGACACTTATCATCTAGTTACCTTGAATTGGCGACAAGCATCAAATTCTTTGACAAGCCGACTTTTGAGAATGATTTGAGAACACTTATTTTTATCCATTTAAGTTTTTGCCAAACAGTATATATCGGTCTCCTGTAAATTATCCTTTTGATCATGCTTTTAACGAAATACTGGTGGCTAATCGTTAAAGACGAGTGATGTTATTTCCAAACACACCTGTCAAAGAAATCGCACGAGTTACATTATTAACAATTATCACCTACTCACACTGAAATTGGCGACATGTATCAACATAATCTTTGAAAAGCCGATTGTTTCGAGCCAGGCAAGTTCACAAACTACCCGAGGCTACTTTAGGACTTGAAAATGGGCGAATCTCCGATACGTACAAATATTACGATCAAAATGTAACTGATAAGTTAAAATATAAATATTTATTACTTTTTGTCAAAACTTGCTTTAAATAATAAATATTCACATTATCACCTTTTGCTCGAGAAAATGCGAGACCGACCTTGACACTGATTACATGATAGAAATGACAGCCTCTGATGACAACCTCTGAAAGGATATATCGTTGAAATAAAGGCTCGAAAGATGAAAGAAACTATGGCCAGTTATGTAATATAAGAATTCGGTACATATAAACACTAAATAAAGGTGATGATATATGTACTGTGGCGAGATCGCAGGGTATAAAATTGGCACTACACAAAACATTACGAACTGAATACGACACCTATCTCTCTGTCTCTCTATTTCTCTCTGTCTCTCTCTCTCTCAATTGTTTGGATTTGCCCGTGGGCAGGGCAAGTACCTTGGAAACTTAAGCTTGCCCGATCCGAATTTAATCTTGTTCCGGGAGTCGGGCAAGTGGATTTGTAAAGCCCTGAATATAATCTGTATGATAATGTTTTTAATTCGTATTTAAAAATCATGCTAATGTTATTGAGCATTCTCATGTAGAATCCAGGATAACACTTTCCGCTCTGTTTGGTATATATCTGTAATTCTCTCTCTCTGTCTCTCTCTGTCTCTCTCTCTCTCTCTCTCTATATATATATATATATATATATATATATATATATATATATATATATATATATATATATTGTGTCTGATGCACATTTAAATGTTCAGAACAAACAATCTATAGGTATAATCTTATATCTTATAGTTCTTATTTTATTTCAAAATTTTACAATATTAATAAATGGATAAATTAGCAGAGAGCGAATGAGTTTCTGGTAAGCTATTCAAAAAGTGTGTAATATGCAATAAAAATGAATTATTTGTTGATGAACGTATCATATGAAGATACGAAAAAAGAAGAAAATAAAAGAAAGTAGAATAACAGGTAGATTGACATACTTAAAATCAAAATTGTTAAAGGGGAAGAAAAATAACTTTGATCGAAGCTCGTACAACTTGTTTGTAGATGTATTTAAACTATTAACTAATTGTATACAGATAAGATATAACGAGTCTACATTGATATACTATACATTCCTTTTAGACTAAATATGCTCACTATGTAATTCAGGGAGTGTTGAAGTTAAGATAAAAAAAGGAAAAATAAGAAAAACATCGAAATTTAAATCACTTCTAATAAAGCTGGGAGAATTTCTTAATTTAAAAAAATAATTAGAGATAGTTTTGATCTGCTATCACTGGATGTGTGTGAGTATTTCATAATCGGAGCGAGATTAAAAGCCTGCTTTTTGGCTTGTCGAAATAGCTCTCCCACCTTAATGATTGTCACTATATAACATTTACAAATTCAAATAGTTATAACTTTAAAATATATTACGCAATATTCGTGAAATATTCAGCATTTTCCTTTCACACACACACACACACACACACACACACACACACATATATATATATATATATATATATATATATATATATATATATATATATATATATATATATATATATATATATATATATATGTGCTAATGAGTAGGCCGAGCTATCTCTTCTATGGCTAATCATTAACTGGGACTAACCGGTGCTCCCCATCTGTCGCAGATTGTTAGGGCGTCCCTCTTTGCATGTTCGGTTCCCTGGAGGACCAAGCACCCGATTTGTTCCCGGAACAGGTCCTCAATACTGGTCTTTAGTGTCTGAATCACTGGCTGCATCTGCTCTTTAAAATGAGACAGTTCCTCGTCTATTGTCGTCTCTATGCCTGCACTGGCAGCTGTACTCTGTAGAAATTATAGCAAAAATGGAACACAATGTGATAATGAAATTATATTAAATGGTTGTTATTAATTCAGACACATGGAATTTATAGTTTTACTCCAGGACAATTTGTAACGATCCCTGGATTTCTCAGAACTGAGGAATGCCGTCATGATGCTTCATTTGTCCTGGTATCAAAGTTATTGTTCTTTTGGACAGTGTGTAGTAAAATACAACTCATCAGAGTCCAAGCGCAGGTAACTCCGACTTGATGTGATCTTTGAACAAAAGAAAAATATCACGCTAACCATTTTTATGTTAAACTTAAACTAAGCTCTATCTAGGTTACTAAAACAACAAGCTCTCACACATTAATTAATGTACCATCAACGGCTTAGATGTTGGCTTGATGTGGTCTTAGAGATGGAGGAAAATTTAGACCACCCCATCCCAACCCGCATTGGTGTAGATGGACTTCATGTTACAAGGAACGCCGAGTGACGGACGGACGAATAAACACACGGACACACTGACGAACGGACATTACTTATCCCAATATATCCGCAAAAGTGTGCATATAATTATTTAATATTTGCAAAAGTGCAGACCAAAATACAATAGTCCCTGGCTATAATAGTAGATGTGGGTTCTATACGAATAATTATTTCCAACAAAATTTGCATTATTGTATTATATTTAGGAATATGTATTGCGAGATCTCAGGTGTGTACTTCTTACATCTGGGACCGCTTAATAATGTGAGCTGTTATAGCATGGGTCCAGCTTGCCTATTTTATTTATTGTAGCACATTAAGTTTACTTATTGTATATTAGTAAATGAATCTGAATATACTTACCAGTCTCCCGCCATTTCGTATGTAACTAAGGAAATTGAAAACACATCTTCCTAGGTTTCTCACAAGTTCTTCAAGGCCCTTTTGTCGTCTAGCATATGTAAGCTCGTGCACGTACTCTTTAAGCGCGGGAATTTGTGTGTCCTCTGCATCTTCAAATACCTATGACCAAATAAATAAATAAATTTGTATGTTGCAAACAATTTGCAATATAGCGTGAGAGTTATTTCTGTTTGTCCTGTGTTTATTTTTTATTTTTTAGGATAAGAAACGTTCAACCAAGGTACTTACACCTATTGCGATCCAGTTATATATATATATATATATATATATATATATATATATATATATATATATATATATATATATATATATATATATATATATTACCTGATGAATTAGGCTTTGACACCATGCCAAAAAAATATATCTTTTCTGAAGTCTCGTAAAATGGTAAAATGGCTCTTTACGTTTCATATATGTTGGCCTCCCATAGAAGCAGCTTAAACATTTTCTTCGTGTTATTTTTCTTGAATATGTTGTCATTTAGCCTGTATCTTATTGTTACGTTTTTAGTTTTAGAATTCCTCGTTAATTGGCGAGCATTTAAGCATTTTGTTATATGAAATATAATTATTTTTGCACATTCCCTTTCGTTAAACTCAAATACATACTTCACACTGCAAGCAAATATAATAAGCTTTCTGTAAACCGTATTTTGTTGAACTAACTATTATTTCACGGTAGATTTTTTTCCTAGATATATCTGTATGCTTCGGCGAAATTTTCTCAATAATCAAGGAACATTTCAATGACATATCAGATGAAACAATTACAACAAAGGCGATACGCATTAACTTGTCTGAAAATCTTCCAATATTAGCGTGAGTATTCGTATTTTCAGCTCCCTTCTTTTCAATTTACGACGCCACGATATGACGGTGGCTCATACAACAAACTATTATTATATCGACTGACATTCAATGTTGGCCAACTTTCTAAACTGGGTATGACTTGGCTGACTTTCCAAACCGGATATGACACCCCCCCCCCCCACTTCGCTTATACCACCACCTCGTTCAAGATTGATCATACACTTCTTGCTGTGTGAACACCAGCTAAAAGTTAAAACCCGAGGGTTTCAAAGTGATTACCGTGTGTTCGAGTAAACGTTTGATCGGTATTCTTACATTGATCAGTTACTAGGTATATTAACTACATATCAGGTACCTAATAATGTTTGAGTACGGCTGACCTTAATAAACTGTCTGCATAATTTTGCTTACGTCATCTCGTGTAAGGTATTTTCGAGGTTGAAGAATACTTTTTTTTTTTGGTTTTTAACGGCACTTTAAACACATGATTAGCTATATAATGCCAAGAAAGTGAGAGCTAAATGACTTTCCCAAGGACATACCGAGGCGGCCAACAAGGGCTGGCAAGGGCGGGTATCGCACTCGGTGACCTTGGATTATGAGTCCGACGCGCTATCAATGAGCTACTGCGGCTCCCTCGAGGTTGTATAAACGATGCAAGACAGTATATCTCTTTACAAAAGAACATGCAGATATACATCAGTTCATAATAAATCAAGTTTTTATCATTTTTGAAAAGAAAACAATTTCATAGAAAAAAAGAACAATTACTCTTTAATAATGGGCGATAACTAAAGTTGAATAGGAACCAGATCCGGAACAAAAAATTATTTAGTCCAGCCCTTTTGTACACTAGATAATCAAAGATGTCTCTATTTTGCAGGGCAAACTTTGTCGACCGTTTCGTGAATTCTAGAACCAACCTAAAATTCAACAAGTAACATTTTTAGTATGAAAGCAGTGTTAGGAATGATGGTAGAAGTGATAGCGACAGTAATGATGGTGGCAAAAGCAATGTTATTACATTAGCTTCTTTACTGTTGTTGTTATTGATTTTTTATGTTTGTTGTTGTCGTTGATGGTGGTGGTTGTGTTGGTAATGGTATTACTGTTGCTAGTTTCGTTGTCATTGTTTTGTCTTTGTTATTGATGATGATGATAATAATAATAATAATAATAATAATAATAATAATAATAATAATAATAATAAACACAACCATGAAGGAAGAAGAGGAAAAGAAAAAGATACAGAAGAAGGGAGGGTGGTGGAAGAGGAGAGGCCACATTTCTTTAACAGTATATCGAGTTTTTAGTTTATGTGGCAGTTGTTTTTCCATGAATAAAATTCGAGGCGATACTTTAACGAAGCACTGCCAAAACCAGCTTTACCTTTTCCTTTTGATATCTTTCAGTTGCTTGGATACCTGTTTCAACAGCTAACTAATACATCGTGAGACTCAAGGAAAACTTATGTGAAAAAATTCATCGAATATATCTGGTGATTCCGAACAGTTGCTTCTCGGGTAGTATTACAACATGTTAACATTTGTGCAACTGTGAGGTTTTCTAAGTTTAATCTGATATGTTTTCTTTTCATGAAAATCATGTAAATTGTTTAAGATATTATATTTACCATCATGATCACAATGTTTCCTTTTGAATTCCTACTTTGCTTACTTGATTCATTTTTTATTATATTCTCCATTTTTACTGAATCCATTTGCCTTTTTGGTCGTCGGATGCTTCGGAAAGGACTAGTAGAGTCAGTCGTAACTACCGATACTTAATTTTTTCAACGAAGGTTTGATTATGAGAAGGGCTCGTTACGCTCAAATTGATGAACTTTCGCTGCTTTTCAGACAAAAAAGGGCACTAATTTGACTGGAGAAAGGAAGTTCGATTGAGTCCCTACCTCCACCCCCACCCACCCCTGGGACTCTCTACTGAATTGTATTAATTGATGTTAGATATTGAAATCCGACCCAAGGAGTCTAAATATTTTGGCAGAACAAAGCTTTGCCGGCATAGAGGAAATGCAGTATTGAAAGAAAATGCCTGGAAGTTAACATTACATTTGCAAACGGACGGAAGCCGAACACCGAAAAACGGGCACTAACAGAACACCTGTCTACAAACATCAGACGAACTTCAACTGGCACTCGGATCAGTTTTGTGATAAATCTTGGCTCTCGTTTAGGACTTATCCCACCTGTCAATCCATAATTTGTTTCCTTTGGGAACAGTAGATGTTGGTCATGCATGGACGCTCATCTGAGGAAGCGATGAAGTTGACAATATTTTAATTTTTAAAAAGAAGCAAAGAACACGCAAAATGGGTACAAAAAGGTCAGTGTTTTTGCAACTTATTCATCCTGATAATGTTTGTAAAGGTACGATATTGATATTACCTGTATTTTGTCATGAAGATCGGATGGAGTGGAGCCTACTCAAACATTGATAGGTATATAGTTGTTCCTCTAAAAACAACAACAACAAATAAATAAATAAATAAATAAATAATAAATAAAAAAATAAATTTTAAAAAATGGTCTTATCATCATCAGAATATTTTACTGAATAATTTAAAAGGGATCTTGCAGCAGGCTTACCATTGGAGGTCCGTCAGTCGGATTGAATCTCATTATTTTCTGATACTCTGTTGAGCTACAACAGAAGACTCTGATGTTCTTTTCCCCCTCCTGTTCTTCTGGACCATCCTCCTCCCAGTCCTCCCTTTCCACCTCCGAATCAGTCTCGCTCTCCTCGCCATTAGGACGGTCTCGAGTCAGATTGGACTGCCTTTTGATGTTCTGTAATAGCACACACACACATACTACTTTACGTACTAATCGTCCGCAACTGCTTTGCCTCATCGTGCTTCGTTACCTAGACCCACCGCACCAGGCTAAGAGTGTAAGGCCATGGTGCCAGGCTCCCGTCCCATTCCCCAGCTTAGTGTACTAATGGACCTTTTACACCCTGAGTCACTTTAATGAATCCCTAAAACATGTGTTTACTGGAAGCATTTGTTGCTGTTGTTGTTTCTTTTTGTTAATTAATGCTTTTCGTGGTAACATCATTCTAACACGCCCACCCTCGGGTTTAAATCATGGACGTATCAAATCCATAAAAGTAGACTTATTAGCGAACAGAAGCTCACAAGATATCTATGTTTCTGTGTCACGAGTCAGTATTTGAAACCAACGTTTTATAAACCATGGAAAAAAGTTCAAAGTGGCCCAGGTTTTGAAGTGAATACACGTTCATTTAAAGATGTACCATCATTGCAACTTGGTGGAAACTGGTTAAAAAGTATTGGAATGAAAGCCCAGACAATATGGTTTTTAAATATTTTAAATATATATATATATATATATATATATATATATATATATATATATATATATATATATATATATATATATATATATATATATATAATAATAATAATAATAATAATAATAACAATAAATGAACAATAAATGAACAGAAGTCATATCGACCCATTTTAAGTTTGGCCACAAACCTTCACCCAAGATACAGCCACGCTGTAAGTTGATCTCGATTGGTGAATTTCTTTGAAAGTTACAATCCGAACCGGGGAGGGGTAGGCGCATAGATGTGCAAATAAACGGACATACAAAGTGAACGCTTAATGCCCCCGCTTCTCGAAGAGGGAGACAGGGGGTGGCGGTGGAAAATGGTATTGTTATTTTACACAGTTAGATACTCACCAGAAAGAGTCGTTTTATGTGCCGTTCACAGACTTCATTTCTTGACTTTGCACATATTTTGAATATCATGTAGTTCATTTTCATGATATTTTCATGTAGTTCCCATATCTGAAAAAGTATATTTTCTTCTGTTAGAAAAACTGCGTAGGCGATGAAACCAGTTGAGCTTGCTAATAAATATGATAAGATATGTCAAATTTATAAGTTTATTCAACTTTCCCTGTCGCTTTAAAGCATGATTCATTTAGTATTATATTCATGTCAATTTAATAAAGGAAAAAGGTGCAAGATCATTTTTTGTATAAACCCGAGAGAGGTTATAATGAAATTTGAGCAATTGTACAAAGTACTAGTATGTTTAGGACTAATTAGCTTTTGCAGTTGCTCGAAAGGGATAGCTACGACATGGATGTTCGAAAATAAAGAAATCAACAAATGTCATTATTGTGTATCAAGTCATTTTTGTGTGACGGCACTCAAAAATTACCAGTCACACTGATGGATGGACCGAAAGTAAGACGGCAAGAAGAATACCATAGCTGCTGTTGTAGTGAGGTAATAATAATAATAATAATAATAATAATAATAATAATAATAATAATAATAATACGCGTCATCATCGTCATCCATTACATGGATATTATTATATCAGCATAATCCCTCCGGTTCTGTTACTACAACAAAAACAAATACTACTACTACTACTACTACAACCAGTTATGCTGCTTCTAGTAGTAGTAGTAGCAGTAGAGGCAGCAGCAGCAACAATAGTAGCAGTAGTAGTAATAATAATAATATTAATATTTATAGTCATCATCATCGTCAACATTATTAACATCATCATCATCATCATCACCACCATCACAACCATCAATACCTTATCAATACCATATTATAATCCTGCTGGTGTTTTTACTGTCACTGATACTACTACTAGTTCTCCTCTCTTCTTCCCTTTCCCCTCCTCCTACTACTACTACTGATGATGATGATGATGATGATGATGATGATGATGATGATGATGATGATGATGATGATGATGATGATGATGCTTGTAATAATAATAATAATAATAATAGTAAATAGTTTTATTATTTACCCTCGCCTTCTCTTTTGAGACGTCCGTATCCTGGAAAACTTTAATCTGTTGTTCCAGATGCCTCTTATCCATTTCCATGGAATATTTTTGGACCTTTAGATCCCGACACGTGCTATCCAAGTGATGGGTCCTACAAGATATGAGAAGCAAAATTTTGCATAAACGCGTAAAAAAATGGCATTTACAAAGTACTCTACGCTACAGCATTTACAAAATAGACTACCTTACAGTACGTTTACAGTAACGGGTAGGCATGGTCGTAACAGAGTAAAATACCAGAAATACAATATGATAATAAATGTGTAATAAATGTAATAATGTAACAATCACACGATGCATTAACCGTTTATATTTGCCCAGACTACCGACTTTTACGCTGATATCATTTTAAGAATATGATACAAGAAACACCAATGCACGTTTTAATGTGCTGTACCATTCGAAATAAGTTCTGTGAGAAATATACGTGGGTTTTTTTGGTGTTTTTTTTTTTTTGTGGATATGCCCATGAGAACTTCCATTTCATAACTTCCATTTCATATATATTAAATATGAGAGAATTAACCACCACGGGCATATTCTTAGCTCTTTGTTTACAACACGAATACAGTAGTAAGCGAGAACACTTCACGCGGTCACGTGTTTGGTCATTCGGATATATAAGTAGTGGGCAGAAACATAAGACCGTGTTAACTTCAGAGGTAATTACTGTTATTTATCAAAATTTAACGAATAATGGTGGTGCTTTAACTGACCAAAATATGAATAAAAGCTTCCTTTTAAAACTTTATTAATGGAAATCGAAGTTTTAATTAAACCTAAAACTTCTGATAAACTCTTGGTGTTTGTGCCCAGCCGTGTAACAGAATATGAATGCTATGCCATAATTTGTTTTACAAGCACGATTACTCCTATACTGCATACATATTTCTAAAAAAAAAGTATTTAATTGCATTACATGATATAATTCAATTGAACTAACTGGACTGAGACATTTGAATAGAATTGGTAATAACCTGATGGTATTGTGTTCGCTAAATCTATCTGACATGGTGCAGACAAAAGCGAGGCTCTCCATTTTGCCGTCCATCAAAAATTGCCTCCTTAGTCCCTGGTCTAGAAGATCCCTGGATGTGACGTCATCAATCGCCCGGGGCATTGCGTTGACCACCCACACTGAATGGCATTCTTTCAAAAACTGAAGTATAGTACCACTAATAAATCAAAATGTAAAAGAGACTTTTTGAGCGAAACGATAACCTATGAGCACACCCGTTTCTTCGACACAATTATCACGAAAAGGAACAAAGAACACAGAAAAAAGGATGAGTACGAGTTGATTTGGTGGGTAGATATTTATCGACTTTAATGTGTGCGAAAGCAGTTTTAAGAAGATGAAGATTATAGTTAATAAACCATTTACTGCCACACATTTCTATATGAAATCATATTTGAACACTTTGAAATTGTTCCAAATATTATGTGAAACTGGCCGAATCGAAACATTAGTGGGACTCGTTCTTTTCGTGCTAATATTGCAATTAATGACCTTTATATCTTAATTTTACCAGCCATTTTGTGTTGCCCGCTGTGACCTTAATCGAATTGCAGAGCGTTGTTGTTAATGAACAACAACTACATGCTTTAAACTTGCGGTCTTAACAAGGACGGGGGCTAAATCTTCGGCCACGAATGACCACGGAATAAGAAACGCTGCATCAAGGGGATTTACGCTACAGTTGATACTATAATTAGGGATTTTAAATGTACTTCAGAGCCTTTTTATAACCATTTGGACATTTCAAATAGAAATTCGGTGCATATTTTTTTTTTTTTTTTTTTTGGGGGGGGGGGGAATTTTCAATCTAAATAATTTATTTCCTACCATTTTGTAAAATTTATGTATAGTTTCAATGATTTAGCTAATTGGCACATTAACCGGTCATTTTGCTCCAATCTAGTTAAAACAAGTCTGTTGCCAAAATTCGGGCAGTTTTTATTGTTGCTTTTATGGACTTTAACTCATTCAGGACAATGGAACTATTCATGTGCTCGTTTTGCAGCATTGCAAGAGAGAAGCTGACAGATATAGTTCAGCATTGTACCGAAGCCCATAATAAAGATATTTTAAAAACTAGAGAGCAGGTTCTCGACGAAGCCACTGGTAAACTAAGGTACCAAACAAAAACTTCACATTGGAATTGTGCCATCATCTCTCAATTTTAAAGTAAATGCATTGTGGCTCATTAAAAATCTACTTTTCATAAAAGATAATTGTTAAAAAGAAAGAAGAACACTGATAAAAAATCAAGGATTGTCGTGGCCATCTTGAATTTGAAAACTTGACATCAAAATAAAACGATCAACAGGCTACAGGCATCGACCTAGAAGAAAGTGAAGAAGAGAAAGTATCAAATTGATAGTGTTATTTCATCAGCCATTAAACCCATCTTACAAAATCTGAAAGATACAATTTTTGATTTTTGAAATTATTTTGACAATCAATAACATTTGAGTTACCTTTATGTATAGGGGTCTCAAACCAGCTAAAGGACTTTCATTTGGTGCAGCATGTTAGTGGGTCGGAAAACCGAGCTCACTCAATCACTTGTATGTTAAATAAAAAGTCCCGTACCGAAAATCGGTGAACCACCCACGACCCACGAACACAAGGGACCGCCCTGTTAACCATCATCATCACACTGAGGTAGTAAGGAGCAGTGGCGTACTAAGGGTAGATGGCCCCCGGGGCGACGATGATGTCCCAAAGGGCCAGAATAAGAGGCCCGAATTTGTATCAGCTGTTTTGGCGCCCCAAGACCTCTGGCGCCCGGGGCAACCGCCTGGGCCGCCCCCCCCCCCGCCCCCCCCCCCCCCGTTTGTACGCTACAGGTAAGGAGATTAAAACGTCTTGCCTGAGGACACAACCAAACTACCAACTGGTTCTGACATTGTTGATATTCTGAAACTTTTGGCTACCGCGACTCATCACCAGGTACTATAAAGTATATATATAGATATATATATATATATATATATATATATATATATATATATATATATATATATATATGTAAATTCAACAGGATATTTGTAATGTTCATCCTTTATTCTTTCAAGTGCTTTCGCATCTACCTGAAGAGCATCCATCATGATATGATGATATATATATATATATATATATATATATATATATATATATATATATATATATATATATATATATATATATATATATATATATATATATATGCTATTGAACGCTTGCATGAAATTACACGGGTTTTGGGGGTGGGTGGGTTGTGGGGTGGTTGGCTGTTTTTTTTTTTCTTTTTTTTTTTCTTAGCACTGATAAAATGTGTGAAGTGTTGATTTCCGCACAACAATGCGTTGTGTTTATGTTCCGCTTGGGTATATTGTGAAAAAAATGCAAATGTTGTATTCCATTGACGTTCAATCTCCGTAACAGTAAAGTTTCACGTATAAATAACTAACAGTTAAATTAAGCTGTGGATTATGTGAAGTATACCTATGTTAGTCCTTAAAAGCGTAACATTAATCGTCCATTGGATTGTAATTTAAATACCTGTTTGTAAATTTAAGCATTACAGGTATTGTGCGGAGTAATAAAAGAAACACGACATCACTTATAGTCACACTCAAAGCAACAAGCAAATCGTTAGAAAAAAGACAGTGAGAGGACATACAACAACTCGAATTGAAAAACGTTGTGGAAGAAACGCTGAGCACACCAGACCGACGAATAATAATAAAAGAGCGTACAAGCAAATACTGACAAACGAATCAGCACTGCAGATTTTTCTTCTTTTCTTTTTCATTTGTATATGTAAATGAGTCATGACTGACTCTGTTCATTACAAACTGATCTTAACACCAAAGTAAAACGAACATGAAATACAGGGTATAGTGACTTACTTCTGGCTGGACGGTGTTGAAACTATAAAGGAGCATGTAGGAAGAAGGACGGAGAGAAGCATGTACTGGCGGACAAGGCCGTACATAGAAAAATGAAGAAAAAAAAGCAGTCATTTCGCGAATGCGTTCAAACTAGAATTATACACCATGGCATATTTTCGCGTTTTCCTCATATACTAATTTATATTAGCCTCCGCATCTCTATTTTCAACCCTTTCTAATTACAGTGAAAGACTTGGTTGACATAAAATGAAAACTATGACTTCCATTTTGGGTAAGAATCCTGTTATATGAACAAGGATCAACACCATAACTCCAATCTGAGTCCACATAGACACATTGTATTACATGTTACACATCTAGTTTCAGTGATAGCAAAAGTGAAAATTTTTTAAATCCGATATTTGTTATAATTTGTTCATCTAATTATTTAATACGTATCACTACTTTCCTTGCTCTGGCACCAGAGGATAATAACGTCTCAACATAAGTACAGTTACTGGTAAATTGTAAGACCGTCGTTCCATTTTTTACATCATAGAGGCCTTCACTTTTAATCATTTTACACTTCCCACTCCCACCCCCAAATAAATAAATAAATGAATATATTTTTAAAACGTCATTCATTCATTTCGTGCATTAAGGATGACCTAAGGGTAACTCTTCCCTGAAATTCTTTTAAGGAAGATGGGATGAAACAAACTTTTCCCCCTTCTTTTGGTAAACTTTATCCTGGTTTAGGACTCAATGCTTATTGTTTTATTTTTTATTTTTTTATTGTGCAAGTCAATAATGCTGTTAAAAGTTCATGTATGTGGAGTAGAACATAATTTATGATGAATGTATTTTTTTTTTCTTAAAAGGTATGCGGCCTGGTCCTTTGACTTTACAAAATAAATAGACTTATCTCTCATCCAAAAAGAAAAAAGCCATTCACTAAGATGAGTGAACTTATATAGTTCATAACTTAAGTTATAGTGGGGAAAAAACTGATTGCCAGTTAAAGATTTTGATAAAGATGGGTTGTATTAGACATCCTTGGCGTTTGGGGAAAGCATGTAAATTCACACTGATGTTACAATGTGAAAACCGTTTCTCCAAAACGAGTAAAATAGACACTGACATTCACTTTTTTAAAAAACCAAAATCAAAATATTTTACTTCCTTACCCTAAGAGAAAACCATCCATAACGTTTGTTGGCCGTAGGAGCAAAAGATCGGAGGTTACCACGCTGAAGCAAAAACGGACTAAAGTCAGACGGACGGATGGATATCGCCATATCACCAACGCGTCGCCTTTTGGCAGAAGTATATAAGATGCTATACACGTCTATAGACTGCCCCTTCCCCATTTATATCCCAAGATTCTAAGTGTCTGCCTTGAATAGTGTCAGCCGATTGTTGCGACGATCGTAATATGTTAGTACCAATGTGCCTTTGCTATTTCATGTCTCGTAACGTACCAATTGGCAGGGTCCAAGGTTGAGTCTTCGGTAATGAATGAATAAATAAATAATCATTTATCGCAACTGTTGCTTAAATAAATGAAATAGTTGTTAATAACCGTATCAAGTACTCACATAAATGAAACCTATTTCATTTGCTGCAGCAACAAGTACGGTAAGTGGACATTTTTTGATTTGTCGTAACGATTGCTGAAACAAATTAATTATTTTTCATTTATCGCATTTATTCCAGTTAGCGTTGCTACATGGGTGGTCCAACAACTCCACTAAATGATGATACTGATCGAACCAAGGTGACAGCAACATAAATTTGCATATCAAATTTGATTCAAATTCAATAATAATGATGGAAATTATTGCGCGGAAACAAGAGTGGGTTAGTCTGACGATCAGGGGGTCATAACTCCGCTAAAAGATGATGTTGCATGTTGAACATTTAACTCAAAAACACTGAACATCAATCACAGCTGAAGTCTCATCAACATCAAGCTGCCTACTTGAAATACAATAATAAATAAGGGGGCTATTGTGCATAAACCAAGGTGGGTGGGTCTAACAATCAGGGGCCCTAACTCTGCGAAGTGATGACAATCAAACTCAGCTGAGGTCTCGTCAATATCAAGCTACATTCCCAATCTGGTTGAAATTAAAACAAATAGTCAAGAGAGTTATTTGTGCAGAAATAAAAGTGAATGGTTAAAAAACCAGGGACCATAACTCCGATAAATAATAACGTTGAATGTTTATAGTCAAACACAGCCAGGATCCTTTCAATATCAAACCATCTACCAGATTTGATTGAGATAATTTATAAACAAAGGAGGTTTTGTGCAGAAATCAAAATGACTCAGTCCGACAATGAGGGGCTATGACTCCACTAAATAATAATTTAGAGCAATGACAATGATATTCAGGCGATACCTCATCAATATCAATTTGGCTGAAAACCAATCATAACTAAACGAATTCTTGTGCAGAAATGAAAGTGAGTGAAATTCAGGGCTGTAACTCCGCTGAATACATGACGCTGGCAATCAAACTCGGTCGAGGTTTCATCAATATCAAGCTGAAAACCAAATTTAGCTGAAATCCAATAATAGTAAAACTTTTTTTCTTCATTTTATCGATTTACAGAACCTAATTCAATTTTTCACTTTTGATTAGTTATTCCTTGTGACGAAAAGATGAGTTCGCTTACAATTTTAATTTTAATTCATTCATAAATATCCGTAATTTTACCACAGACATCATCCCTTGTATCCCCCTATACATTCTCCAAAGAGACATACTAGTTCCGTCCCTCTGCATTAGGTCAGACGTCATTCGAGGTAAAAAAAAAATGTATTTTGCAAAGCGGAGTATTTGAATGAGTCGTACAAATATAACTAAATAAAAAATAAAAGAATTATGTCTAATTTCGCAATTAACGTGAACTTTGACACAGCATATCTAAAGTTTTTCTTTATGACGGTGTTTAATGTCAAAGTCGCTTTTAAACTTACACCGTTTAAACCTTAAATGACCTCTGGTATCTAAAACTCCTAAATGCGTAAAGAGTATGTTTGGTCATAAGGGTTGAAATGTCGATTCCTGCATTAACCAATCCTAGTTCAATATTCTTTAATTTAAATATATTATGTTGTCGGTATAGTTCCTATCAACCCCGTATCTTCGGTCACACGTATAATCCTGAAACAGCGATGCTCTTTGGTTTAACGAGAATTTTATATCATGATACATTATGAAAAGCGTTATATAACATTTGTTTGCCCCGATTTTCTTAGCTTTAATTCAAATAATTCGAAACATTATGGAGTGAAGAATTTTGATTCAGGACAGTGAATAAGCTCTTCCTTTTATGGTAAGATTGTAAATGCCCAAGATAAGAACCTGGGAAGACCAGCGGTAACGCCCGCTTTGTTTTCTGCGGTTCTGAGTTCGGTCCTCAGTTACAGCAAGTGCTATAAATCAAAGGTAGCTGGTTTCCCCGTGGTTCTCTGCTTTCCTATACAATGAATGACTGCATCAATCGAACATCCTAGCCGTCAACAGCGCGTTTGTATAAGTTGTAAAACTCTATGCGCAATCTAAGTCAAATAGATACAGTTAAAAAAATTTAAAAAAAAGAACCGAGTCAGACTGCAGTTAAATGCCACTTTACCATGGCTAATGACGATTCATCTGATTAACTGCGTTGCTCTGGGTACTGTATTTGTAGCTAAATTATCCGTTTCAAATGTAGCGTGTTCGCTCAACTGAGCGCCCACGTTAATAGTGACATGATCTGCATCATCTATTAGAGAGAGAAAAAGCCAATAGGAAACTTACCTGGTGTGGCACTCACATTTATTACCGGTGTAAAGTATTGTTTATCAACCTAGCTGTGTAAACCAATTTGTAATGTGTAAATATTTGTTTTTTATATTCAATTATAGCAACCAAATTTGATAACGTCCCGCCATCGCTTATACAAAATAGAAAGGAATTAAAACCGGAATGATACATGTGAATTGTTTTATTTGTTTTTTATTTTTGTTTTTTTGTTGTTGCTGTATTTCATAAGTTTCACGACTAGGAGATGTTTGTCAAATTCTAAAATTCTAAAATCAACCGCGCAAACATATGCTGGCGGAAGTGATACCCGATTCCCCTCTCTCGACTTACAATTTACTGCGTCTTTCAGTGTCATTTGTAAAGGTTGTATAAGTCTTTTCAATGTTCCAAAACACTATTTATTGTAGCTTATTCAACCTAATATGAAAATTATAAGGGATTGTGCACATCATTATTCATTTATAGCCCACTCGCTTCGTCTACCGTTGCAAGCAGCACGGACCTTCACGCCTGATGGAATCCAACTATTAAACCACGAAACAGTGGCGAGATGAGACGTTATAGAAACGATTCTCGTGTGTAGTTTAAGGTGTAAAATATATGAATATGTGTCAAATTTCTGATTTCATTGACCTAATATGCAAATTACGGAACCAACAAAGTTTAAGATCTTCTCAGCTGAAACAGACACATTCCAGGGCAACAAGGGTGAATCCATTAGTCGCTTCCTACGACATGCACTTCGTCGTCTGGTTGTAGCCGCAGATATTATATATAAAGCATGGGACTTTTGAAATGTTTTACATTTATTAATGGTAATAGGACTTAGACATTTCAAATATATCCTTGTATGCAATGTATGGACAGAACATAACATACAGTCTTTTGCAATCTCTTCATGTCTATAATTGATTTATTAATTAACTGATTGATTTGTGTTAAAGGTCCCATTAGCACATCAAAGAATATTTAGAGCCGAGGCAATAGGACAAAGTGTTTTGCCCAGAGACACACAAAAGCATCCGGCGCGGGCCGATCTGGACATGATTCGAAACTTTACCCCACTGGTTATCAGTCCACAGACAGCGAGGTCTTATAGTTGGAAGCCATCGGTTCCAGCTTCACTCTGGCCACAATTCTTACGCCATTGCACACATAACTTTTTTGCTTAATTATAAGTAGATACCAGCATGCGCTAGAGTGTTAACTTGCGATGGACTGACGTCTCATCTGGAGGGAGTCCTTCACATGATATCATTTCATGCCATAGAAATCATGGAAATAAGTTATAACCTTAATGGGCAAGATTTTGCCCTAAACCCCATTATTATCTTTATATTGTATCATGGTGGCCAGTCTTGTCTGTTTTTAGTATACTGGGCAAGATTTTGCTCTAAACCTCATTATTTTCTTGAATGTATCTTGGTGGCCAGTCTTGTCGGCTTTTAGCATACTGGGCAAGATTTTGCTCTAAACCCCATTATTTTTTTGTATTGTATCTTGGCGGCCAGTACTTTTTCTGAATAGGTTCTACGTATACTGCCAGTTGTTGTAAAGCTTGGCTTTTCTTAATCATTTTAGCTATCTAAAACGACCAATGGTGCAAAATGGGGTGTCTAAAGAGATAACAAAATAAAACTATTGCAAAGCTATATGAACTTCAATAGCTCGCATTTGCAAATCCCCACGCTATTTACTGCATATTCGACTCCCTCCATACACAACCCACGCCCTCGTATTTATATCCACCCCCCCCCCCAACCTCCACTCTCCACCTGCCACACCTCCATTGTAACCAATGGTTTACAATGCAAAATCGGTGATATATGATGCGCCCTGCTCTTATAGCTGCATATATTAAGTTTGGTCAGAAAATGTTTGAAAATATCATTGTAAATTTTATTTGTACATTTCACCTTAGACCCCCCCCCCCCGGACCCCGGAGTTGGAAGCAAACGATGACGCCCCCCCCCCCCCCCCACGGAAACATAATTGCAAAGTTGAATTACCGCCCAGCGGTTTGTTAAATCTGGTAACGGAGAGACAGAAGGAGGGTATCACAATATCCCCCGCTAAAATCTATGAATATTAAAATACCAGGCAAGAAGAATTTTAGCGCGGTTTTAATTTCGCTACTTGCTTATGAATCTCAAACACTTAACCTCGTAGAAGTGTAAGAAATCCGATGTTATGTATAGTTTTTAGTTGAAAACTGCAATTTTGACAAAGATCAATACGGAGATTTTCCGACAATTGGGACGGAGAAATTTGCCCACATACGACACTTCACATCCAAGCATGTGACATGAAAGTTACAGAATAAATATAATTATTTCATCGAATGTAACTTTTGCGATGTAACAGGTTCTACTGTCAAGCAACAATTTGAAAAAAATGTTACAAACATCCTAAAATACCTTTGAATGTTTGATTTTTTTAATTTTTTTTAAAAATAAGCACAAGTTTCTTTTTAGAGTCGGCACAGTTTCACATAACTGTTTTGTCCTTTTTTCCACCGTTCTGATCTTCCTGTAGTGCTTTCTATTATTTATTTATTTATTTATTTCGTGTGCGTCTGTCCACAACTTGTATAATAGTATGTAAATGCTCAGTACGATCGTTCCATATACCAGAAGAGAATTAGTACACTTAATGACATAAATAATAATAATAATAATAATAATAATAATAACATACAGGTATTGTATCGTAAAGATATAATTGTTTTAAAAAATGGTAAATATAAAAGTGAGGCTTAGCCACCCCCACCCCCCACCCCACCCCCGAAAAAAGAGTGTGGGGGACAATATTCAAGGTAAGAAAACAAATACCATAATAAATTGTGTAATGATTTGATGTACGAGTTATCGAATATTACCTCTTTTGCAATTTTGTTCCTGGCAGGGTTAGAATCCCGGATCCCTGGGAGATCTACAAGAGAGGCCCCGCTGCTACAGACATCTGAATTGGGCAGCTTGATCCGTACGTGCTTAATTATAGGCCACAGACTTTGGGTGTTCGTGCCGTCCTCCTTTGTTATTATAAACTTCTCAACTTCGTCCCGAAATTTTTCTATCTGAATAGCAAAAACAGCATTATGCAATATATATATATATATATATATATATATATATATATATATATATATATATATATATAGAGAGAGAGAGAGAGAGAGAGAGAGAGAGAGAGAGGGTTGAATGGTACGTCAGCGCACCCCAGGATATATAGTCCGGAATAAAAGTTAAGTTTTAAAAGTGCAAAGGTAAACATTGCGATTCGTCGTGTGGATTATTTGTTTAAAAATACCACATAATTTCGCCTCACATGCGTCAATTGTATTTCTGTAAAATACTCCAAATCATACCCGAAAATTGGAAATTTCAATATTATATGGTGCAAGAAAAGTGGTGCGACGTAATACTCGCACGTATGCACATCTGCTCTGTGTTTACTTTAATCTGTACGTGTACTTTGATCTGTAAGTGTTTAATTTTCTTAACAATGACCAAAATCAGCTTCTCAAATCAACCTTTAGTGGTATGAGAAAATCTTCTATGCACTAACCTAAATTGTATCCTCCCTACATATTCACGACGAAAAAATCAGTATCAGCAACAACAAAGATGTTTCTGAGAAGATAGCTGTGATATTTAGTAATAAAATGCAATATTCTTTGTCTGCAGTGACATTGGATTTTAAGGTTGAAATCAGATTTATATATATATATATATATATATATATATATATATATATATATATATATATATATATATATATATATACATAAATAAATAAATACATCAAGAAATTTCATGAAATAAAAAATTCCAGTTCTGTCAATATATTCACTCTAGTGCTGCCCCTACTATCGGGAAATTTGAAATCATACTCGTACAATAAATGGAATTGTAAAAAGTGTCGTCTGCTTGAATTACAGATAAATAAATGCTGAACAGCCTACATGTGTCAGTAAGCAAATCAACGTGGCGTAGACGTAAAACACTGTCATACAGATCTAAAGGTATGTTGTTCGAAACTCGGCAGAGGTGAAGTTTTATAGTGTGGACTACAGTAAAAATTGTTTACAACATTTCACAGGTGACTTTGATTTTTATAACATTATCACCGACAAACGTTATATCCAAATTCATCGTTTACTTTTCAAAATGTGTATATTCGTGTCTTTGTTGATGTACATGTCGATGACGTTATCCAGACATAAACAAGTTTTATCATCCGTTGAAAGTGTCAACATGCATGTACATGTAGCAGCCGAAAAAATATTTGTCAATAGGCATGTGTTGTTTTTCTTTTTTTTTTTTTTTTTAATTAACATGAGATATTTTGTTAATACGTTTTTAATGACATGCAAATGCTTATAAAGAATATCAGGTGTGTCGGTCTGAACTTGAAGGTTTGTAGGTACAGTTTTATGTACGCTACGTTATCTAGAACCTTGCTCGCTCTGGGTACAACTGCTGGAACTAAGTCATCACCGTCCTCGTCACATCCAGTAGCAGAAAAAATCGGTCGCTTCCCGATGATCGCTACTTTTACAAACAATATCTTCAATTGCTGGTATCGCAGATGTGACAATGTCACCATCGGAATTAAGATAATCTGAGAAATCAACATTCTAGTTATCAGACCCAAGTAGGCGTAACGCGTCACGCGCCGTAGCAAGGGAAACCTCTTCATCGTTATCGCTAGTAATGACATGTTTGCTCACTAAACTCCGCCTTAGCAAAGCAGTTTGCGCCACAATATGCGGAAACATCACGCCATGAACAAAAAATCATATTGATTGCGAACAATACATTTATTTTACAAACAATATTTTTGTCAAGACTCGCGCGGTATATTAGGATTAGACCACGTCAGTACGTTGACTTCAAACTGAAAATGACTCTTTGGTACACGATGACGATTTACTTTAAGCTGTACTCAGTTATTCTACATACAGGTATAGAACGATAGCCAAAGCAAAAAAGTACAAGAAAGGAAGCATTTCTTTTCATGTTTTAATTGCATTGAACCAGCAACCCGTGATTCTAAATTACCGAATATGAATGAAGCATGTTTATCACGCCGTTGTTACATGGCGCCTTTGTTACGCCCATGTTTTTTAAACGACCACCATTGTTTACATAGCTTCGGCGCGTCCAATGATAAAAACGTTACAATTGAGCTAATTTTCTCTGACCGAGCACACAAAGCAAACGCTATAACTAATTAAACATTGTAAGAAAGGAACGTTATAGTGTTTGGCTATGCCAAAACTTCGACGTTTCCTTTGTTGTCTGCTGTTGCATATTGTAAATTAATACTTTTGAATGTTATCACACAGGGTAATCCAAACTAAAATGACAAAAATTCCAGAAAAGTATCGGGTACAAATCGTATGTAATTTAATTAAAATATTAATAAATCTTTGTTATGTACTAGTGAGGAATTTTGATTCAAATATGCTACAAATGCACATATAGATGAAAATGGTTACATGTATATTGAATCTAAGGACAACCAGGTATAACGATCGATGTAAAAATGAGCAAAAATGGTGATTTAAAACTATTAGCATCTAAATCAAATGAGAAATAAGCCGGAGGTTCTAGTTTTGTGAAAGAATTAAATACTTAGGATTTTGCACACCGACCTCTAGACCCTAATTCTATCATAACCGAAGAATTTACGGACATTTTCAAGAGATTTAGAGATACTGAAGAAGCGTTGTAGACTGCACAAAGTCCAACGGTAGAGCTGTGCAAAGTCGAGCGACATAACCTAACTATCTGCTAGAACATACTGTTATTCAAAGACATGAAATAATAGTATCCTAGGAAATAGAAATGCGAACAATAGCCAGTAATGAAACATTTGATGAAAGGTATGAGAAGCAGAGAATATAAATGACTAATACCACGGAAGAAGTTTAAGTAGACAGATTACACCTCTTACTGCACAAGAAGAAAGAGAATTAAGGAGTTATCTAAGTGCTGTAGATGTTATCAGTTCGAAAATAGAATCTATATAATCTGATACTGAGGTGTATTGAAAAAACAGATTGAAGAGTTAAAAATAGAGTTAGGTAGAGATATGTAGCGAAATTAGATCCAAACAAAAAAGCTGTATTGCAGGAGCATTTGGAAATTGTCGGGAGCATAAGGGAATAATAAATTGGACTTGAAGCACAGCTGGAGAAAGTTTTCAGATAAATATTGAAAAATCAATTCAAAAGTTAGAGAAAATTGGCCATTACGTGAACAGCTGAAACAGCTGTTTAAAAAAAAGAGTGTTTTAATAGCTGCTATACCCACCACTGTTGGGATGATAATTTCAACTGTTGCTTTGTTTAGCAAATTTTGTAAAAGGTTTAGTAGCGGGTGGAGGAGAAACAAGTGGCAGTTGTGTTCCATAAAGAAGCAAAAATGAATCGTACGTTGACAAAATTAAAAAAGGCTTAATAGTTTATCGCCAATTATTTGTCTGAGTTAGCCATAAAAAGCAACAGCACTATTGCCGAGAATTATTGGTAATGTTATAAGTTATTTACTTAAGAATTCTGGCCATATTATTTATATCCTTTCAAAACATGTTAACTTATTTATTTTGGCAATAGCGAGTTTGCGTTTTGACATCGAAAAGAATTTTTAAAAATTCAAAACCTGTTTTTAAATATATAATTAGTGCTGTAGCTGCAGTAATTAATATCATTACAAATGATTGGTTTTTATTCATGACAAATATTGTTTTCTGGTGTTTCTCAATTGTCATGTGTCATTTGAACATCCAAATTGCGAATCGTGCCGGTGACCAGATATGTGAGAGGATATCATCATAATCCTTCTTTACGTAATATTCACTCACGTTGTTTTCTTTCTTGTCCTCTACAATTTCTTGTGCTGTCATAGATTGTATTTCAGCCTTTAAAATGCCATTTTTACTACGTCGGTATTGATGGGAGTCTTTAATTCAAGTTCATACGAGCCATACAATTTCTGTCCAATTTTGTCGTATCCAACTATATTACCTATTTTCATAACCATGCCAATCGGTAACAAAAAGATATAATCATCAACAACAGCATAATCCAATTTCACTTTTGATTCTTATATATAGTCCTGGAATTTTGTCATAATGTCTTCATCTGAGTTGTAGTATTGCCGTCCTAAATGTAATGGTTCTATTAACTGTTTTAACAGTGTCTGATGATATGGTATTATGGGTCTAACGCCATTTTTCAGCACATGATAATACATGGCGGCCAGTTTATTTGGTGGAGGAAGACCTCGAGAAGACCCTGAGAAGAACCACCGACCCACGGGAAGCTACTGGCAAGCTTTCTCACATACCCACGTTGGTCGAGCCTAGACTCGAACTTATTGCGTGACAGAGGTGAGATGCGTGAGTGATCCGTAAAGGCGAGCGCCTTAGACCACTCGATCACCCGGGCCCCCAACAGTGTCTGATACTATCCAAAATGTAATGGTATAATTAACTGTTTTAACAGTGTCTGATACTATCCTAAATGTAATGGTATCATTAACTGTTTTAACAGTGTCTGATACTATCCTAAATGTAATGGTATCATTAACTGTTTTAACAGTGTCTGATACTATCCTAAATGTAATGGTATCATTAACTGTTTTAACAGTGTCTGATACTATCCTGAATGTAATGGTATCATTAACTGTTTTAAAAGTGTCTGATACTATCCTAAATGTAATGGTATCATTAACTGTTTTAACAGTGTCTGATACTGTCGAAACAGACTGTGTTACTGATGTTTGTTTGTTGCTGTTGTTGTAGTTTTGTTTTTGGTTTATTTTGTACCTTTACAAATAGTATCCAGTTTACACAAGGTCATATACTTGATTCGATCAAACTCGTCTGTTATTCCGTTGATATTTTGCAGAAAGACTTATTTATAGTCAGTAAGTTTACCTTTGTCTGCCATATAATTAATTTAATCAGCTGGCAATGTCCCCCAGTTTTCAACAGTACAAGTTTCATAGATTAATTGACGTTTGTAAGCTTTTAACATATCAGAAAGTGTAGGCTGTCAAAAAACCTTGATGTATTCTTCTGACCCATTATCGATTAAGAATTTATTTTTTCTCTTGCGGTAAATCCAATCATACTGTAGTGGAATTTTAAAATTGTTTCAAATCTATGCCGTTGTTGCTTGCTTTAAACATCATTATCAGGTAACGATATTCTACATTCATACAGCAGTTTTCGTATCTGGAAATAGACATGAAGTTCGTATACTGATTGACACAATACTACTTCTGTAGATTAGAGAAAAGGCCGAGCCTCTGTTGCGGAGTACGACTATAATATTGGAGGATTCTATTCCTAAAGTAATAATGTGATAGTGTCTCGGGAACCTGTTGTCTCTGACACGATGGACTCCGATTTTACAAAAAACAAAACAAAACCCCAAAACAAACAAACAAACAAAACAAACAATGACAATATACAAGTACGGAACCTTATCCTTTGTTCTGCGATTCAGTTTAATACAATAAATTGGTTAAATCACAATAAACAATTTAACATAGCAAATAGATATAGCGACATAAAAAATTACTATACTGAAACTCAATTGTTCACATACAAGCTATTAAACACTTTTTAAAACTGTGCTTTTTAATTTGACAATGATGAATCTATGAATACATTCAGGGCTTAGCGTGACCTGAGATTTTGGCAGAATCAGCTAAACTGGGCAGTGTGGATGACAACATCTGGTTAAGGGATTTCCTACTGGCATTTAATAGAAATGTACCAGAATTATTCTGCGTCTGTTAGTAAACCTTGTTTAGTCCAGTATTTAAATAAAAGCAAAATAATGTGAAATTGTCTTTACTTGCGCAAATACATTGAACTTCTATTTACTTTGTTCTTCATTCACATGCAATTCCTTGTTCATCTCTCTCTCTCTCTCTCTCTGTTGTTTTTTTCTTTCTCTCTCATGTTGTGATTTCCTTCACTGTAATACCATTTAATCTCGCTCATTTTACACACACTCATACAAGAAACCTCACAAATAGCATCTACTTTGTGCACTTTCTTCAGTTTAAGTTAAATCAGAGTTTTCTTACCTCAGGTAAGTATCCTGACTAAATAGCTTTCTTCATTAAAGACAATATTTTGTATTTTTTCATTTCTTCTATCAGTTTTTCTCTATTACATTTGCAAGATTTTACAATTAAGTATATCGAAAATATTGATTGTGTATGCGTAGTTTAATTTCATTTTCGTACACTATGTCAAATAAAAGTGTAAAACTCCTCCCATATCAACTGATTATGGGAAATTTTGTGGTAATTCTTTGTGATTGAAAGCTTTATGGATGTGTTACAAACATTTACATAATAAAAACGTTATTCTAGAAAAAATGCAATGCTGATTGTGTGATTTGTATACTCTCTTTGTCTAACATTTTTAAAAAGTTTAAATGTCCCAATTACTAAGCATTTTGCTAATACTTTAATAGACTAACTTGTGATCGTTTACATTGTATCTATGATCTTTTGGCTTGTCTTGGATGTATTTGGAATTAGTTTCACATTTTATAATATTATCTCTTTTAATTTCTTCTATATCATTTATTATCCTGCTAGTACATTGTATATATTGCAGTCGCCCTTTCACATGTTTATTGTGTTTCATTTTCTTATTTACCTACTATGGTTTTGGGTGTACTTTCTTTGTTCCCTCCGATGGAGGCGTCATTTATTTAATTGCATCATATTATGGCTGGTTCCGGCCTGTTAAACGGTTCATTATATCCTTTCCATTTAACGACTACATACGTTTTGCCGTCCATCAGTGTTGTTTTCAAAATCTTTTCAAATTTTTTTGTCACTTTGTTTGTCTTATAAAAATAACTTTGTATGTCGCTTTGTTTGTCCTATAAAATAACTTTGTATGTCACTTTGTTTGTCCTATAAAGATAATTTTGTATGTCACTTTGTTTGTCCTATAAAGATAATTTTGTATGTCACTTTGTTTGTCCTATAAAGATAATTTTGTATGTCACTTTGTTTGTCCTATAAAAATAACTTTGTATGTCACTTTGTTTGTCCTATAAAATAATTTTGTATGTCATTTTGTTTGTCCTATAAAGATAATTTTGTATGTCACTTTGTTTGTCCTATAAAATAATTTTGTATGTCACTTTGTTTGTCCTATAAAGATAATTTTGTATGTCACTTTGTTTGTCCTATAAAATAATTTTGTATGTCACTTTATTTGTCCTATAAGATAATTGTGTGTGTCACTTTGTTTGTCCTATAAAGATAATTTTGTATGTCACTTTGTTTGTCCTATAAATATAACTTTGTATGTCACTTTGTTTGTCCCATAAAGATAACTTTTGTTCGGGAAACATGCGCTATAAATCCTCCCCCTTTAAGTCGTCAAGGTAGTTAATGACTGGACCACCTAAAGTTTGGAAGGTAGCCCATTTATAAATTTTAAATAAACTGTTTGCATTTTAAAATTCTAACTGTTTCAACAATTTGAAATGTAAGTGTTATAAATGTATCAGTTGTTGGGTAGCAAATCGGTTGGTCAATGCTTTTGAAATGCAAGTGCTCTAAATGTATCAAGGTAGTAAATGACTGGATCACCTAAAGGTTGGAAGGTAGCCCATTTATAAATTTAAAAAAACTGTTTGCATTTTAAAATTTTAACTGTTTCAACAATTTGAAATGTAAGTGTTCTAAATGTATCAGTTGTTGGGTAGCAAATAGGTTGGTCCATGCTTTTGATCTACTTTCATCCTTGCTTGTTTCGATCAAAGTCATGTCTATTGATCTGTAATGGGTTGTATATTGTATCTCCTAATTCAATTTGGTAAAACTTTCAATCCATTTTCTCGTTTCATTTTTAGTAAAGTATTTCTATATTGTAGCTTAAGACTATATTGTGTTAAACCTTACAACTACAGATGCCATTTTATGTCTGAATAAGTTGAGATGTATTTAATGTTTTCCTTTTCCGGCAAATCCTTCAATTTCCTGTTGCAAACATCTTTTCGTTCATCAAACTGTATCTTTTCATATTTTCTCTCTTTAAATATTTTTCTAAAAGAATCGTGCATGTCATCTTCCTTTTTCGTTTTCACTTTTTCAGACCAAGAGTATTCCGATAAAAACTATATATGACCGTCAAAATGTATTTATGGATTCTGCATTTTGCTGTTCGTAGTGTGTGTGTGTGTGTGTGTGTGTGTGTGTGTGTGTGTGTGTGTGTGTGTCTGTGTTGTAACATGTTCGTGACAATGTCTGTAATTAATGGTGCCACCATATAAACACTTAAATGCGTAATGATCAAATTCTTTCCGAACTTAGAAATACATATTCGATCTTCGCAAATCGTATTGTTCGTAAATGATTAGCCTCTGCAACGTTGGTATCTTAAACTTCGTTTCTCCATTTTGTTTACTATTGTTTCAGAATCGTAATTGTAGCCTATTATCATTTCCATATTTTGGACCAGTACGATTTAAGTTAGCACGATAGTAAGGTCTGTACTATGCTAGTGAATATATTGACATAACTGAAATTTGAATTTCTCGAAATATCTCGATGTATTTTTTTTATTTACGTTTGCACGAGATCCGTGCAGAAAAAAGGATCGTGCTACTTTAATTGGTTTACTTTTCTCGAAATATTCACTACTGATTGTAACGTCTTTTTCCATGATGGACAGGTCTTTTATGATGAATTATCTATAAATTTAATCAAATTTTATTTTAAAAATTGTCAATCAATTTATTAAGCAAATAAACAAATAAATTCAAAAATTACTCATTTATTTGCTATTTCTTTCTTTAAGTTTTCGTTCTGTCTTTCTTTATTTCTGTATTTTGGTGAAGAATGCTTTATCTTACCTCACTGGCCCTGCACGTTAAATGATGAGTTTTTCCAAGCCACTGGTTAACGGATTCAATATTGGTCAAATAGTCAAACGTGTCTATTTTTCCGTACACGGCTTTGACTTTACAATAGGACACGTACATATCGGAGCCGGATTCTGGAGGTTTAATCCGCAGGGACCCGTCCTCACTGGTAAGATCCTCCAAAAGTACTCGAAGTTCACCGAACCAATCCTAAAAGGAAGAATTAGAAAAAATTGAGTTGTTAGTGAGTAGGAATAGACAAGATAGCCTCATTTTTATAGCAGCAGGAACGGACACGATAGCCCCATTTCTATAGCAGTAGGAATTGACAAGATAGTCCCATTTCTATAGCAGGAGGAATTGACAAGACGGTTCCATTTCTATAGCAGTAGGAATTGACAAGGTAGCCCCATTTCTATAGCAGTAGGAGTTGACAAAATAGCCCCATTTCTATAGCAGTAGTAAGTATTTTAAGCCATCCTTAAAAAAACTATAAAAAATATATAAAAAAACAAATAAAAAAAATTAAGATAGCACAGTTACCCAGTTTGAGTACGCGACACACGTTCGTCCTATGATGCGCCCACATTGCAACTTTTGTGACAATAGATACATAAATATTCAAAAAAGATTCCAGAACGATTTATAAGCAAAGTAACTTTGCTAAAAATCGCTCCGAAAAGCAATGACCAAGTTTTGGTTTGTGTCACACTCATTCCAAGATGCATCCACATTACAAGTATAATCTTAACAGGTGAAGCAGAATTACAGCCCAGACTGAGTGCACAGACAGACGCACGCATGCAAAGACACAAGGACAAAGTGATCCTTAATTTCCATCTACCTCTTGCAACGCAGGGTATAAAATGCAGTATTTGATTAAATGAATGGTGTTCAATCGCACATCAGCATATGAAAGACAAATTAGTGCTGAACCAATGGAAGTTGAGTGCACTCCCCAGAGGCACGCCAGGGCTTGTCTGGGCATTATTAACGAACCCACAACCCCCTGATTGTGTGTCCAGCAGGCTAGCCAATTAGTCACTGCATTGATATGGTTCGACATTTGCTTGCAATTAGGGAAACGAGAAGCAAATTGTAGAGTTTGTAAATCAGCTATTCGTTACCTCCCCTTAGTCAATCGAGGCAAACAATAGAAGTATCTATTAAACTTGCTTACAACAATTTGCAGTACTACTCTAAGCATCTCTATATGATTTTAAATTTAAATATTTGCCCAATAGAAGGGTCTTGAATAAACACCTCCTAGTATCGCAACAGCTTACATCATGTATCTCAAGCAACTGCATTATGAAAATGAAGTTTGGGGGATTAATTCGAGGCCCCATAGTCGCAAAACTGTTTAAGCACAAATATTGAAGTCAGACTTAAAGCTCCAAAATTAAAATTAAATCATACTTAGAGTCGCTCAGTCTGGTTAAAATTTGGCCTGTATGTAGAAAAACAAATAGTGAGATAATCCCGAAATGTTCGTGATTCTTACTTCTCTCAGAGCAAAGTCATAGATGAAACGTTTGGACATTTAAACACAAGTTCAAATGGACGTTTAAGCACAAGTTCAAATGGACGTTTAAACACAAGTTCAAATGGACATGCTAACACAAGCCCAAATGTTGTGCTCTGACAGTTTCGTGACTACGGAACCAGGACTCAGTTCACCAATGCAGTATCTAGGCCCCGATATTTATTCAATTCCGTAATCGCTCTACGCAATAAGGGAGACTGCCATTGCCTCTAAAGTATACGCATAAATGTAAAGTTTATAGAACAGACTCTAAACCTTATAATTCGCCGTTTTGGGGAGAATGCTTTTAACAGAATTCATTTTCTGATAAAGATTAGTTAATTTCCTTTTATTTAAATCAATCAGTCCGTATCTAACTGTTTACATTTTCGACAACAACAACAACAACAACAACAACCAAAAAAAACGGACTGTAATCAACAACTTGGGTAGGCTAGGATGTATATAGCATGGAAAAATCTATGTGGTCATGAGCTAAACACAAATACGTAACCTTAAAATGTAGGTCTCATTGACCGCCTTTGGCTGTAAGTGTGTAGTACTAACAGAGGAGGATCCAATTATCACATTTCATGATTCTAATATGAAGAACAATCAAGAAATGAACTTCAAACGCAACATTCAACAAAGTCACTGAAGCATTAAATATAGGTCACAAAGATATATTTTTGCATTAATGGTGTCGTACATATATCAAGATGCATCCCTTCACCAAGTTTGATGATTCTAGTTAGGATATTATGTGTATAGCATGCCAAAAACTCATCTGGCCGTTAGCTAAAAGCAAAAATGTAACCAAAGCCAATAAAAAATCAAATATAGGTCACGATGAGCTTCTTTTGTTCAAAGAGGTTGGTACTAACATAGATGCAATATCATCATCCATGGCATGATTCTAGCACGAAAAGTGCCTGCAAAATGAATATCAAACACAAACTTTAACCCAAGTCAGTGAAGCGTATATTTGGGGCCATAATTACCTGTTTTTGTAATGAGGGTGTAAAGCTCGTGAAGATGCATTTCCTCACCAAGTTTCATGATTCTAGAAAAGATAGTTTGTACATAAAATGCCCCTATTAAAAAAAACTATGTGGTTACGAGCTAAATGCAGAATCTAAGCCAGTGTTATGTATGATGTTTATATAATATTATAAATATTTTAGGAAATTATAAATGTTTCTTGACTTTATAATTTTGCTTAAACCTTAATATTAAGCATAATGTTGGCATGTTTAGCTATTATCCTTGAATTAGGTTATTTACTTAGTATTTGAGTTCGAGCACGGTTTTGATCAACAAAAGTTGTTGATTCAATTTGAGGTCAAGGTTGATTTTGTTTACAGATAAAACTAGAAATTACCTTAGAGGGTTATGTTAAGAGTCACATACACCATAATATTCTAGAACATTATGTCATGTGACCAATCTTTATATATATCATGTTTAGCGGACAGTTTTTCAGTTTCGACCTTAACATCAGTCTTTAAAGAGTCATTAGAGTTGTGAAAAATTATTCCAAATTCAGAGAGAGGAATTATTGAAGATATTCATTGGATTATAAAAGTGCTCATAGACTTTTGGATTTTGGATTTTGAATTGATGATTTCGGGATTTATGTGAACTTATTCAAAGATATTCTGATGTACTTCATTTTGGCACATCAGCACATTAAAGACTACTGGCACATCAGGGCATTAAAGACTATTTGCACATCAACACATTCAAGGATACAGTCATTCATTCGGAAAATTCTATATTTAGGACTTGTGATTAGGACACTTAGGATTATTGGATTATTTGGATTTTAATTCAAGTTACTGTAAGTCTCTTTTGAATTTTCACTTTAATTGTCTAGAAATAAATTGCTTGTTGATTTTTACTTGATTTGTTGGTTTCACTTTCTTTCTGTTACATTTTTCTTAGACCATAGAGTCGTAACACCAGTGACATGTGAAATGTAGGTCAGAGTGACCTTCTTTTGTTGTACAGGTGTAGTGCTCACAGAGGTGCATACAATCATCGAGTTTAATGAGTTTAGAATGAAATATGCTTGAGAAATAAACTTAAAACACAAAATGTAACCAAAGTCTGTGAAAGTTGAATATGGGTCACAGTGAACTAATTTAGTTATGAGAGTATAGTTCTCATCAAGATGCATCCCCGCACCAAGTTTAATGGTTCCAGGTATATCAGATCATATACAGGATGCAAAACAACTCATGAGGTCATGTGCTAAATGCAAACACTTAACCTAAGCCGGTAAAATGTTAAATGTATGTCACAGTAACCTCCTTTTGTTAGGATGTGGTACTAACTGAGATGCTTAAAATAATCTGATCTGATGATCCTAGCACACGAACATAGCTTTAGAAATAAACTTAATATACCAAATTTTACCAAAGTCAGAGGAGAGTAAATATGCATCACAGGGACTTACTTTTGTCATGAGGGTATATCACTCATCAAGATGCATCCCCTCTCCAAGTATAATTATTTTAGGTATTATAGTATGTAAACAGGGCGCAAAAAGACCTATATGATCATAAGCTAAATGCAAAAACAACATCAAGAGTGTACAAATATTGTACATGTATACAGTTAATCCCATTAGCCTCCTCACTAAATGGGTAAGTGCTATGAAGCCCACTCCAAACCGTTGCCTGGGGCAAAGGAAGAAAGAATGGTTGAGATGCAGAGAGGCTGTGTATATGCATTCCCCACCCCCAGCCCACACCCATCCCAAGAAAAGTAAGTGGACGGTGCCTCACATTCTTTTGGAGAAATTCGATGTCAGCTTCGAACTTGTTTTTCTCTTTATTTTGTACCACTTCCACCACTACTGAAGTGCATGCCCGGTCGTCGGATGTCGGGAGAACACAGCTGTTGTCAAGTAACGCATTCACAAGAGTGGATTTTCCGGTCCCTGTTCCGCCCATGAAGGCGATTATTGTCCGCGGCAATTCCGTCTTCGATGATACTTTTTCCAGGTCTCCACTGAAAATTATCCATAATTATACTATTAAGTTATCATAAGCATTCAACAAATTAGAACCGCTTGTTGGATTCGCTAGCTTACTCCAGGAGGTGATTTACTAGGTTGTTATTCCTTTAGGTACTTTGACTTAGATTGTGGATAAAATCACTCTAGAATAACATTTCGTTTTAAGACAAAATATGTATAGCCTAGTACATATTACAATTTATTTCCATAATTTTGCAAAATAAAGTTTGAGAAATGTTTCAAAAATCACCTACCTGAAACTAGGTTTTAATATGTTTTAAAATCATGGATACTGGATACGAAGATAATCTTGAAAACAGGTATAAAAAAAATCTAGGCGCGCCAATAGACAAGAAAGGAATAAAGAAGAAAAGAAAGAAAGAATAAAAATATGAATGAATAAACGAACAGACGGACGAATAAATAAAGTAAAGGAAGGTTAAAAAAAAAAAGATAGAGCTGGAGATATCTCCTGACTTGAGTAATAAAAATACTCATAATATTTGAGCAATAAAAATACTCATAATACTTGAGTAATAAAAATACTCATAATCCCTGAGCAATAAAAATACCCATAATATTTGAGTAATAAAAATACTCATAATACTTGAGTAATAAAAATACCCATAATACTTGAGTAATAAAAATACTCATAATACTTGAGTAATAAAAATACCCATAATACTTGAGTAATAAAAATACTCATAATACTTGAGTAATAAAAATATTCATAATACTTGAGTAATAAAAATACCCATAATACTTGAGTAATAAAAATACTCATAATACTTGAGTAATAAAAATACCCATAATACTTGAGTAATAAAAATACTCATAATACTTGAGTAATAAAAATACCCATAATACTTGAGTAATAAAAATACTCATACTACTTGAGTAATAAAAATATTCATAATACTTGAGTAATAAAAATACCCATAATACTTGAGTAATAAAAATACTCATAATACTTGAGCAATAGAAATAATCATAATGCTAGACCAATAGAAATAATCATAATGCTTGAGCAATAAAAATACTCATAATACTTGAGTAATACAAACTTAGAATATGCAGGGAGCCGTGATAGCTCAATTGATAGAGAGTCTGACTTGTCTTCCAAGATCTCAATACCCGACAGGCCAGACCGGTCGTCTGTCTCAGGGTGTCCTTGGCAAAGGCATCCTGTTCCCACTTCCTCAGCATGATGCATCGAATATTATGGTGTTGAAAGTACCGTTAAAAAGCAACGAACCAATTATAATCGAAGATATTAGGAAAATTGATCGGGGAGATCATTCTTGCCTTGCCACTCACAACCACTGCATTTAAAATTTAATCTTGTAGGTTTCTTTTATTAGTCCTGCCTTCGTAGAACACATCATTCTACGTACGTGTATTTAACTAATGTACGTCTCAATTTTAATATTCTGACACACCTACCCCTCCCCGTGCAATTGCAGAGATTCGGCATTCTGTATTAGAAAAATTGTACAAAATATAATCGTATCCTGAGATAAAATATCGTAGGGTTCTTGGTTTCTTTGTTTGTTTTTAAGCACTTAAAGTTTTGGTATGCTGTTTAAAACACAGGCACATATTTTAAAGTATGTAACAATGTCACGGAAAATTAGAAGCAGTTCAGGGTATGGAAACCCATTAGTGGCAAGTAGATTCAGTAAGAAAAAATATTGTCAATATTCGCAAAAAACAAAAAATCTTACTGACTCAACCTGGCACTAATTATTTTCATAACAAGTCGTATCATATATATAAAACCAGCTAGTTGCTACGTCTTCCTCATGACTCGTTCAACTTTTCTGTCTCATGCTGGCATTATATATTTGACAAATTATATAAAGTACATTCATGCTTTCCTTTGAAGGTCTAGACACGGAAAGCTCTAAAGAGAGTTCTTCACGCATGCAACGCACTGAATGGAATACTGCCCACTTATTGGTCCACTGAAAATCAGGTTTTCAGTATGCGCAATATGTCATTTTTGGTCGACCAATGAGAGGGCAGTATTCCATTCCACTCGTTGCACTTGCATATTAAGCGGGCGCAATCATAACCATTTCGACCGGTAGCGTGGGAAAATGGGCTGGCATTCTTTAAAAGTGTGTTAATAAGTCACACTTTGTGCAGGCATAAAAAGTTGAATGCCTGAGCTAAACATCGGTACCAAATTTATTACGCTATGCCAAGTTTAGCTTGAAATAGCAGCGTTGATTCTTAAATAGGTCGCGCAAGCAGGGAGAGAAGTGTCCTCCCTTGTAGTATTATATAATACATGTATGATTTATAGGTAAATTGTAAGCAACGATACGAGCCCCTGTGTTCATGATCAAAATTAACCGAGAAGCTGATGATATATAGGCTTGCATGCCAAGATCGGTCAAAATCGGTTTAGAAATGCAGCTTCTAAGGCATTGTCGCAGACCACGGGCGACAATCCGCTAGGCTCCCTTTATCATCTGTGGCTGCCTGTGCTGAGATTTCCTCGTTTTTATGAGTACGCATAAACAAAATTAGGTCATCAACAAGACAATGTAACAGTCTCCTGCACATCAATGAAAGTGTCCGTTTTATCAATTTATAACTGACTGTGCTTGGAAGAGAAACTTTGATTGGCCCATTTAAACAGCGTGAACGATTATGTAGGATCACAGTGGCGAGAAAATTTTACTCGCGCTAGCGGTTATTGGTTAAGCAGGTTTGTGCATATTCATGAGAATAAGGAAATCTCAGCATAGGCAGCAACTGCTAATAAAGGGGCGTAGAGGATTGTCGCCCGTGGCTTTGGGACGAAGCTTCTAAGTGTGGTAAGAAGCTGGGAGAATCAGATACATATATCCTCTTCAATATGCGCAGATGTCGTTGGAGATTAGACCCTTCCAAGATCTTGAGAATACAAATGTGCAGACAAATCTTAATCTATCTTCATATATAAAGCTTCTAGACTGGTAACAAGCAACGTTGACGACGCACAACGAACCATGCCATGAGATACTTAGACCAGGTGAGATTAATAAATTTAACTTTTCGTTAATAACTGAATATATGGCATCTTCAGGCATAAACGATTTCAATTTGAGGATGTGTGTGTGTGTGTGTGTGTGTGTGTGTGTGTGAGAGAGAGAGAGAGAGAGAGAGAGAGAGAGAGAGAGAGAGAGAGAGAGAGAGAGAGAGAGGTGAGGGAAGGAGGAAGATGGGAGGAGATTTACATCAGATCCTTAACTATATCACTCTCGGGCACATCGGATTTGTTCAGTTCCAAAAGAAGGTTATCAATAACTTCTTTGCATCTGAAACAAAAAATTAAATGCAGAATGTATGTCCTATGAACGGTTTGGAATCTGGATCTGGGCATTCTAATATTGAATGCATATTTCTACACGCCTTCACTCACATCTAAATATATACATATAGTTATGCATGCATGCATGCATACAGCATTTAAAAACGTATGTAATAGTGAATGTATTTATATATACATGCATAGGTAAACTCTGTCCCAGCACGTTTTTGCTTATGTTTTTCGGCGGCAACTTTTTGACTTGTAAATCCGATAGGAAAATGTCATTGTCAAAGTTCATGATGATTACTGCCATCTTGTAATTTAAGCCCCTTCTTTACAGAACGTAAGCTAACGTCACGAATCAGATAGAAGTTTTGACATTTTGACAATTTCGCATAAAATCTGACTGTAAACCACGCCCAATGCCTAAGTCGTAATAATTAAATTAATGAAAAGTACCCATACTTCGACTTCACACCAGTCCGAATGGCTATGGTAAACACTGTATGTAATGAATACAAATCTGAATTTGAATTAGTAATTTTTATCGGTGCAAACTGACGTACTGACTGTGTATACGGATGTATTGACATTTTTGAAAGCACAAAAATTACATACTTTTGAATTTATTCACATATTTAAAAGAAACTATTGTTATATCTACCTCAAAACAATTTTGTCCAAATGTGTATTTTTCGAGGACCAGAGTTGGTTGGAATCTTTACAAATCGGTTTGGTAACTGTTGATGTTGGTCGTTTCCTTGACACATTTACCCTTCGCCTCTTCTTTATTAGTGAAGTCTGGGAACCTGGCAAGCTTAATGGCGACACTTCTTGAACTGGAGGAGTCCCTTGCTCAGAAATGGACTTTCTTTTTATGCCGGAAGATAGACTAAATCTAATTTGTTCTGGATTATAGTCCATTTCACAAGGTATGATGATCGTCTCTGATGTACCTATATATATATATATATATATATATATATATATATATATATATATATATATATATATATATATATATATATATATATTGTAACGACTTAGGGGTAATGTAACAAAAGAAAAGACTCAAACAAGCTTTCAAGATTTAAAATACAAATATTTAATTTCCTAAAATATTAAAATATTTCAACAAACAATCAAAGTGAAAGAATTAAAAATAACTTACAGTATAGAATATCCTTAAAAGTCCTAAATTGGTCTAAAGTTCACTGATCCGGAAGTTAATCCAAATATTCCGAATGAAGTAGATTCCGAATGAAACCTCTACTGTACAGATGTACTAACAAGAATCAGTTATATCCAAGTGTTATTAATTCCAAATAGTCATTGTGAATATGGAATATCACACAAGTTCTGGAAATGTTTCCGATAATTCCACGGAGCCGTATAATTCTTAAAGTGTAAGTAGCAGTACCGAATCCAGAATGTACTGTATAATAATAATAATAATATCACTGAAGCAGAATATCCAATCACAAAATGAACCAATCTCGTTTATGACATCTCAGGCTGACGAACTATGCTAGAATGCCAAACACAGCAATACATCTTGTTATATAGCTTCTGACTGCGCAGAACAGAATAAGGAAAACCAATTTAAACTGTATTGCGACATAAAAACAATTTAATCCTTCTAGAAAACAACCTTCTCCGAACCAATCAGAAACTAGGTTATGCGTGACACCGCTAAAGTACCTGTGCACAGACGTTATTGCCAGTCAACAAAGTATTGACTTCTAATTGAACATAATTTCTAGGTCAAAGGTTCAACAAATTCTCACGCGCTAGATCACGTGACATGCATGTTTAACCGACAAAATATCCCATGACCAATGTACTGAGTCACATTGAAATACCGTATATGTACTTTATGCAAGACGACAGCTGTTAGACTATTATGCAGAGATCATAAAACTATACCATTATTTAAAAACGAAATGATACATAATTCCGTAACAATATATATATATATATATATATATATATATATATATATATATATATATATATTAATATATGTATATGTGTGTGTGTGTGTGTGTGTATTGATAGTTTATTTTTGCGTATCACTAACATCTTCGTCTTTCAAAATAAAAAATTACCATAATGTTGACATTTGTGAGATAATAGTTTATATGAATAACTAAATAATAATTACTCTAATTAGTAGTCTAGTAATAAAGCACAGAGACACGCAAGAGCTGAACTTGTACATGTTTAGATATGACAGATCTGGAAAGGGTGTTATTCTATAGTATTTTGGATAGAAATGGTCTGCCCAGCGTCCCACAAAGGTACTCAATCATGTAATATAGTGTTTAAATTCATATATCTATTCATGCACAATTAACATGTAGACCTGTCTCACCCTAATCCCTTGTACGAATATTAATGCCCCAACCTCCTTCGTCGGCAGGGTACTAACATGTTCCTATATGTATCAATGGAGCAGCCGGGTGTGATTCACACCTGGCGTTTTTTTCAGCATATTGTCAGAATGTTTGAAGATGTTGCATACATATCATTATACAAATCAAAAAGTCCTCCTATCTAATATCAGAATTGGTGAATTCCATCGTAGAACACTTGTAAAATAGAGTTAACCTTCTTCACACGAATTTGCTGTTGGATTGTCTGCCATATTGGATTGCTGTTGGATTGTCTGACATATTGATCCATCTAATACAACTTTCGTTTTCAGCATCGTTTTTCGGTGTGCCACATAAGGGCATTGCATCCTTGTTTGGAAGCGTAATCAGATCACAGTAAATATGGCGTGCTTTGAATCTGAGATACAGCGAATTAAAATAAATACCGTCTATCGATGACTGTGAATGTTCATCAAGAATCCATTTTTTGCCATTTAAATGAGAAAAAAAGTAATTGTCTTACTACCCACAATTGTTGCTCGCGCGTTGTGTCATTCAACAATTAACAACTTCTCGTAAAATATCCAAATATGGTATAGCAAGCCTTATTAGGAAACAAATTACCGCGAGAATCTCGTGTTACCTGTCATGGTGGACAAAGTACGGTTAGTGTAAACATAAGAATATATTTTACCTTATTTAGGCTTAATAACTTTATCATAAGCCAAACTTCCTGAAAAATGTAACTCTACTTAGGTGGTAGATTTTTTACTCAGTTCTTCTTTTTGACTTTGACTATAGTTTATTTGCTCCATTGCAAGGTATAGGATCACTTCGTAGCCGCGACCATGTCGAAGCTATGACCACATATAGTGTTAAGTGTTCTGAAGACATACCTATCTCAAAGCAGATGTGCATAAACGTCCATCCTCGCCCAAATTGTTTAATTCGAGTCAGGTGCCCACTTGAGAGTTAAGAACTCGAAATTTATAATATAGAACCTATTCATTCACTGAGAATCAGAGATAAGGAAACAATTTTATATCTGAAATTTATTTTAAAACACACACACACACACACACACACACACATATATATATATATATATATATATATATATATATATATATATATATATATATATATATTGATTATTCATTGATATAGATAGATGGACAATCGTTTTATAGAATAATTTCCTACTCCTCTAATTGATTACAAATATATTGTTGACAAATTGTTTCTATAGTTTTATATAGTTGTAATAGTCATCGTGCCTGTAAATGAGCAAAACTCTGTCCACTTACTAATGTTCAAAGGTTCTAGGAGCACGAATGTTTCCAACGCGTCTCTCAGCTTGAATGCAACTGCTAGGTGGGTTGGTGCATACAACCTCCCTGGTGAGCCTGAAACGTTATAGTTACGTACAAATCTTAGTGCGCATCAACTTTTCTGTCTCATATTAGTTATAATAAAAAGCGATAAATTCTATCTCATATTAGTTACAATAAAAGCGATAAATTCTATCTCATATTTTCATTCCTGAAGTTTGTTTCCATCAATTGGAAGTTAATAAGATAGTTATGACAGTAACATTTTTCAATAAGGCCTCGTACTGGACGAAAAACAACTCTGACAAAACAAATCACTACACAAGTTGCAAGCTTGGTTAATTCCTCTTAAACTTTCCAAAACTACTGTTGTTGTTGTTGTTGTTGTTAAAGAGACGATGCTTCAGATCACTTAGCTTCAAATTAAAATAGTTAAATCGCCAACAGTTTGACCAAAGAACGATGGTGAGGTTAAAAGTACGGTGTGCAAAGAGAACATTTTTGCTTTATAAGACACTTCAAACCCTTGAATATATTCAAACCTACTCAGCGTGATTATCCCACTCATTGATAGCATATTACTGTGGGAGAAACCTGTAAGATCTATACACTCTGAAATCTACAAAATACATACATACAAAAATGGAATCTTTACTCTCGCCATTATGTTGTGGTCTAATAGTACCTGGCTGTATGTAATGTAGCTCAGCTTCGATGTCAGTGAAACTTCGGCTATCTTGAACTGGCGATCGAAACCCTGATTGGTCACTTGTCCTGTGACGTATTATAGGGCACTGGATAATATTCATGGTTCTCCTGTGTAGAAAACAGTACACAGTTAGGCTATCATTTCTTTAAGCATATATATATTCTTAGAGAGAGACACGGAGACAGACAGACATATAACAGATAGATAGATGGATGGATGGATAGATAGATAGAGTGATTAATTAATTAATTAATGAAATCATATATATATATATATATATATATATATATATATATATATATATATATAGATATATAGATAGATATATATGTGTGTGTTGCTATGTATATTTAATTTATAATATGTTTCCATGAGGTAAATTGTACTTTAGTCAGATTATGGTCATTTTGTAAACAACATATTTACAGCATTTGAGTTCAAGGTCAGTCTTATTTATATGGCATTTAGTACATAGATTGGAACTTTCCATGGCTTGATGTGAGAAAAGTCAGGTACTCACAGTAATTTTCCATTAGAGTTACTCATATTCTAGAATATTCTGTCAGATGACTTGTTGTTATATTTATAGAGCTTTTGGTAAACAAGATTCTATTCCTATACTAAACTTCAGGTTATAAAGATCAGTCTATTAAGGAACTTATTTTAGTGATCAGATGTTACAGCTGTTAAAATCAGAGCAAATTCAGAGAGAAGAATTATTTATTTGAAATATTCATTGAAATTACTAAAAATGCTCATTCTCATTTTGGATTAATACTTGATATTGGGATTTATGTGAATTCATTCAAAGATATTCTGGATTGCATAATTCAGGCATATCAGGACATTCAAGACTACTGGCACATCAGGACATTCAAGGTTATTGGAATTCATTCGGAGCATTCTATAGTTAGGGCTTTTAATTAGGATTATTTGAATTGAATTCACGTTATTATAGGTGTCTTTTGAATTTTCACTTTAATTGTTTACAAATAAATTGCTTGTTGGGTTTACTTACATTGTTGGTTTAACTTTCTTTCTGTTACATTATTTTAAGACCTAGAGTCGTAACATACATTTGAGGCTCGTCTGGGATTTGAGTTTCTTTAAATTACAATTTAAATTTAATTTGCTTCGGAATTTTAATTGTCCCTGGTAAAGATTTGTATTTCATCCATTTGAGAAATCTTGAGTAAAACCAGCAAGCATTCACAATGTCATCTAAGGTAGAGAACTTTGCTTCAAGTCGTACCCATGTAGGGTTATAGTCTATGAAAAGGACGAGTTGCTTGAGCTTGCCAGACATTATGATCTTTCTGAAGGGAACGCGTCTTTGACAAAGCAAGAAATAAAGAATATTTTAATTCCATATTTGGTGGGAAAGGACATTTTGGATAATAATGCTTTGGGGTTAATTGATAAGTCTGTATCTGGTTTTTACAGGAAATTAAGGGAATTACAGCTATAAAAAAGGAGTTATAATTAAGAAAGCTTTAATTTAAGAAAGAAATGATGGAACTACAAATTCAGAAAGAAGAGAAGAAGAGGGAAATACAGATGCTCTTTCGAGTACAAAGACTATATTGCTTGTTTTTTGTGTAATTAAGCTGAGTGACATTTATAAGACATCTTCCTATGTAACTTTGATGATGCATAT
>JAQPZY010000435.1:0-147500 GCA_029931535.1 Margaritifera margaritifera
TTGTAGTAAGTTTATACATGCTTGGTTTCTGCCAATAATATGGATCAATATAAGATTTTCAAAGTGAGAGGTATAGAGGACAAATTAAGATCAACATGTGAAGCTATGGTACCAAGGTTTGAGCTTTAAGCTCCATAGCTTCAGATGACTTTCTGAGATGCAGGTCCAGGTCCATATTAATATTCCCACCTGAAATGCTCCTGAATCCAACATGGGGAGTGGCCAAGCAGGTGAATGCACTTTGTTGCTAGACACAAGGGGATGCAGGGTGGATGATGCGTCTGACCAACCCATAAGCTGTCTAACTGCCTCATGGAGATGTGTTAAGTTGTCCACTATGCCCCTCACCCTACCTGAGTGGGGAAGTAGCAGAAGATCAGATTTAATCTGAGCCCCCAAAAGCTTCTTCAAACTGGAAAAGATCTGATGTATGAGGACCTGCAAGGTTTCAGACACAGATCAAACGTCCATACTTCTTCATCTTATGTTGCTTGATTAATAGGGTGGAACAGAGATGGAAAAACTTGACACAAACTCATTCATGTCTACTAGCATGGAGAGTTCATCGTCCTGTTTTGACTAACAGGGCAAGACAGGACAATTCATTTATTTTTCTCATGCTGATTATGGGGATTGATAATCCACTCTTAATGCAGGTGGAGAGGAGTGGCAACATCCCTCCTTTTCCTTCGATAACAAAGCCAGAGGAAGGAACAGGAAAGGCCTATGGGCTGCCTGATATGCCGACACATACTTTCTCATCCTTATACGAACGTCCACGCAAAAGTTTCTTCGGTTCGGATTCCAAGAAACTATATACCAATTTCGCTCCCCTTTCTTCTGTCCCTTGGGGTTTTAGTCAATTGGGACAAGTGAAACCTCAGATCATCCCAGCATTTTGTCCATCTGGACACATGATTTGGGGCCATGGGAAACATATCCACAGAGCTATGCAGGCAAAGGAGATATCCTAGAGTTCTCAAGCTCTGTAGAGATGAACAGGAACAAAGGGAAAGGGTGAGTAACAATCTGGGCCTTTTCCCAAGAGGAGGCAGGTTACTCCCTGCTTCTGGCATGGAAACACTGATATTGCAGGGGACTTGGTTCATTAGTCTTAATCAGAATGGTGAAATGTCTGATTCTGGGATTGCGACCTCCACTGATGCAAGGTAATTGTTGGATGCATGGTCTCGGGAGGGACATCTGGTTGGTCAAGGACCAAGGTCCAATGCCTGGTGCCTGATTCCTGATGACTTGTGCCTAGACCCAGTGCCCAGTGACTGGTGACCTATCAACAGGTGATCATTGGTCACGATACAAAGACTTTATCAAGGAGTCCCTATCCAGTGAAGTCAGGTCTACCATAGTGAGTTGAAGATAACCGTGCTTTCCTTGCACCGGAGAGGCTGGACTTGCTCACTGGTGCTGGAGAATTTTGTGAACTTGAAAATTACACTGATTCCTCTCAGAATTGGAAGGGTCCGCAATCACTTTTCCTTTGTTTGCTAATTAGTTCAGTCTTTCATCCAAACATACTTATTACTCTTTTCAAAAAATATACTCATTTTAGCATTTGGATGAATTTAAGAAACGTATAAAATACATGTAAAGAATCAAATGCATTGACACTAGGTTGGAATCAAAGGCAGTTGCAAAGGTTCACTTTCCCTGTTTAATAACAATTCTACTTTTATTGAATATGACGTTTTACAGCAGAATTATTTGTGCCTCCTGAATAAGTATTTTTGTTTAGTTATTTTAAAGTTATTTAACAGTATACCACTGCCCTTTTGCAACGAAAACTATATAAAAACATGTAATGTTTAGTGCTGAATATTATTTTCAATGAAATCTGAGAAAAATTAAATGCCACTGGAAATATGCTTTAATGGTGATATTCTGGAACATAGTAGAATTCATAATTTAGATTTAGCCATGCTTATATCTAGTTTCCAGTAAATCTAAACCACATAGGTTTCTGGATGCTGTGTTCCCTACAATGATGGGTGAATCGAAACCTTCTTTCAAATACAGTACTCAGTATACCAGACATGATTTCCTGCCATGTCGGTAGGTCCAGATAGGAAAATACACATTTAATATATTATAAATATGATATAAACTATATAGGAACTTTATAATGTATATTAAGTAATTTATAATATTTGTGAGCCTTGGCGAGCGAAATTTTGAAACAATGCATCAAGTATTATAGATTTCATTTGCAATCAGCACAAATACATGATGTTTTTATCACATTACAGACCACAGAACTGCAGTATAATGTACTGCAATGACACTCAAGTTCATCTGGGTGCCTCCAACATTACGATTTTGCTTTATCTCGTCATAACATCATCAGTTCTGTCATGTCATGAGGTGTTATAACATGAGTTATAACAACCAAGATAACATAGCAATCATGTGATAAAAAAACAAAAACAAAAAAACATTTAAAATAGTCCAAAGAATTTTATTTTTAAAAATTCAAAATTCTTGGGGAAAAAAAAAGTAGTTTTTGGGGATAAAATGAGACATAAAACTAATTTTAATTAATTAATACTTACCTGCTATTATTGTATTGCTATATCTTTTCCTGGCAGTAATCCCCAATCTAAGAAGATTATTCCCTCCTCCAATTAGTATTGGCATTCTAGAATTAAAACATTATCCGAGTCTGATACCTTGGTCAACTTCCATCAATTGGAATATTGTCCATCTTTGACTTTGACCGAAACAGAAAGGACATCAGAGCAGGGTGGGAGGAGAGAATTGGGCATAATAGCTTTTATGTATTACATAATAAAAATCAATTTTACTGCCCCCCCCCAAAAAAAAAAAAAATATAATTTTTAGTAGCAGTAATAAAATACCAGCTATTACTGCATTGCTTAATTTGCCAGCCCCATGGTCGGTTGATGGCCTAAGATAAGCTGCCAATGTGAACTTACTATTGCTGACAGTAGGGTATTCTACTGCAGACTGGAGGATGGCTTGACAACTTGATGGGTTGATACAATTGGGTAAAAAGCATAAATGCCTCCATCTGGTACAACACTGATCGAAAGTAAAATGGTGTGAAGTGAAGTAAGACTGCCAGAAGGGGGCTTTGATTCAGAAAGCCCCAAGATGCAGCAAAAGCCCTGACCACATGGGCCTTGACATACAGTCCACTTTGAGATGGTGGCTGCTGAAATATCAGGTAGCATTGAAAGGAAGAAGACTGGGTAAAGGAGCCTACCATGATCATCCCCAGCACAGATACAGCTGAGACCGGGGATTTAAATAGGAACATGAGCTACAGAGAGTACACAAAAAGTGGCCTTATAAAAGGGGTAGACTTTCCAGATGTGCATCGCACAAATCTGAGTAATAATTACACAGAAAGTAAGAAAAGCATAACTAATTTGTAAACATTTAATATTTTCATTTAAAAATCACATGTATGTTATGGAATTAATGCAATAAAAACTTATATTAATGTTATTTAAAATAATTATTAATAATCATCAATCACATTGCAAAACCATTAAAAAAACCTTGCCAATAAAATCTGGATACAAACATCCGACATTAACTATCATTCTCCATCCTAAGTGAGGCTATCAAATCAAATTTCTCAGCAATGAAAATAGGACTCTATCTTTTTTCATTTAGTCCAATACTTATTGCTTCACTTTTCCATCTGAACTTAGAATGTCTGAAAATAGGACTCTATCTCTTTTCATTTAGTCCAATACTTATTGCTTCACAATACCCTTTACCAACTCTCGTACAAAAAGCAGGTCGTTACGGAAAGGATAAAAGTATCATTGAATATCAAGCCATAATACCAAGAGGTCACCCTCTAGAAGTAGACCTTTTCAAGTTACTCAGAGCCATGACACCCGAATTGATCAACACCCTGCCACAGGAGATCAGAAAAAACGGCATCAAGTTTAACCTTAGTGTTAAGGTTCAGTTAGGAAAGATTACAGCAGAAGGGGAAGCTATCTACATGCCAGCCTATTTATCAGCCAGCTGAGCTGAAATGTATTTTTTTTTTTTTGGGGGGGGGGGGGGGGTAAAACTAATTTGAATTATGCAATAACACCCATTGCTATTACTTACCTAACCTATTTTCATGCCGAAAAACCACCGTCTGTTTGATGTGAATATATCCTCCCACAGAGTGGAGAAAAATCAGTATGACCTTTTGCACTCCACTCTGTATCTTGCATAGGTCATGCGCAGAATGTTCTTGTTTTTCATATAAAATGATTACGCAAGACTTCAGAGCGGGGTGGGAGGAGGGCATTCGGCAATAGTGACGGGTAAGTATTGCACAATTAAAATTAGTTTTACCAAAAAAAAAAATACATTTCAATAGCAGCAATATATTACCCGTCGCTATTGCTTAACTGAATGTGTCAGTTAGGTGGGTAGGCTGATGCTCTCGTTAAACCGATCAAAAACACAGAAAACTGAAATGTACTCACCGTAGAGGGAGAGGTCCATCTTATAGAAGGTTGTTCTCTCTGAGACACATGTTGTGTTGCAACGATGGGTTCCTGAGAAAAAAATGCCTGCACTCTGTTGTGCTAAAGAGTGGAGGTAACAGGAGGACAAGGTAGTATGGGAACGCCAAAATGCTGCCTTCATGACATCATCCAAGGAGGAGTTATTAATGTAGGCCCATGAGGTAGCAACAGCTCAAACCTCATGGGCTTTTAGTTTCATAAAGGAAAGGTTTTGATTGGTGAAAGACTGATATGCTCTTTTGATTGTGGTGACAATCCACCAGGAGATAGTGGCAGCCGAAATGTCTATAGAGCCCTTAAGATGAAGGAAGAGACGTTTCCTACCCTTTCTTTTTCCTTTCGAGGCATTAAGATAGAAACGGGGGGCCCTCACAGGGCATAAGAGTTTTAATCATTCCCAGCACAAATTTGACTGAGACTTGGAATCTCTATAAGTGGTGGAGCTACCGAAGGTAATTGATTTTTAGCGAGAAATCTCGTTTGACAAAGGAGAGAAACGGAATCATAATTCTCATTCAACCTGAGACAGCCAGTGTCGATAGACAAGGCATAAATCTCGCTTCGTCTTCTCGTAGATGCTAGGGCGAGTAAAAACACAGCCTTGAGTGTGAGGTCCTGAAAGGAGACTTTACTCAATGGTTCAACAGGGTTTTGGTTAAGGACCATAAAACACAAGAAAGATTCCATCAGGGCGTAAGAGAGCGGGAGACAGGTCTCTGGAGCTCAAAATAGTTAATAAGGTGTGAATCTGAACCGATTGCGGTGCCCTGAGAGAATTTGAAGTGTATTGGAGATGGCAGTTCTATAGCCCTTGCTAGTGGGGATGGAACATCTTTTGGTCTCAAATAAGAACAAAAGGAAATCAGCAATAGAAGTTACAGAGGGGCAGATAGGGTCAACGTGTTTCCAACCACATCAATCACAGAAGATTCTCCATCTGGCATCATAGACCTTGGATGCTGAAGCTCTTCTGGCCTGAATGATGCAACTGGAAGCTCGGCCCGAAAACTTGTTCTGGTGGAGAGATCACTTGAGATGAGCCAAACGTGAAGGTGGAGAATGTGTGGGCTGTTGTAGAGGAGGGATCCCTGCTGTTGCGACAGGAGATCCCTCTGGTGAGGTAGAGACCTGGGTCGATCGATCAACAGGTCTAGCAGATATATGAATCACGATCACTGGGGCAACAGTGGAGCGATGAGAATGATCTGAGCAATCAAAGTTCCGACTTTTTGCAGAACTTGAGGTAACAGTCGGAATGGTGGGAAGACGTATGTGAATAGATGATCACACTGGAAGCTGAATGTGTCCACTGCCTATGCCCTCTGGTCCAAGACAGGACAGACATAAAAGGGAAGTCTGCTGTTGAGCCTGGTCACAAACTGGTCCACCAGGGGTCTTCCTCAGAGTGTGAATATGGATTCTGTTACAGAGCGGTGAAGGGACCATTCCGTGAGGATGGCTTGGCCTGTCCTGGAGAGACTGTCTGCTAATATGTTCATCTTGTCCGGAATGTGGCGAACTCAGATTGTGATGTCCTATGAGACTGCCCAATGGAGGAGATTCCAGACCTCCATGCAAAAAAGATGGGTCGTGTGTGCCTCCCTGACATCGTAGATATGGTATGACGGACGTGTTGTCTGAGGAGACCATAATAAAATCACCCCTTACTCTGTTGATGTACCCTTGCAACACTAAAAATAACTGCTTTAATTTCTAGGTTGTTGATGTGGAGGAACAATTCGGCCAGAGTCCAAAGACCCTGGTGAATTACGCTCTCCAGCTCTAAATGTGCGCCCCAACCAGAATCTGACACATCAACGAACAGAAAGGAGTGGGGGTCAGGTGCATGCATTTGGACCCCAGCCATGAAATCTATCCCGATTCATACACCAGAGCAACTGGTGGTGAAAATCCGGTTCTAGTGCGATCGAAGTTGATAAAGAATCTCTGTGGTTTCCACCTCGCGAGGAGGAACTGTTGAGGGCGCATATGGAGACATCCTAAAGGACCCAAGTCCGCAGCAGCGTTCAAAGTTAACAATAGGGAGAGATAAAGGCGAGCAGATAACGATGCTTTTGCTAGTAGCGCCTCTAGGAGTGCCAGAATTTGACTTACCCGATCCAGTGGAACCCGGACTAAGTTTTGGTTTGCAAGGACATTCATCCCCATGGAAACGAAGTCCTGCTATGGAATGAGTTCCGAATTCTCAAGGTTGAGTAAAAGACCCAACCAAGTTACGGCGGACCAACAACTGGAAATATCCTGATGAAGGGACTGAACCTGGACATTGTGGATCAGCCAGTTATAAAAATACTGGAGAATCGGTGTTCCCAGTAATCGGAGGCAGGCCACTACAACTCCTATAATTCGGGTGAAGACTGGGTGCAGAGGAGATTCCGAACGGCAGAACCAGAATTTGAAAGACTTCCTGGTCTAAGCAAAAACGGAGGTATTTGCGGTCAGGAAGAAATATCAGGATGTACAAATAGGCATCCTGAAGGTCGATGAAGATCGCCCAATAGGACGGACGAAGTGCGTTCCGGATTGAGGACGAGGTCTCCAACTTGAAGGATTCCTTCAGAAGGAACTGGTTTAGCAGGGAGAGATCGATTATGATGCAAACTTTCCCGCTTTTCTTGGTGACCAGGAAGATTTGAGAGTAGAAGGCGGGAGACACTTGTTCAGGACCCTCTCGACTGTCCTTTCTGCAAAAGGGTCTGCACCTCTTCTCACAATTTCACCAGATTGGAGTGGTGACAGAAAATGCGGGTCCATGGTAGTGTGGGTCGTTCTCGAAACTGGAGTCAATAACCCTCATTCACGATGAAGAGGACCCACCCATTATCCATTATGCTTGATTAAGCCTCTGAAAAGAGACCTACACATGTGCCTAAAGGGGCATTTGAGAGGGGATGCATGGCAGAAGAGTGGTTGGAGCTCTAGGGCTGTCCTTCCCTATCCTCTGGCGGGAAAGGAAGGAGGATTTGAGAGCTTCCTCTTTTGCGGTCTACTGCAACCTCGGCGCCGTGGACCCAACTGCCGAGGAGAGGATGTAGTTTGGGGTTGTAGATTGGACCCGGGTTGTGTTGATTTGAAGAACTTGGCGGATGGCCCATGAGGATGATTCGCATTAGTACACTTCCCGGTCAATTGCTGTGGGCCAGGAGTGGGAGTGAAGGATCGATGTTGATGATCCAGCAAGTCCTGAGAAGTCACGGTTGGAATGAGTCACTCAGCTTCCAACGTAGCAATCCTTTGAAGGTCTTTTCTGTAGTTAAGTAAGACCAGCGAGGAGTCCAGTGCAACGTCATGGGGAATGTGCAGAAATTCCTCCAATAACACCATTTCAACAGAGAGTGCATGCCAAGATGTCTTGGCCACAGCTGCCAGCATGCATTGTAAGGCGGCTGGATTCATTGAGGCCTCTTGCAGCATACTGAAGGAAGTAGTTGAAAAGAGGTTAGCATGGGAGGCTATGGTGATGAGTAACTGGGCTTTCTGTTCCATGGTGTCAATTGTCTTGATGGGAACGCGTGCCTATGCTCCAGTTGACATACCCAATTCGGCAACATCGGTGTCCAACTGGGGAGGTTTAGTAGGCCACTTCAGATAATGTACCCGGTAACTGACGGTAGAGAAAAGGGGACAGACCACCATCGACGTTGCCGAGCAATGTTTTGGCCTAGAGAAAACCTCTGGGAGAGTTCCTCAATCCTGAAGGAATGTGGAAGAAGCAATAAGTCTGGTTGTGGTTGCGCCCCAGAGATCTTTTCTAAACTGGAAAGGATCTTCTTGGACTTTGCGCCAGATGGTTTGGGTAACAAGTCCGGGGTAAGAGGTAGTGAACTTCATTTACCACCTTATCAAAGGACCAGACCTCTTCCTCCTCCTCCAACTGAGAGGAAGGGGGGAACACCTGAGAGAAGGTGCCAGTGCCGCTGCTTCTGTCTCAAACTCATTGGAGTCAAGGAGGATAGAGGGGGCATTGTCATCATCATAGTCTAGGATACTTGGGAGTCGGAGAGTGGCTAGGCATCATTATGTCGCTTGGTGGTGGAGGGGGCATAGGAGTACTCTGCTATGGTCCATACTTCCACACTAGTTCCAGAGTGAAGACGAGACTGCCTGTCTGTCCTGGATGATGCGACACCTCTAGCCTTCCGAGTTGAGGACACCTGGTGATGAGGTGATTGCAGGGCACGAGTCACAGCATCACCTCGACTGTCAGGGGAAGGGCCAGTAGCCCATGGGGGTGGAAGGCCCCACGTACCATAAAGATTCATTTGGATAATAGAGAAAGGGGGACGCTGATCAGTTCCCCTTCCCTATCCCAAGCCCAGTGGTCAGACTCCCAATCCTACACAGGGTGGGACGGTAGCGGGGGGAACTCAGTTCGTACCCTGTCCCCGTACCGTGAGACCGATGAGTGATAATAGGAGAAGACTTCATCTTCAACTGATTCATCACTCAGGAGGATGTGGTGCTGGTCACCCCCTGTAAGGAGGGTGACACGCTACCTCGCTGGTAATAGGAGTGGTGCATCACCTCCCGAGTGAGAGGGGCAACACGCTGCCATGGGCATAATGTGTGCAGTGCATCACCTCACTATCAGGAGGGAGCCAAACGCTGCTGTGGGCGTGAGATGTGCTGCGGGGTCTCTACCTCCCTAACAGGTGGAGCAACCTTGTCGCAATGCTCCAGCTCCCTAATGGGAGGGTTTCAACCCACTGTTGCGATACTCCACCTCCCTAATGGGAGGGAGCAACCTGCTACCCAGGGCGTAAGGTGTGCGGCGCATCACCTCCCTCTCAGGAGGGATCAACATGCTGTCCTGAAGATAAGAAGTGTTCAACTTCTCCTCCTTGCTGGGAGGAGGTGATCTACTCCTGAAACGTCCAGTTCCTCCTTCAGGAGTGGCCTCACTGGCCACCAAAGATGCTGGTCCCACAAACTGGGACCTGAGAGAGAATCCGGAAAAATCCTAAGATGAGAGGAAGGGAAGATCCCTCCGCCCTCGATAAGTACATCTGGAATCAACTAGATTCCAGGTTCCAGAAGGCCATAAATTGCAAAGTGCGCAATGATTTTTTTCAGGTGCACTTGGAGCACTTTAGGCAGTCTGAGTGAGTGTCCCAAGGACCCTTCTTGTGGCCACACTGCACCACGGACTCTCCTGACATTATTCTGAAAAGTGAAATAACGACAATATTTAATGAATGTCACGCTAAAACGCACCTGGTTGTATACAGTGCATACCATGTACACCCCTGTTTATACACTAAGTACACTCCTGTGTATGCAACAAGGTAAACAATAGAGGTGACCTCATAGAATTTACCTTTTTTGTCTTTTTCCTGTACAAAAGTGAGATATTTCACACTGTGAACTTTATTGAGGAAAAATGCAGATACATATGCAATAACAACGTGAGCATGGGCGTGGATATTAATAATATACAACGTGAAAATTCACTGATAATTGTCACTATTTGAAAATAGAGAAATACACTGTCCTCTATGATAGGCAGGGCCTGTTGTTATTCAGAACACAAGGACTTACCCGTACCTCAGTTGTATAAGTAGAAGAGTGTTCACAACCCCTAAAGGGCCTAAGAGGCCCCTTAAAGAACTAAGTTCTAAAAGGGGGAAAGGTTACCACAGTACGAAATAAATTACGGAACGGATAGTGTAACATCGAGACTCGATTATTTACTGCAGAAGAGAGACAACTAATGCGTTAACTTCCTACAGGCAAATTTTTTCTGGTGACGATTCAAGGCATACGTACATATGGCATGGCGTCCGTGAAAAAGATGAACATTCTGCGCATGATCTATGCGAGATACAGAGTGAAGTGCAAAAGGTCATACTGACTTTTCTCCACTCTGAGGGAGGATGTATTCACATCAAACGGACGGTGGTGTTTTGGCATGAACATAGGTTAGATAAGCAATAGCGACAGGGAAGATATTGCTTGTATTAAAATGGCGCTCTTAGTCAATGACCTCGATGAGCTAATCTTCAAGGTCACAGCTAAGATCGAGGAGCATCTGGAATCGTTTATGAACAAGGGTTCAGGCTGGCAGCTAGCGCAGTGTGAGGAGATAAAACTCTACATATCACAGTACAGCCCGTTTCGAGGTAAAAGGCTTAAAACCACACCCAAGTGGATTCTCAAAAGGGCAGTCATCAACGTAAAAAATAATGACACCCGATGTTTTGAATGGGCCATCCTTTCTGACCTATATCCTCTTGATGACCAATACCACAAGCAAACCAGCAAGTACAGAAAATATCAAGGAAGGTTACAATTTGACAAGCTTAAGTTTCTGATGAAGGTATCAGACATTACAAAGTTTAAGAACCTTAACCCTACCATTTCTGTTAACGTCTTTGCATGGGACCATGCGCTTTACCCTATAAGCATCTCCAGTAAGGTCCTGGACAAGACCGTCAAACTTCTGCTATTGACTGAAGATCACATGCAGCACTACATATGGATCAAAAATCTTTCCCGGATAGTATCTAGCATTAGCAAAAAGGAACATCAAAAAAAGGCCGCCTCGCTGCCATCAGGCACCTACGAGACTGACGCTATCAACAAGCAGGTCCAGCAGCAGATTACTGTCCAAGGGGCCGACAGCATCAAGATGAGTATCCACACAAATGATCCAACCCTTTCCGCACCCATAGAGGTCGCCTCAGCAGCCTACCTCGTGGGCTTCGCAATATCAAGCCTGTGGACGCTTTTAGGATGTCGCGAGGTCGACCCTGCAAATGCCATCTTTGACCTGGGCTACAATGTCACACCAGGCATCGTGCAAATCACATCCACCATCGCAGTGTACCTCACTTGTGATCCGTGATGCTCCTACATGGACTGCAACACCAGCAAATGAGCCAGCCTTGGCTATGTGCTTCACAGCTTAGCCCCTGACATGTGTTCAGGTGAGTTCCTGACCTGTGTGCCACCGCTGCCTGTCCACCTGCCGTGATGAGGCCCCAGTATCAGCAGCCTATATTTTACACTGACCAACCAGGGCGGCCACCTACTAAACATCCGAGGTGAAATGCACACCAACAGCATCTACATCTATGACCGTCCCGCGCTTGGTTAATATATTAGAAGTGATAGTACAAGTACAAAAGTCATGAATGCATCAAGGCATGCGATCTGGGAATGAGTGGTGGGTCCTCGACAACCGAGATACCAAGTGCATTATGGTGACGGTGACATCTTCAAGCCATCAGCAGCGTAGCCCCCAAGGTGGCAGTGGTGCTAGCCAGGACAGCGGCCCCAATGGCAAAAGCAGTGGCATCTGGTCCCTTTAGCACCACCAAGACAGCCGCTCACATGCAAGGGCTTCTGGCTCTCACTGCTTAGGGCAATAAAAGTGCTGTGGAAAAGGTGGCTGCAGCCATATGTAACCGCCTTAGTTGGCTAAAGCTACTGGCAACAAAAAACATGCTGCCCAACATGCGGGACATAATCAACAAAGCGGGTTGACAAAAGTTCACAGACCTGGCAGCTGAGAGGGTGCGACGCCCTTGCCGCTAACTTAGCCATGGACTCAGGCCTGTGCCACTCTCTTTATTTGAGCTGACCCAGGACCAGCATATGCAATGGCTTCCTTTCCGGTCGTGCAGGACCCCACCCTCAATACAGGGGTACCCGTGCTGCATGACTGAAGCATGTGCAACTTGCAATACCATTCCTACAGGGTCCATTATCCCAAGCAAATGAGACAAGTGGACCATCTGGTCCAGGACACCGCATGCTACTTCCTCCCCACAAAGGCCTACAAGATCGCGCTCATCAACAACAGACTTATGGCACTGTTTGACAGTGCCTGCTACCACATTGACAACCACCAGGTGGAGGCCTGCCTCACCCATATCAGCGTCCCACAAGCATCCACGGCTTGGCCTGCTAAAGCGACAACTATGCATGCAGTGTGGGACCAATGGTGATGCTCAAAAAGGACACCACAGACCATGCCAACGAGGTCCAGTTTACTATGAAAAACATCAGGAATGCAGGGATGCCCAAACACCAGCAATGGGTGCCATCAATTCCAACTTCAACCTGGACTTCACGATACAAAGAGGGCTGCTAGACAGGCACAGCAACTTTTCCTGCATCATCCCACTGATTCTCATCTTTGCTTTCTGCCGGGATATGCACAAGGTCATTTTCAGCGCCAAACACATCATGTTGCTGACCTGCAAAAACAGCGACAATGATGCCATCTTCCACACCAATGTTGCAGACAAAGGCAAGGTCATCCTCTCAAAGCTCACTCTGTGCATGCCAGCCAGGACTCCAGCGCTGGAGGTTGAAACCAACATGCTTAACTTCATGCGAGGAGGGCAGAGTACCCTGTCCTTCCAGGCCATGGCCACAGACACCCAGTAAAGTGCAGTCTCCAGCCAGTTCTCCTGCCAGATCGGCGCCAGCAGAGCATTTCCACACCCCAGCATGTTTTCACAGCCCTCCAGATCTAGGTGTGAGAGAATGATCAGGAGTGCAACATGATGGTAATCGGCAATCTTAGCATCACAGAAGTGAGCCTGCACCTCAATAGCCATCAGGAGCCATCCAAGGAAATCCTTCTGAACAACGCCAACATTGCCAGCGCCTACCACCAGATCCTGAGCTTCATGGGTCATGATCAAAACGTGGACACAGGATTGCAAATCAGCCAGAACAACTTCGCCTGACTCTACCTGGTTAACTACTTCAGCCTGGAACACCTTGACCTGTCAAGCAGTTGGTCATGGACATGTACTTAAAGGCCTGCGTGGACCTGGACCACACCAACACCAACTATTGAGCATTCACCATCATCCTCTCGGGGGCTGGGGAATGAATGTGGGTCGTCAAGGCCCCGCCAGATCATACACATTAAAGCTCAAGGCATATACACATACACATGATGCCACACGAACAACACCTAGTGTCCCTCACCGAGGGCCAGCTGGATAAGTTTGCCACATCCTGGAGGGCCCACCATGGCACCTGGCTGCAGTTGGGTACCAGACAGCTCCACAGGCATCATCCTATTATGCTCATGACTGCCCAGGCCAAGTGCCTCCAAGTGGCCTGCAAGGCCACTCATGACGTTGACTTTAATCTTACAGTCGCGGCCCTCAAAGCCATGCAAAAAAGTGGCATCTTTCCACTGTGAGATCTCCTTCCTCTCCTGGTGATTGCTGCCAAGGTAGCAGTGATCCCAGCTCTGGTGGCTGCTGGCAAGGCGGAGGCCCACATCACGGTTGGCACAGCTGGTCAACTGGTAGCCCAAAAGGCTATAGGAGGCGCCGTCAGCCGCAGGTCAAAAAAAGGTTGAGGCCTCTGACTTGTACAGCTGCAGTAAGAGCCCTTTCCAACTTTCACCTGCTGAGGCTTGCCAGACCCATGAAGCACTTCACAGATATCTACGTGCGAGATGAGCTGGAGTGCCTGCTAAGATACAGTGGGCACTAGGCCAACATCATTACCCTTGACAGGTCGCAAAACTGTGGGACTCATTGCATGGCATTCTGGACAATGCCTGACTGCCTGCTCTACTTCGACTCGTATGGCTTCGTGCCACTACCAGAAATCATTGCAAAGATCCTTCCACTCACCTACTCAACCCTCACTGTTCAGGAAAAAAGGTGACGGGCCAATCTACAGCCATGCATCCATCGAAGTGCTGAAGGCACTGAATTGTGATCTGACATCTGGTGCACTGCTTGATCAGTGCTGTTGCTGACCCACCAGTTCATTTTGAAACAAGCCAACTGTGGCCATATGTATCATGCCAGTAGACATCTTTGGACGTTTACAAAAAGAAAAGGCGGTACCCAGGGCTCCCACAGACCTCACCGACTATGCCACCAAGGCCAAGCTGGTGGTAGCCTACAGCAATCGCATTGGCACCTTCAACCTGAACAACCTGGTTGTACTTGCCGATAACATCTGGAACCTGAAAAGCTCCGGCTTGGACCTTTCCTCACTGTTGATCCACTCAAAATCATGCAAACAACGTCTTGATCTTTGTTTATTGTCAAGTTTAGACTTCTTATCAAAGTAGTAACTAAGATGATTAAATATGTCCAACAAATCTCAGATCACGATGTAGCCCACTCTTCCGGTTCTAACTCACAGGGAGGGCCACCATAACTACCCCCTAATTGCGGGTGTGGGAGTGCTTGCTACTCTGGGGGGTAACCCTCTTAACAGAAATGCATGCAATCATGTAGTTTGATGATTCTAGCATGAACAGAATTTGAGAAATAAACTCTGAAGATAAAAGTCAAGTGAAGTGTGAAATATGGGTCATGGTGACCTTTGTCACAAAGGTGTAGCACTCACCAAGATGTATCTCTCATCAAGTTTCTTGATTCCAGGTAAAATCGTGGGTGTGGGGGTGCTCGCTATTATTGCGCATTTATGTTTTCATTCATAAAATAAACAACATGTAAACTGTTATTGACTGAGTATTCAAAAATATTGGGTCCTCGTTCATGTGGCATAGAATGCCCTTGCAAGAAGAGACATCATGTGCCATATGACCTCGGGCCCAGCATATTTCAATTATTAACCTATACATATGAATACAGAGAAAATAATTCTCTTTAACAGAATAAGAATTGGAACTTAAATATTTCATTAAAGAATGTACTTGTGGGTACATGCTAGAAATAATTACACAGTTGCCTACAAACATCATGATGTCCTATAGACAAAGTAGCTAAATACAAATGTTTCGAGCCCTGCCTTACTGACCGATGAATTTAAGTGTAAATAAAAATGTTATTTTTAGCTAAAAACTGCAGCATGCATGAATGAACTCTCAATATATCTACATGATTTGTCAATAGGGACCGACTTTTAATATCAAGTTGAATTATTTTTCAGAACATGTGACAGAAAAGTAGCCAAATACCACGGAGAAGCACATCATTCAGGCAATCAACAGCAAATGCACAAAATCCAGGTTTAGTAATAAACCCATTAAGTCATCTAAATGGTAAGTAATTGAAGTACAGAAGGACCCCACGATAGCACACTTCGTTATAGCACGAATTCGGATATAACACGATCGTGGCATGGCTCCCGAAATTTCATCTATTTTTTCGTATATGAAAAAAAAAGCTTTTTTTTCAAGTACGAAAAATAATGTGTAAAAAATGAATTATCATTTTGGGGAAGAGATCGTGTATAAATTCGGATATAATACGATCATGGCATGGCTACCGAAATTTTATAATAATTTCGCCAATTTCTTGAACTACTGCAAAGTCTTGTGCCAAAATAAACAAGAGTTTGATTTAATAATTTGGTAAGCTGTATTGTATTCTTGAAGAAAAAGTGTCTTATGATTGCATCTTTCTTTATATGAATAAAGATGCTGAACATTTCTATTTGTGAATGTTCATTTAAAATGTGTCAGTAGACAATCACTGCACTTTGATCTTAGTTTATTTTTGAAAGATGTCAGCTCATTTTAAAGCTGATAAGTGTTAATCTTATTATTACTGATACATGAACAATAAAGTCATTAAGTCTTCTTTGTGTTTGTCTTCAATACATTCTGTGTACAATCGTTGCTCAAACAATAGCCGACATATGTTTGCTCATTCAACAGCATACACAGCCAGCACCAAACAATGCGGTGGTTGATAAAAGATTCGCACCTCAATTTATAAATGAATTAATTTAAGTCATTGACAATCATCAAAGTCAATCTCAAAGCTAAAGGTTGTTCAAACCATGCGGCAATGATTTATAAAACATCAAAAAAACGAAAGCCGCCAACGCGCACACGTGGCTTGGCGGTGTTGTTAGACAATCCCCACGCAATCAGTTGACCAGTGAATAATATTGTACATTCCCAATAAAAATGACCCCATTGTTGATTAACAATTATTCTTGCTGTAGTCGTTCAAACAAATAGGTGTCAGAGTTTTAATTAGTAGTTATTTACAATGAATAAGAGTACACGGAAACGTAAAGCTTTTACTGTTAAAAAGAAGCTTGAAGCCATGGACAGGATTAAGTCCGGTGTTTCCACAAGTCAGATTTAATTCCCAAGTGATATTTCCCAAGTGATCTGCCAGTGCACGTGGTCCGATAAGCCTTTGGCTTGTAAAAGCACTCACTTTGTTTTCAAGTTGTTTTCCCACGTGACAATCCTTTGATCAAGCCGCGAGTTTTACTTGTTCAGTGCCAAGTAACAGAGGGTGGTTATTTGAACTCCCTGTGATCTTGCCGCACAATTGACACGTGTCCAGTTGCATCCTTTAATTGATTTCTGACTTTATGATCAAAGTGTTACTTGCAGAACCCAAGCTCAGTCTCTGCGTAAGCACCCGAATACGATAGTAAAGCTGAGGAATCGGAGTCGGACGTGATTTACGATGACTAGATGACGACGATTTACAATGACTAGACGACGATGTAGGATTTCAGAACTTTATCAGACAATGATATTATACTTCTGTGTTCATATTTTCGATGGAATTATTATGGAATCACTCCTATGAATGCGATGAGATCGGTTGGTGAGTACACATTAAGATCCTTTAACTATTCATGCTATACATTAGACATGTATATATAAATGTACCAATGCATGGTTCTCTGAATAAAGTTAAATATTATATGTGCAATCTCTGTTTTCATTGCATGTGTATTTCTCATTTAATATGCATTGATTTAAGATGGTAACGGTGCCAATGAAGCACGTTTTCAGACCACAATTTACCCCCCCCCCTCATTTTCTTCAGCTAAATGACAGGGTTTTGTCTTGTTCGGTTATAGTACGGTTCGGGTATAGCACGATCTCGTTTTGTGGACCCCGACCATCGTGCTATAACAGGGTCCTACTGTACACAACTTGAATTTCTTGTCTCAGAGATTTCTAGCTTAGGAGTGGCAATGGGGGAATACCCCTCTAGCATTTTTTCTTTTTTTCAGATTCTTGGAGGTGGTAGGAATGGGTGTTTCTAAGGAAAAGAGAGTATCACATATCATTCACATAATATTTGTGAACAATAATTTTTACAATGTGGCAAAGCAGATAGTAGCTATTACTATTATATTATTCTGGCATTGTGCTTGGGTCTATAAAACTTGTAAAGTCAGCAGTAATATTTTTTTATATCTGATAAAAGAGAAAAATACAATTTCTAGAGGAAAACATCTCTAACTTTTACTTCTATAACATTACAAAGACTAAAGTACAAGACTTTGTCAGTTCAGGAAATTAACTCTCAGTTTTACCTCCTGTTATTTAACTGCCCAGTATTTGTTGTCAAAGCCTTTTTCCCCTGGACTATCACTGGAATATCTCCTAACTGTACCTGTACCTGTTTTTAGACCACAACTAACTTAGTGCAAATGTTTGGTCTGAAAGTCTGTGATTCAAATGTGAATATTTATATATATATATTATATATATATATATATATATATATATATAATATATATATATATATATATATATATATTTATATATATATATATATATATATATATATATATATATATATATATGTCACATATTAATAGTTCTAAATAAAAACAATTCTCACTGTCACCTATATAGGTATGCATGCTATATACCATATATCAAAGTATGGTGTGACTCTTTTTGGATACATAAGGTAATTCAGTAGGTGGGCCATATGCACTGGTTACTCATAGTTTTGCACTTATGCACATTAAGCACCTGAAGTGAGTGAGTGAGTAGTAATATCCCTTATAAAAGCCCCTGCTTTTATAACTAAAGCCCATACTCTTTCAAATATAGATACCTACTAGAATCCACCTGGCAGGTTAGTGTGATGTTTTATATTTGTATGAATCAGTATGTATTTGGTGAAATTAACTCATTTCAGAATCATGTACAGCCTTTTAACTTTTAATTATGAAATGTGTTTTGTTAATATTGTCCTAGCCTCATTTAAATCCCTATCTGATCATTTGTTAGCAAATTTGTATTATCAGGTTATATTTAAGTTATATAACTTGTATGCAAGTCACATTATGTTAAACTAGAAAATATTCAATTTGTAATTTCAAGTCCGCCTCTTTTGCTTTCCTATCATTTCGTATACAAGTAAATGCCATGGACACATAATGTTTTGTTGTCATTATTTTTCCTCCCTGAATATGAGAGAAAAATGAACCCCGTTACATATATATATATATATATATATATATATATATATATATATATATATATATATATATATATAAATATATATACACACAAACATATATGTATTTGGTGATAACTGATAATAATAATTTTGAATGTGCAGAAGATTTTCAATGAGTGACAGGAGGGCTGGGAGACACCCCTTATCTTGGGAGGAAAACCCTCCCAGATGGTAGGTTCACATGTATGCATTACAAGACAGTTATTTAATTCTGTGATTATAATTACTGAGAACTGAATTTTATATTAGTAGAATCTTTTCTTCTTTCATTATTTGCTTTTTCAGATCGAGAAACCAACTTACACCTGTCTAACAGATTAAAGGAAAAATATACCAAAGCATATTCCTTGATTAATGGACTTTCACATCAAACTCTAAAAGTTTAGGAAAATAATAAACAACAGGACTTACAATTTTTCACATGCTCATCAGAATTATTCCTCTATTAACAATTCTGCAATAACACTTGCTCTAATTCTATATTAATGTCAATATAAAGCTGATGCTGCTATAACTTTAATAATTTCATTTTTTTAAAAATACTTTGAAGAGTTCTCTTTTTCTTATAATTCATCCTGATCCAACAAAACACAGTTGTGCACATTGACAAACAACTTTCTTTATGCTGTAACAGTCTGAAGTAGAATAAAAATATCAATATTTCTCTGCAAGAAGTTGATAAGTCCCAGAATCATAATCTGATATAGATTTATCTTTGCATACATATGCTGCTCTGCATTTAGGTTATTAGATAGATATCAGCCAATTGAGCAATCTCAGATGCACTTGGGCCTCTTGTTACAGATATAGTTCAGTTGTCAGGCAGGAGTCCATCCAACAGAGTTGTTTATCTAGACAATTTGACATATAACATGTACAATTTTAAATATTACAACTCTGAACTTTTCCATCCAATTTCTGTAGATGGAGCCTTCTCCTAAAATCTTATAGGTTAATTTGGAACGAATGGTGTCTCATTTTATACAATTTTTGCTAAAGTTTCATAAATTTGGTAAAAAGACAATACATATAGTACATGTAACTGCATCTTTAATTACAGGATTGGAAAATTGTTGCTTTTAGTATCAGGCTTAACCAAGCATTCATCAAACTTACAGTGAGGTTCAATACAGTGATGCAGATGGAAATATAGCATCAGTTGAATTAAGGAAAGTACCATAAAAAAAAGTTAAGGCATTAAGATTGACAAATTCACAGTATGTCCAATGAAGACTTGTCTGGATATTCAGAGCACAAGTGTAATGCAGCAAGAGCTGCTCAAGAGCAGCAAGTTGCAAATGAAGGGTTGGGTGATGATTTATCCATAGATTGTGATTATTCTGATGATGGAGATGAAAATGAGAAAAATTATGTTGGAACAGATGAATATAGTCATGGGAATGCATCCAATCCCAAAGGCATTATTCTGGAAAGACATTATTCTAGGTATGATCCAATTGTACAAAGAGACTTACCCAACATTCAATCCATGTAAATTGCCAGATCCTGTGTGTGTTATGCTTGCCTGTCAACCTTCCAGATAGTGGTGAGGGGTTCTTGAGACTCAACTAGAGTGCAATAAATGATTGCATAACTCACCTCTATTAAGCTTTTTGTAGTCTCCTTTTACCATTGTAAACAATAATTATCACGGAGAAAATAAATTCAGACAAAAGTGGTTTTTGCTTATTTTTATCTTTACAGTCTATTTTCATTAACATTCCTACAAGCCATATTTTACTGGGTACAGGTCACAGGCTTTGAGTAACCCTGATGTGACATCCAGTATTACAAGCATACTTCATGCATCAGAAGTTAGGGTACCTTGGTTAGTCACTACAGTTAAGACCTCACAAGAAATGCATGCAGTGTGCAGTCCACTCATCTAATTCATATGCTCATTCACAGGTACAATATACACAGTTGTTGATGGTAACCTATCACAACACACAATGCATAGTTATTAATTAGTCATTAATACAGAAAACTTACCGCTGAATAAACATATTTAATTCTACTTCCAAATGCACTAGTCAGAAAGAGCCTTCTGTGTAGGCTAGGATATATGCAACATGGAAAAAATCTACGTAGTCATGAGTTAAATACAATTCCTTAACCTATGCTAGTAAAGCATAAAATGCAGATCACACTGACCTTCTTTGGTTGTAATAATAATAATTAATAATACTACTCTATTTATCAAGGGTGACTCGTTTAGAAGAAAGTATAACAATGTACATCATACAAAATATTAATTATAGTAATTACTCTTTAGTTTTATAAATACTAAATTCTTTTATAATCTATTAGTACCACATACATGGTCATGATATCTCTTCTTAAATATTTTAACATTTTTGCAAGACTGAACCAGAGTACTGGAAACTTGTCTTAAATTGCTCTGTTCATGGATTTACTGGATAAAGGTTTCTATGTGGTGTTGCTCTCAACTGGTAAAGTGTTAAATAAAGCCTGAATAAATGCTGTAGGTACTCTGGTGCTACTCCATGTAGAGATTTATGCACAAAAAGTGCCTTGTGAAAATCAATCCTTTCATATATTGTAGGCATTTTAGTTCTGTAAATAATGCTTTTTATGAATAATCAATAGATGCAACTAAAATAACATGTATTGCCCTTTTCTGAAGTTTACACATCCTATCAAGCTGAAATTTGTCAATTTCCCCATACAGTTGAACAATAATCCTGAATTGGAAGAATATATGATTTGTAGTACAGAATGTGAGTTTCTGTAGGTAAATATTTTCTGATTCTACTCAGTGGGTGCAATTTTGGATGACAGTGTTTTAAAAATAATGTGAATATCATCATCCCATTGTAAATTATTATCTACAGATACATCAAAAAAGTGTTCACATTTTCTAACTGATGATTATTTATTGTAAGAAATAATTTTGTGTTCCCTAATTTATGTAATTTTTAGATGTCCCCAAAATCATACATTTCGTTTTACTTTTGTTTATTAATGTCTTCTTTTGTTGTGTCCAATTCTGAACTCAAATAAGGTCAGAGTCTAAACTTGTTTGGATAGCCTCAGCATTAGAACTAGATATATATAAAGTTGCATCTTCTTCAAACAAATCTGTATTTGTGAATTCATTATTTAATGGAAGATCATTTTCTTAAGTAAGAAAGAGGAGAGAGCCTAAATCAGAGCCTTGATGGACCCCTGAATGAACAGTACGAGTTTGTGAGCTAATACTACCAATGGTTACTTACTGAGACCTTTGATTTATCTAAGACCTAACCAGTTTAAAGAAGGAGGAGAGATGACATCCAATTATCAAGCTGCATGATTTGAAGAATGAAATTTAAACACAAAATTTAAACAGTCACCGAAGCATAATATGGTGGTCACAGAGACTACTTTTTGCAATAAGAGTGTAGTACATATCAAGATGCATCTCCTCACCAATTTTCAAGATTCAGTAGGATAGTATCCAGACAGCATGCTACAAACTTGTACAGTCATGAACCACCTCACCAAGTTTCATGATTCTAGGTACAATAACATGTATGCAGGGTGCCACAAATATATTTGGTCATGAACTAAGCATAAAAACTTAACCTAAGCCAGTAAAATTTGAAATGTTGGTCACAATGACCTTATTTTGTTGTCAGCATGTGGTAGTAATAGAGATGCATACAATCATGTAGTTTGATGATTCTAGCATTAACAGAATTTAAGAAATAAACTTTGAAGATAAAAGTTAACTGAAGTCAGTGAAGTGTGAAATATGGGTCATGGTGACCTGTGTGACAAGGGTGTAGCACTCACAAAGATGCATCTCTTATCAAGTTTCTTGATTCCAGGTAAAATAGTATACATATTTAGGGTGCAAAGAAAACTATTTAGTCATGGGCTAAATGCAAAAACTTTACCTATGTAGGCCACAATGACCTTTTTACATATACAGTGTAGCAAACATTTGAGCTAATGTGAGAACTTAACCAAGAATGTACATATAATATCCATTTATGTGCAAAGTCATTCCAATTACCCCATGTTAAGTGGGTAGGTGCTATAAAACCCACTGCAAACTGTGACTCAGGACCTAAGAAGAAACAATGGTTGAGATGCAGTGAGGCTGTACATATGCATATGCTTTTACCTGTGTGGATGCCAATGCCAGGGAGAGTACAATAGCTCCTCTCTACATTACAGAGGTAAACTAAAAAGTGGGGTTTTTGTAGTCCGAAGTGCAATCAGAACACATGAAAGTGACATTGTACAATTGAGAATAAGTTATCTAGCAAAATATGACTCTACAAAGTAAATGGAAATAAATATCTTCAGTGCTGAGCAAATCCCATAGCCTGATGTCCCGGAGTATTCTTTCTCAAAGTCAGGCAAGTAAAATTTTCCAAGTTGCTAGTCTGGGAAAAGTGCTTTTTGCCTATTAAAAAAGTCGGGCAAGTGCCTATTTTTATGCCATAATCACTTTATCTACCTTTATCTGGACGTTCATGCCCCCAAGGCGTACTGAATGCTTGATTCTACCCCTATCCATGTATTTATTTACATCCAGTATCATACCTACTGGTGGTCATTGATAACTTTTACTTACTTATCTTGGATTAACGACATGTGTGGCCATTCGGCCATGTACGTTGGTTTGATAACTCTTACATGTGCACACTTTACATTACCGCTTGACTGCATATTGGGGTAAGCGACTCAATTATTGGCCAATCAAAACACGTGAGACAAAACAAAGCCAGTATGATTAATGAGCAGTGTTTTAAATGGCTCCTCATATTGTGTTTACTTAAACCAGATCCTCGCGAATGACTCACCCTATGATTTTAATCCAGCGAATCAATCCAATTAAATTAATGAAAGGCACTTTACCAACACTAGTGTCAGTTCCCTTTATGAACTAATTAAATGGCAGTAATGATTCTTTAATTTTTAATTGATTATACAGAGGATTAACTTCCATGTCCGATATTGCATTTGAAGCGAAACAATTATGCTAATTAAGGAGCTGCCTCTGTTCATATTTAAAGGACAAAATGTATGGTATGATCACTTTAGAAGTGGTTGTCAAGAAAGGTGATATTTACTATGCGGATAAAATGAGTTTACTAAATTATTTTCTCAAGGAAGTTAATAAGGAGGAGTCGGGGAAGGAAAATTAATGTGAACGGGGAGGGGTAAAACGTACGACTGCCACTGAGTGTGAGTAACTATTTCTCCAAAGAGACATAAGCCAGACTATGTGGCAACAAAAAATGTCAAATATGACACTTCTACAAGACTGAGAATCCTGGCTTGAATTCATTGACTCCGACACAAAAATATTTTGCAGTAATTGCAAACAATATCCCAAACTGGCACAGGTTGGAAATTCAACCAGTGTATTTGTCAATGAAACTGATAAATTCAGGATTAAACCAATCAAGTCTCGTGACAGTTCTGGACCTCACAAGGCCTGTGCAGTTAGGGGAAGACTGGATTCCAGTAAATTCCTTTCCATTCTTGCTCAAGTACTGATGCTACCGTACTAGAGCAAGAAATAGTGCATATAAGATACCTGGACAATGGAAAACTGAAAACCTCTGAAGTAACAAAATGTATAAAACTAACCTATTTTTTGAAAAATTAAATTCTTTTAAGAAATAAATATGTTGTACATTATTTCATTTGTTCTTTCTATTTATTAAAGTGCAAACATCTCATCAAATCTTGACAAGTGATTTAAATTTGGGACAAGTGAAAAGGTAGGTGGGACAAGTGAATTTTGTAAACCACTTGTCCTGGAGAAGTGAATGAAAAAAAATCTGCTCAACCCTGATCTGAATAAAAGAAAATAAAAAAGTCACACCAATCTTGGGTGTCTGCACCTTCTGCACTTAAAAGTTGGATTTATAAAACAGGTGGCCTTTCTTAAGGGGAACAAAATGATAAACTACACTATTTTGGTGTTGGGCAAGGTGACCTCTGATTGTGGGGTGGTGGCCTTTCATGAGACGGTCCTCTCAAGAGGGGGGGCCATTATAATGCTTTTCTTTGAAATATTTATTACACTTCCAAGCAAAACTAGATGGCCAACTTAGAATTTTAATACTGGTACATCATAACCACTCATACACACACACACACAGACACACACACACACACACAAGCACAAACACACACACACAATCCCAACCACATATATATATACAAAGTTTTTGTCTGTAAAATCCATTATCAAACAAATTCAGAATTCATTTAGCATCCTAAGTCTATTATTTCTAATTTTAGTAATTAATTACTCCTTATTGTCTCAATTATTGGACAGTGGAAAAAAGAGACACAAATGTCTCTATTTGTTGGACAGTGGCAAAAAACATTAACTTGTAGATGCAGACTTTTGCTGGTATCAATAGCTTATTGGAGAGTTTGAAAATGATACAAGCTTCACTGGTGGCCTACTTTGCACCCATTAGAAACTGGATAGTACTATTGTTCAAACTTTCCCGAATATCTTGCTGAATGTTTCTGAGCACTGAAATGACGTTTCTATATCTGCATTCGTGTGAGTTAGTGGCAGATATGCAATGGCCACCAAATTAACATGTCAAATCTTGGCTTTCCTGAAGGTCTTAAATAATTTAGTGCCAGAATATATTACTGTTTTAAGTTTTGTATGGAACATTAGCACAAGGAAAATGCAGTTGAGTGAAAACAATGATTTAAGTATACCAAAAATTCATACAGAGTGTTTCAAGAAATCTTTTGTTATGTCAGTACAGTTGTATGGAACAGTCTGCTGCATGATATTAAATAAGCACCTAATGTTTCTGCTTTTAAGAAATTATACCTCTACAAACATTTTTATGAGCAATCTTAATTGTATAACTGCAGCAAATGTTAACCCTTGTAGATTCTTTACTAATTATATGTATGTTTGTTTTAATTACAGGGACATAATGTAAACAAGCTGTTAGCTTATTATGTCACCCTGGATAAATAAATCATATTACAGTACTCCCCTGTTATAACGTGATAGTCAGGGTCTATAACTGCCAAACGCATTATGTACCGAACAGAGGTATAGCGAAAATGATCGAAAATTATATGAATGAATGTACGTCGTAGGGGCGCCACTGATGACTTTGCGACAATCTCTCTCCATTTCACCCTGTTCTCCACTGCTCTTTGGGACTTTGCAAAGTCCATGCCTGTCCACTCTTTGATATTGTCTTCCCATCTCTTCTTCTGTCTGCCTCGTTTTCTCTTTCCTCTCGCTGTGCCCTGCAGGATTGTCTTTGACAGGCCAATTGAGCGTGAGACGTGACCATACCATCTTAGTTTGCGTTTCTTTACAGTGGTGAGCAGATCTTCATAAGGTCCAATTGCGCCTTGGATTTTAGTGCGCACCTCCGCATTAGAGACGTGGTCTAAGTACGAGATTTTCAGGATCCTTCGATAACATCTCATCTCTAAGCCATGGATTCTTCTCTCTATTTCTGCTGTTAGGGTCCATGTCTCACATGCATATAGGACACTTAATTGTTTTAATGGACCTTATTTGTAGCTACATTATGCAAATGAGCATCTATCAGTTACTGTCACTTTCTCTCTGGTAATTCGATAAAGCATTCTGGGCTGCACTGCAACAGATCACAGAAAGCGGTAGCAAGTTCAAAAGACATGTCACCGCTAATCTTTTCTGTGATCTATTGCTGTCCATGTGTCAATAAACAATGACCTACAATAAGCTGGTCTTTTATATGATCAGCGAGCTGTGTTTACAGAGATTAAGTCACTGATCTGCAGGTATGGCTTTAGTGCTAAATGCAAATTCGACAGTCCTGTGTACTGTAACCAAATACAATAGCTGACACGGACTTGTTACAATAGTGGCTTATTAGAGACATGGGTAATTTTGCATGTGCAATAGCCTTTTAGGAATACAATATCTGATATTGCCTGAATACAATAGTGGCTAATTAGAGTCAAACAGTGACTGTAAAGACACGTTTTGGTGATGTCCAAATCAAGTAGAGTAGTTTCGATTTGTAAAGTTTTCAGCTGATAGATGTTGAAAATTTAAAAAACAATTACATAATAATTTTCACAATTTTGGTTATGGGGTCCATTGCATTACCACATTACATCCGGAATCGCATTTAATAGCTAAGCGCATTATAACAGGGGAGTACTGTATTATTATTATTATTATTATTATTGTTATAAGGTAGATAACAGATGTGTGTTACCTTCAAAATGGAATCACACTTCCATACTGCTCCTAAGACTACCATTCAAACTACTAAAACAATCACACTTTGTTTTTCATGATTACATATATGGAATAAATTCTGACTTCAAAGAAACTTTGCTGCTGATCATTAACTAGCCAATAATCTTTAACAAAGATGTCTTCCAAGGCAAGGCAAAGAAGTGTAAAAGCTATTGTTTCTTCAACATGAATCTCTGGTTTACCTAACTTACAATGAATTGGATTCTTCCGCTTTGTGTACTTTATGTATGCAAATTACCCTAAAGACCTCTCCCACAGCAATGTTCAAAGGACTAGCAAAGCAAATCACCCTGGCTACTGTGAAACAGTAATTGTTTATATCTGACAGCCTTTACTTTTTTTAATTGCCTCTATTACAGTTAACTGTAAGGGTGATAGTCTTCCATAAGCATCTGTAATACTAGTAATCTGCAATACTAGTACCAGATGAGCATTAAGTTACGGAAATCATTACTGTCTACTATTTATACACGCTACAAGTTACAGTCATGCATCACTGAGTAAAACAATTGTTTAAATTTTTTAATATGATTTATTACAAATAGTGTTTAATAAACATGATCGTGTCAGGGTTTTGGGACTTCAAGTCGTGTTTCTCATGTGACATGCCATGACATGGCAGGTATGGAACTGGTGTGGGCCCACAGACAACTTCATTAGATTTCCTTAGGTTTATTTTAGGTCAGATAATTTTACTGAAAATATTATTGAAAAGACTGACAATTTATGCTATAAAACAAATAATAGAACAACCTGACCAAAATAAACCTCCCTGGTGCAGACACTCTCTACCTGAAATGAAGGCATTTCTTAGGACTGCTTTTTAACAGGTACTGATATACAAGAGTCCCTCTAGGGATTAACACTCTACTGTCTGAAATTCATGATAAAACCATTTCCTCTTTATAACTTCTGAGTGTTCAAACCATCTCTGATTTTCTTGAATAATAACATTTTCAAATTAAACAATGTGCCAACCATACTGAATGAATGATTGGCACCATTTTCACTCAGAACAAACTAGATACCATTAGAAGACTTTTGGTAAAACCCATGTTGATATGACCATACATTCAGGAGAATTAGTGACAAGATTTTCAGTATGTTCATTGTGGCAACCATATTTAAAATAAGGTTGGCACAATTTTCATTCAGGACCAACCATATATTATAATTAGTCTTCTGATGAAAACCTATTTCAAAATGACATTCCATTTAGAAGGAGAAGCAATAATAATAAGCAATAATGAGATTTTCAAGATGGCTGCCATGGTGGCCATAATGCATGTCAGATAGGCACCATTTTCATTTAGGACCAACAAGACATGATAAGAAGTCTTTTATTGAAAACCCCATGTTGAAATGACCATCCATTCAGGTGGAGGAGCGATAACAAGATTTTTAAAATGGCCACTGTAGCAGCCATACTGGATGTCCAAGAGCAAACATTTTCATTTAGAACAAACTAGACATCATAATAAGTCTTCTGGTGAAAACCACATGCTGATACGACTTTCTGTTCAGAAGGCGTAGTGATAACAAAACTTTCAAGATGGCCACTGTGGCGGCCATACTGAATGTCTGAGCCTAAGAATTTTTATTTAGGACTAACAAGACATCATAAGAAGTCCTCTGGTGAAAACCCCCTGTTCATATGACTTTCCATTCAGAAGGAGTAGCAATAACAAGAATTTCAAGATGGTTGATGTGGTGGCCATATTAGACATCAGATTGGCACCATTTTCATTTAGGACCATGTGTTTGTCGAGTCTAAACAATGGTGATGGTTACAGAACCAACGGGCCTCAGTTCTGAAAATCTCTACATAAGAAAGGATGCGTAATTTGATTCTTAATGTTGTATGTATTCAAAGTAAAATTACTTTGGCAGAGTGGTGAGAATAACTAACCTCTTCAAGAAATAAAATCTTCAGATCAGCCAGGACAAATATAAACAAAGCTGGGCAGACCAGAGGAACCAGGATTATAATTAGTGAGCAGTTTCAAGGTCTGATGGTCATCTATTTAATCAGCTGTTTCCTGTTTACATCCCAACTTGAATTTCTTCTTTCTGTTGGCTTAAAACATGTATTTGGTGTCTGAAAATGTTATGTACTATTGAAAATGTTTTAGAAATTTTGAAAATATGATGTCCAGAAAATTGGAGAGTCCAAATATTTAGATTCATGACAGCAATAGAAACTTCATAAGGCCATCAATTTTCTTGTTAACAAAAGGTTATTCTATTGTTTATAAGGCCTGTATCATTAATAATAAATACAAGTGTCCATTCCATAACAAATATTTAATGCTAACTAACTTAATTTACTTTCAAGTTTTATACTTAAAACTGAATAAATCAGATATCTGAAAAAAACAATACATAAATACATGCATACAGAACTTAATTACATCCAGGTCAAAACCAAGGATGCAACCTCTACTTACAATATAGATAAAGTTCCACCGAGGCATTTTGTGGAACTGGCCACGTTCTGTGTTCAGCCTGGCAAACATACATCACTCTGTCATCAGATCTTTTTGCCATTACAATGACTGTTGATATCACATCGTATGTGCCATCTGCATTACGCTGTGATGAGTTACGCGCAGGGACCTCTGACCCGGTCATACCACCACGTAACCATTTCACAGAAGATTGTGGGTTACCTCTGCTGACCTGACAGACCAGGGTGACTTGACTGTCTTCTGTTGCCCATACTATCCTCCTCCCTGACCCAATGTTCTCTGTAGTGTTTGTGATGTCTGGACTTTGGGGTGATACTGAAAGTAAAAATTAAAATCTTTGTAAGCTAAGACATGAGGAAAGAAAAAATAATAATATACACAGAATACTGATGGCTTGTATCAACAAATACTGCTCAGATGTCAGAAAAGTGAGAGTTCCAGCAAAGGCATACATGTGAACCTCCCAGACGGGAGGGTGTTTCTCCCGAGTTGAGGGGTGTCTCCCATCCCTCACTGAAATCTCCTGCGCAGCAAAGTTGTTATTGAAAATTTAACTTTGTTCCATTTTTTCCACACTTTGGTTCCAATGTAGTATATTTATGGCAATAGTGACTGTTAAGTGGTTTAAGCAATGCAAGACAATTTAGTTGCTAATTTCAAGCAGCATAAAACAATGAACATCCCTTTGATTCTGTCGGCAGGGTCAGCTGGCTTCATTGTTTGAAGTTTGTTGAGATGGATTATATTATGTGTGAGCAGAAGTAATACAGAAAGGATTAAAGACATTAATTGATTATGGCTGGATTACTAAAGAGTTCAATCAGCATAAAACAATTAACATTTTTTTAATTCTCTCTGGAGGGTATGTTCTGCTTCGGTGCTGAAAGTCGTTGTGCATTATCTCCCAATGCCAGAACGCCAATATCCAAGCAACATAAATAGCACACAAAATTCAATGATGGATGGAAACGGGAATTTCAGTGGTTGGAATCAAGTTCAAAGGGACCTGAATATGCATTCTGTTCTTCCTATAAAGCTGATTTTATAAAATCTGTTACAGTGTTAAGAATGACATCATGCGTCATGCAAAAACTCCCATCTCATAAAAGCATATTAACCGTGACAACAAATATGCCATCTGTGAAATATATATTCGCAGAATCTGCATCAAATGTGTACAAGTTATGTGTGCCAATACACTATTTGCCAACTTTATAGCCAAACATAATCTCCCATTTCTGGCAGCAGATCATTTTTCAGATCTAGTCACAACAATGTTCCCTGACTCAGAAATCGAACAAAAATTCTCACGCAAACGGACAAAAACTACTCGCACAGTGACTATTTTATTGTTCATAAGAAATCATAATCTTAGTTGTATTATAATAATAATAACAATAATAATAATAATAATAATAATAATAATAATAATTATTATTTATTATATAAACTCCCTGTCATGAGCCACCACAATTTATAGGCAAAATATACGTTCAACACTACTATGAACGATGGCATCACAGAAATTGATATTAACACCACTGACCTTAATTTAATCCTTTGTGAACATGAGTGTAAACCAGACTAAAGTACATGTCACTAAATGCCATTGTAATCCGTAATGCCTAGGATGAATAAGGTCTTTGTCTTCGTCTATAATACTAGCAAGTGATAATCGTTTTCCCGATTTGATTTACATTAATAAGAGTGGTGATAGTGATGATAATGATAACAACAATGGTGTCTGCAAATTAGGGTTAAAGTTACAAAGGGTGTGATGGTATAATGTATGCATTTGAGCTTCATGTGGAGAATCTTACTGACATTAAAACAATATTAGACCCAGACAGTACCAATCTTAAGCAGTTCGGGTAAGCATTCAGCAATCTGAATCTACCCACAGGAAACAATTTAAACTTCTTGGTGGACTAAGTAGAGTTGTACTAACATTGCCATATTCCAATGCAGACACTGAAAGGACATTTTCCATTCTGATGAAAATTCAGGCCGACTCCAGAGAAAACCTGGATCCAGTAACAGTACATCATCTCCTATGTGTTAAGATCAACAATGATGAGGACTCCCACCAATATAATCCAGGCAATGATCTCCTAAGAAATGATAACAATGCTTGTGGTACATACAAGGAGAGTATGAATGGCAACAAGTTACTGTGAAAGGACTGATTTGATGAGATGATGTGCATATTTTAATATTTTAAACATGTGAATTTGTTCAAAAGTTGTAATTTTTGTCCATTTGCATGCATGCTGAAGGAGTCCACAGGACAGCTTCAATCCTGTCAGGGAAAATTATTTTCTAGGGAAATCTCTTGTTTTCATTAAAAGTTTTCAGGGTTTTCTATGTAAACATTCCAGGGTTGTCCAGGCCAATATTCCAGGGTTTTCCTGGCATATATTCCAGGATAATATTCCATGGTTTTCCATGATATTCCAGGGTTTTCCAGACCAATATTCCAGGGTTTTCTAGGCAAATATTCCAGGGTTTTCCATGCCAATATTCCAGGGTTTTCCATGATATTCCAGGGTTTTCCATGCCAATATTCCAGGGTTTTCCGTGATATTCCTGGGTTTTCCAGCCTACCCTGGAAGGAACCTGGAATATTAGTCCAAATACTCCTGGGTTTTCCATGCTAGAATTCTCCAGGGTTTTCCTGTGTTTTTCCTGAAATACCCTGGAAAATCTACAGCCGGACCAGTAGCTACTGTTTGGAATAGCCGTTCAAATCGCTATAGAACCTGTTTCACTTTCTCTCACTAAAGCCTTAATCTTTGCATGAAATGGCTAAAAGAAATATGGTCATCATGCTTCTGTGAGTGTTAGTTTTGTCTGGTCTATTTTGTTCACTTTAAGACTAACTCTGCATACTAATCAAGTATAACTCATCAATAGTTTTATAAGTGCTCTTTGTTTTGTGCATCTTAATGATCGGTTGTGCCACTTTCAATGCAAATGCATGTTTTGGTATATACAATTATCAATGTCTTAACTTATGTGCAATCATTTTAATGTGATTTTATGTCTACTTGTATTTATTTGAGTTTAAATGACCTTCATATGTTTCTATAGGTTAATAGGTTTTAAAAACTCTATGGATGTTCTGTTCAGATTTTGCTAAATACAGACCTTAAGAAATGTTAATCTTGTCTTATCTTTCAAGATGTTTTGTTTAGGTGCTATCTTGATAGGAAAAAGTTTTTAATGATCATTATTTGCTAATAAATGTTCACACAGTGTAAGCAATAAAACATTATCTATTTGCAGGAGTAACACAAATTCAGATAATAATAATAATAATAAAAATGAGGACTTAGTACAGCACTTAATCTTTAGAAACTCTAAGCACTTTACAATATTATTTAACACATAAGGACATATATAATGATACAACTACAAAAACAAGCACGATGAAACTACAAACAAAAAACATGCTGAAAATAATTAAGCTAAGAAAACATTGCTAAGTCTTAAGTCTGTTCTTGCAGTCGAAAAAATAGGTGAGTTTTCAGAGCACTCTTGAATGAGATCACAGCATCATTGTGTCTAAGTTCAACAGGCAATTCGTTCCAGGTAGCTGGGCCCTAGTACGCAAAAGAATGTTGTCCATATGACTTTATTTTGATAGAGGGAATAATGAGAATACAAGTGTCAGAAGAGGAGCATAGGTATCTAAAAGGAGTGTACACGTAGGTGAGGTTCGATAGGTATTTGGACTGGAGGCAGCCAACGAAATGTAGCATAGCAAACAGATTTTGTATTTGATCCTGGTGTGAACAGGTAACCAGTAGAGGGTTCATAGCAGGGGAGAGGAGTGCTTGGTTCTTGGTACTCTAAAGATGACCAAGCAGCTGGGTTTTGAACTTTACACAGCAATGACAAATTTTCATTAAGCTATATATTTACATCTGCCACAATACAGAAATATATTTTGGTAAATTGTAAAACCTGCATTGTGACTTTTAACAAACTATTACTCTGTTTCTGCATTCAAAATTGTTTCCTAACAGATCATAAATGATGCTAGGTAATCTATACTTGAATTGGGAGAGCAAATACAATGTATTTGGATCAATTTACTTAACCTAGCAATGAACAATTCATATTCCCAGCAAACAATACAGTTGTTTTAAGTAGGCTTAGAATGGTTCCCTGTTCCAAGAATATCTTAATTCACATATCATATACAACTTACTAACACATGGAACCAGTCAACAATATTAGTTTAAATTACTAGTACAGTAAAACCTGTCTTGAGAGACTGCCCCTTCTGCCAACAAAATGCGGTCTCTCATGACAGGTGGTCTCTCATAACAGGTTTGTACAAAAAGATCAGTTTCCAAGGACGAAATTCAGCACTGTTTATATTGCATTCTTTATTTATACTTCTTGTTAAACTTTGCATGCATTTATCTGAAAATAATATTATATAACAATAAAGATATACATCTATCATTAAACATGAATCACATTTATATTTGAAGATCACATATACATGTATTAGCATATGAATTCATTTCTAGTTGACTCCTTGTCTTTTATAACACCCTGAATTTGAGTTTTCCCGACATTTAAACTGGCTGCTGTTTTGTGAGCGATCTCACTTTTTTCTATTACATTCATTCTTTCTTCCAGTGTTAGAATTTGTCTCTTTTTCATTGTAGATTCTGCCATTGTTATTAAGGTGCTAGGTGTTAACGTTATCAGTGGTCAATTGTAATAATGACTGTAGCGGTTTTTATCAGGCTTTGGGGAAATATGGAATACATATACAATGTATATATAATGTATATGTACCAATGAATGAAACAAAATAAAGACATAATTAACTCATCCAGAAACAGAATAAATTTATTTAGAGACAAAAGTCAAAGGCTTAATTCACCAACAACGTAAAGGGATTGACTCTATAAACAAAGGGTGTAACTGGCTGCACTAAGGTAAACAGATGATGGCTTGGTGTGAAGGTTGTAATCACTGTAACATTTAAAAAAAACAACAATACAACCCTTTAACAATGACAATCAAATCCGGAAAATGATTCTCCCCTACTGGTATTAAAAACAAAGATAAAGACATCATTCACCCAAGGCATGATGGATTAACTCCAAAGACAAACGATGTATGCGACCACTACATTGTCTTTGGCACTACAATAGCAGTTAGTGACATGTACTGTAGTTTTGTTTACAGTCCAGGATTTTAAATAACAGACTTGTTAGTTGAGCAGAGGATCATCAGGTATTTGTTGAAGCTCAGGCTGGTTTTAGGAAAAATATGACCACAACCGATAACATTTTCACATTGCATGGGCTGATAAATCATTATATTAACTCGGGTAAAAAGTTGTTTTGTGCTTTTGTTGATTTTTCTAAAGCGTTTGATTCTATTATAAGGGATATTTTATGGTATAAATTGCTTAAATTAGGAATAAGAGGTAAAATATTTAATATTATATATTCAGTGTATGAAAATGTCAAAAGTAGGGTGAGATTCAATAATATCATGTTGGAAGAATTTGTATGTGTAACTGGCGTGCGTCAAGGCGAATGTTTGTCCCCCTTCTTATTTTCCATGTTTATTAATGACATTGAAGAAGAATTTATTAACAGTGGTGTTCAAGGTGCTGACTTAGGTATGCTACAACTGTTTATGATTTTATACGCAGATGGTTTAGTAATACTTTCTGAGTCACAACAGGGTCTGCAAAAGGGACTAAGTGATTTGAGTACATATTGTGATAAGTGGCACCTTAAAGTTAATACAAACAAAACAAAAATTATGATTTTCCACAAGGGAGGAAGAATAGCAGATGATTCTTCATTCTGCTATAAAGGCTTACAGTTACAAATTTGTATTTCTTGGATTTGTTTTACAACAGGGGGTTCTTTCACATTTGCTCAACAAACTTTAAGTGCTCAAGCAACAAAAGCATTATTTGCAAAGGATAAATATTTATACAAGTTCTGAAATATGCCACTAATGGTAAAATGTGAAATTTTTGACACTAATTTCACCAATTCTTAATTATGGATCAGAAGTATGAGGATCCATCGAAGGAAATGCTGTTGAATGGTTGCACTAAAATTTGTGCAAAAATCTTCTTGGGGTTTAAAAATCTACCCAAAATGATTTTTTATATAGTGAATTGGGAAGGACAACCTTACAGATCAATAGATATTATCGCATCTTGAAATACTGGACTAAGATAATCTCTTCTGATAATAGAAAATATATATCGGTAATATATAATCTAATGCTTATTGACATAGAAAACCATCCTGGAAAGAAAAATTGGGCATCATTAGTCTGGAATTTATTAAATAGTCTGGGTCTGGGGGGAAGTGTGGATAAATTAAGCTGTTGGGAATATAAATGTTTTCTTATCCTTAGTTAAACAACGGCTATCTGACCAGTTTATTCAATATTGGCAATCAAGAATCAGAGAATCTTCAAGAGCTAGATTATATAGAAATTTGTCACAAAATTTTGGCTATAAGGAGTATTTAGATATAGTAACAGTGACAAACTTTAGAAAATCCCTTTCAAAAATAAGAATGTCTGCCCATACTTTACATGTTGAAACAGGGAGATGGAAGAGACCACATTGCACCCCACTAGAATTTGTATTTTTTGCAACGTGCTGGAAGATGAGTATCACTTTGTTTTAGAATGCCAATGTTTTTTGCCACTAAGAAAGAAGTATATAAACTCTTATTTTCGGAAAGGACCAAGTATGTTGAAATTTATTAAATTACTCAGTTCCACTAAAACTATCGAGGTTAAAAATCTGGGAAATTATATTCATAGAGCACTAATTGAATGTAATAATATGATGAATGCTACTTAAAATTACATGATTTAATTAGTTCATTATTAGTTATTATTATTATTATTTTTATTTTTTTTTTAATTTTCGTCTCATCTCCATTTCATTGATTAATACATGCATTACTATCTCTCATATTTCATGTATAATGTTCTGATAATACTAGTAAGAAAAGCATTTTGAATACTACTTATATATTGATAACACTTTTTATGTCTTCTCCCGTTCTCCCGAAGGAGCTTGTATTTAAGCACGCGCATGTGATTCAACAAACATAGTATTGAGTAGTTTACAGGTCACACATCAAAGTGTTGTATTCTTACTTCATATCATACATCATTTATACATGAATGCAGGTTTGTATGTTTATGTGTGTGCCTATCTCACTATCTCAGTGTATATGTACGTATGTGCATATATGTGGGTAGGCTTATGTAAACGTGTGTATAGGTATATGTATATAAATATATAATGTGCACGTGGATATATGGATGTATGAGTGTGCTTGGGAATGTGAGTATGCATACGTAAGTATCTATCTTAGTATTTATCGAATGTTTGTAAATTCGATAGGTTTGTTTTCTTTTAATATTAAACGTGTCACCATCAATGTTTGTAACAAACTTAGATGCATATGTATATACTTGCTGATGCCCAATTGGCTAAATGCAAAATAAAAAGTTCTAGTTCTGTAACAAAGGACACTACATGCATGACCTGTTCAGAACAATCTTTACTTTTTAAATGGTCGTTCCTACAAAGGATTAAATAAAGGTCAGTGGTGTTTGTCTCAGTTCTCATGACAGGGTCGTTCATAGCAGTGTTATTTTAGAACAATCAGCCATTCGCAACTTCGCGGTCAATCCTACGGATTGTACTTTAGTCTCACAGAAACAGCTGAGGTAATTCCAAATGAATAATCTGCATTTACTCTAGTCTGGTTTACAATCCATAACATATAACACTACATGCATTACCTGTAAAATTTACAGAACCAGTAGCCGGCCTACAGTCTTTACTTTTAAAGTGGTCGCGGTTACAATGGATTAAATAAAGGTCAGTTGTGGTTATCTCTATTTTTTCCGATGCAGTTGTTCATAGCAGTGTCGAAATGCATATTGTGCCAAGAAATCATGGTCGCTGGTCGTGTTCTGCAGGTGGTCGCTCACGACAGTGTGTTTATATAATAAAATCTATCTGTGCATTATGATTGTGGTTGTTAATGACAGGTGGTCGCACATAGCAGAGGTTGCTCAAGACAGGTTTTACTGTAATATGCCACAAAATTACTCTTGCTATGCTTTGAGGTGTAAAAGTCTTAAGTCAACCATGAAAAAGCAAATTCTTAAAATTGATGCCCCTGTTTTTCGTTGAAAGCAGGGGAGTGTAGTTTTGTCAAGGAAAGGGTAAGGTGATAAATGGCGATATAGTTGATGGATTAAGGTACATATGTAACTAAAACACTGTTGATGGCATAGAATACTGACAATAAAACCCAGGTGAGGTCTGTATCCAATATTAAGCTACATATAAAATGAGGGTCCAACATTCAGTGGCCACAAATCCACTAAGCAACGATACACAGAGATGCATACAGTAGGACCCCACTATAGCACGCTTCGTTATAGCACGAATTCGGATATAATACGATCATGGCATGGCTCCCGAAATTTCATCTATTGTTTCGTACATGAAACAAAATTATTTTTTCAAAGTACGAAAAATAATGTGTAAAAAATTAATTATCATTTTGGGGAAGAGATCGTGTATGAATTCAGATATAATACGATCATGGCGTGGCTACCGAAATTTTACAATAATTTCGCCAATTTCTTGAACTACTGCAAGGTTTTGTGCCAAAATAAACAAGAGTTTGATTTAATAATTTGGCAAGCTGTATTGTATTCTTGAAGAAAAAGTGTCTTATGATTGCATCTTTCTTTATATGAATAAAGATGCTGAACATTTCTATTTGTGAATGTTCATTTCAAATGTGTCAGTAGTCTGTCACTGCACTTTGATCTTAGTTTATTTTTGAAAGATGTCAGCTCATTTTAAAGCTGACAAGTGTTAATCTTATTATTACTGATACATGAACAATAAAGTCATTAAGTCTTCTTTGTGTTTGCCTTCAATACATTCTGTGTACAATCGTTGCTCAAACAATAGCCGACATATGTTTGCTCATTCAAATGCATACACAGCCAAGCACCAACCAATGCAGTGGTTGATAAAAGATTCGCACCTGAATTTATAAATCAATTAATTTAAGTCATTGACAATCATCAAAGTCAATCTCAAAGCTAAAGTTGTTCAAACCATGCGGCAATGATTTATAAAACATCAAAAAAACGAAAGCCGCCAACGCGCACACGTGGCTTGGCGGTGTCGGATTTATACAATCCCCACGCAACCAGTTGACCAGTGAATAATATTGTACATTCCCAATAAAAATGACCCCATTGCTGATTAACAATTATTCTTGCTGTAGTCATTCAAACAAATAGGTGTCAGAGTTTTAATTAGTAGTTATTTACAATGGATAACAGTACACGGAAACGTTAAGCTTTTTCTGTTAAAGAGAAGCTTGGAGCCATGGACAGGATTAAGTCCGGTGTTTCCACAAGTCAGATTTAATTCCCAAGTGACATTTCCCAAGTTATCTGCCAGTGTACGTGGGCCGATAAGCCTCTGGCTTGTAAAAGCATTCACTTTGTTTTCAAGTAGAGTTCTACAACTTCCTGTGCATATACTTTGTCCTTAATCCCTTAGCTTGTAAAGGCACCACACTTTGTTTTCCCACATGACAACCCTTTGATCAAGCTGCTTGTTTGATACTTGTTCAGTGCCAAGTAACAGAGGGTGGTTATTTGAACTCACTGTGATCTTGCCGCACAATTGACACGTGTCCAGTTGCATCCTTTAATAGATTTCTGACTTGATGATCAAAGTGTTACTTGCAAGAGCCCAAGCTCAGTCTCGTGCATAAGCACCCGCATTTGACAGTACAGCTGAGGAATCGGAGTCGAACGTGATTTACGATGACTAGACGACGATTTACAATGACTAGACGACGATGTAGGATTTCAGAACTTTATCAGACAATGATATTATACTTCTGTGTGCATATTTTCGATGGAATTATTATGGACTCACTCCTACGCATGCCATGAGATCGGCTGGTGAGTACACGTGTTGATCCTTTAACTATTCATGCTATACAATAGACATGTACATATAAATGTACCAATGCATGGTTCTCTGAATAAAGTAAAATATTATATGTGCAATCTCTGCTTTCACTGCATGTGTATTTATCGTTTATTATGCATTGATTTAAGATGGTAACTGTGCCAATGAAGCACATTGTTTTTAGCCCACAATTTACCCCCCCCCCCTCCATTTTTTTGGTGCATGCATCATTTTCTTCAGCTAAATTACTTGGTTTTGTCTAGGTTGGTTATAGCACGGTTCGGGACATAGCACGATCCCTTTTTGTGGACCCCGACCATCATGCTATAGTGGGGTCCTACTGTATATACTTTTCTAGAAATCAAATAATAATTAACAAAAGTCCAAAAATCTGGGACCACAACTCTGCTCAATGATAACACTGACCAAATGCTAAATTCCATGGTGACATCAGCATACAGTTGTATACAAAGGGAGCTGGATAGCAAATTTGGTTGAAATCCAATTAATATTAATAAAGTTACTGCATAAGAGCAGTAATGAAAGTAAATGGGTCTAAAAGCCAGGGGCTATACCTCTGCTAAATAATGACAAAGTATTATCATAGTTAACTTCAGTCAATATCCTAGTAATATGAAGCTGTCTACAAAATGTGGTTGAAATCCATGACAGCAGGACTCCCGACATAAAAAAGCATTTATTAAGCTCAAATTTCACATGTAGTTCCCACATTATTGAGTGTTGTGCAAAATCTAAACATTTATAATTGATGAGTTATATGAATGTGCTTACAACAACAATACAATGTTCAGCTACAGTGCTGCATCTTGTATCATCATCCTTTGTCACACATTTCTTAAGCCCAAGTTACTGATGGAAAATGTATCTTAATCTGATTTTGTCAAAACAAAAACTATTATATGGATACAACATCAATACCAAAGTTAAGAAAATTTAACCAATATTTTTATCTGCTGTTCTGAAAGTGTGTTCCATTCTTTTCCCTTCCAACTCTGGTAACTGTTGTGAATATGAATGCTATAAATCAAGAGAAAATGAAAACATAACTGCTAAATAAAGACGAGTTGTACTTCTTCACTTATTATGTCCAATTCATGCATGTGCAGTTATAAATGTGGTGGCTCATGTTTGCTTATGTTTTATATGCATTTATTTCACATAGGCTCCTATTATAGATTCAGACAAAAAGATAACTGGATGGATGTATGTTGGGATTAAAAGGTCTATAATATATCATTCTTACCCAAGACTGTCAGCTTGACATAATTTGAAGCACCTGTTCCAACATTACATTTATACAGATTGTCATCTGACCTCTGAGTGTTGTTAATGATGAGGGCTCCAGTTGTTGGGTGCACCGCCAGGCGGGAAACAAAGTCAGCTGGTAGTCCTTGGATATTGAGTTTAGTTGTCCCTATAGAATTGTAGACAATAAAACCAGGTGGTCCAAACCACACTAAGTTGTTTATCATTTGTGTCAGAGGACATGGGAGTACAGACTGTTTGTCCTGGATAATGTACACTGTTTCATCGGGGTCTGAGAAAAGAAAAACAAACATTTTTAGGAGAAAAATAGTATTTACACTTGGTCCTCTTAAGTAAAAAAACACTGCACCTTTATTTAAAACCTGCATTTATGGATGGGTTCTTTACATAACTAAAGACAACAATCAATAGACTATCTGACCAGTTGACTTTAATAGTCCATGGGGTTTAGAATTTTATTGTGCAGACCAGCTAGTACACTTCAAGCTCTATATCCAACAGAAAATTAAACAAAAGGGAGACTAGCTGGTAAAGGGTGCAGTCCTTGAAATATCTAGCTTGTAGGTATTTATTTGTCTTTTAATCTATTACATAATCCATTACATAATCAGTATTATTGCTGATTATTGCTATGGAGTTCAGGTTGAAATGTAGTAATTCAGTTATAAAATAGCATCACTTAGTTCACTGCAGAGGAACAGTTCCCTTCTGTTTTTGCAGGAAAATCCCATTGTAGACTAATAAAACCTGTTCACAAAGCAAGCTACTAATGGGTTGTGTATATACTTCACTTAAGTACTTTTACATTCATCATCACACTGCAAGTTTTATCCAGCAGGGAATGATATAATGAGACACTGATCTAGTATAGTTATCTGATAGGTGATATTTAAAATATCAGATAAATTATGTGATATTTGTCCAGACTAATGAGCTCCACCCCTTTATATGACTGGATATACTGGGTATGCTGCTCAAAGAACAATACACACGAAGATACACCAGGACATTTCTCAAATTTATCTAATAAGTAATACAAAGAATAAAAGGTAGAGAACAGATATACGGCTCTGCAAGCATGTTTCTATCCAGTAATGGTGATGTTAATTTGATCATATGGGATGTTTAAGTGGAACATTTCCTATCCATTATCAGTTTTTTTCTTTTGCATCTTTGGTCACATCAAAGCATTTTCCCTTTCAAAGTTCAACTCTACCCTTTGCACTAAGAATCTAAAAAGACCTTACACTTATGCACTGTTCTATCCATAAAAATAAGTTCATCAAATTCTAAGAGTAACAAACACAAATTTGCTAACTATCATATCAAACACCTTTTCAAACATGATTTTCAAATAAAATTGTTAAAATGATCAAAGGTGAATATAATGCACTCCATAATAACATTACAAGAAATGTCATTTCAGTTTTGGGGGGTGGGATGTAAAACTAATTTCGATTATGCAATAATTATGTAATACGTAATTGCTACTATTGAATAGCTTTCCTTTTCCGGGACTCTAATCCCCAATCCAAGCTAATTGTTCCCTCCTATTAGTATTGGAGGACCAGAATTGTAAAGAACATGATACCAGTCTGACTTCTTAGTCACATCTAACATATGTAATACCATCCTCTTTTGACTTGACCTGGAGTACAGGATATCAGAGGGGAGTTGGAGGAGGGAATCTTTGCAATAGTAGCAGGTGAGTATTACATAATTACAAGAGTCTATCAAAGGGACTGATACTCTACTGGCTGGAAAGAATTATGGACCAAGAAGACGAAATAAAAAGTCTTTTAGCAAAAACTCCATGTTAATATGAACTTGCATTCAAAAGGATTAGCGATAACAAGATTTTAAGATGGCTACTGTGGCCAAGTAGCACCATTTTCATTTGGGACCAACTAAAATATGGGATGAATGTGTTTGTAAAGTTGCATGGCAATTCTCCAAGTAGTTTAGGAAAAGTAGCGATAACAAACTTGTGATAACTAATGTACGGACGACATACAACAGACCATCATTTGAGATCTTCTGCTCTATGACCAGTAGAGCTGAAAATTACTATTACCCTCTAAAAAATTAATTATATTAGCAGTAATACATTGCTTGCAACTATTGTACTGTTGATTTTACCAGTTAGGAAGAAGGCTGATGGCCTCAACAAATCTGGTATAGATTGGTGACCTGTGACAGATGCCCGGAGACCAGTATCTGTTGCCTTGACCAGTCCCCGAACACTGGTATCCAGTGCCCAATGGCAGATATCTGGTGTCTGGTGACAGATAGCTCGACCTGGTGCCCTCCTCCCAGTGAACAAACACTGGTCATTGGCTGACCAGACAACAAAGTTCATAGTGAGGAGTCCCTATCCAGGGAACTGGACTACACTGACTATTTCAACCACCATGATGAGTGAGTAGAAGAAGTAGACTATGCTTTCATTAAGCCAGAAATGCAGGACTTTCTCAGGGGTGTCCACCACTTTGTTACACCAGGGTTGCCCTTGATTCTTCTTGGCAACTTCCTTGAACTGGAAGTCCCACTATCCCCTCCCAGGGTCAGCAAGCTGGGAACTTTCTTGAACTAGAAAGAACCATTGATCCTTCCTAGGATCTGCTTGTTGGTGACTTCATTACTCTGGAAAGTGCATTTTATTCCAAGAGTTGACAACTTCTTTACATAAGAAAATGACTCTTGTCCTTCCTGGGATAGGCATTTCGGCAACTTCCTTGCATCAGAAACTGATAATGATCCCTTCTGGGATTTACATGCTGGTGATTTCCTTATGCCAGGAAGTGACATTGATTCCCCTTTTAGAATGGAGGGGGCCGCTTGAGAAAAAGAAGAGGAGGTAGCAGGTCCCACACCTCATCTGACCACAATGCACAGAAAGGAAATCCGTTCATGCACGTAGACTTAGCACATACCAAACAGGTGGGATGGGTGTTCCAAGAACCCTTTATATAGCCACATTTATCAACTTCTTGTGAGATCCTGAAAGGCTGAAAAAAAATTACAAAAAAATTTTTTAAAAAATGACCAGAACTAAATTGAAGATGGTAATACCTACATGAATACCGGTACCAATAAAGTAGAAAATATGACCAAAATACCACTTAACTAGCATGTGCAGAAAATTAAATAAAATGACAAATAGTGACACCAATAATTATAAAAAGAAAACAAAGACTGGGGACAAAAGATCAGTTAAATTACAGAACTGGTTATTATTGAATGCAATTATGGCACAAGACACTTGAATTAGTGAAATTCTTGAGGGCCCAGAGACATGTTATTCTGCAAGAAATCAAATGAAAAGAAGAACAATATTCTAAGTGATGGGCGTGACTAGGACATAATATTGGGACTGTGTTTTTGTGATACACCTCCAATTACTAATTTGCGGAGGAAATATTCACCATGGACTAAAGATTAGTGCCTGGAACAGAGACAGCAAAGCAAAAATAGAAGAAGATATATTACCGCCATTAAAACAATATTTAATTTCATTCATACAAGTGAAACTGATATATCAAAACAGATCAAACTAATTTTCTTTTGAATGATCTTGCTAAAACAAAGTTTATACTCAAAAAAGAAGTTTACATATGCCACCATCATTTGCTTGTATGTTTAATGAAATCTCTACTCATCTGAGTGTCAGCCTTTTTTCTCTAGCTAACTATTGTTATAACTATCCAATGTTTAATCACCTGAAAAAAACTATTTAGTGACAAACTTACAAGCAAGAAAATAAATAAATAAACAATTTTTTATATTTTTGCTTAAGATATTAATGATCCATGATTATGTAGTTGCTATATCTTCTTTGAACAAAATTTGTGCAGTTTAAATGTTCCCTATGACTGCATCAACATGTGACTGTTATTATCTTGCTCAAAATATCAGGGACTAATGTGCAGTCATTTACATTGCATCTGTTTTTCAGCTTCACTGAGATTCAACTTCATATTTGTAATGTTATATCTCTCTTTTTACCGTAATCACATTTATTAATATGCTAGAATTTATTCTGCAGAGTGTAGTTGCCTTATTACGTTTTCAATATGTGTACCATTTTGTTATTGTCATGTGATGTCTTTTGATGTAATTTCATTATTCCCTCTGTTTTTGTGATCAACAAAATTAACATATCATTCATACTGTAACTCTATCATGATCTAATGCAACATTCTTTTTAATATATGGAACAATTTAAAAGCTCAATGTTCTCATGCTCCTTAATACTGCTATTTATGTTGTGTTTCCTCCAGCTCTGCTGTGCTGCATGGATGTCATTAATTTTAATGTCATGCTATTTTTAGCTGGTTCCAAACTGTTAAACGATTTATCATATCCATTACATTGAATGAGTACATATTGTTTGCCAATCATTCTTTTGGTCTAAAATATTGTTTCAGTTTTGTCATCTGGTTTGTAACTCAGAGATTAACTCTTATTTATAAACATGCCCAATATGTTTTGTCCTTTGAAGTCTTCTAATTGGTAAATGACTGATCACCATTTACTTGCCTGTTAATTTTACATATTTACTCTGTAAAGTCATGATGGTAACCATTTGCAAAGATTGTTTTGTATTTTTAAACTCAAGCTATTTCACCGGTTTAAAAATGTAGGTATACCAAATGTTTCTGTTGTCGGGTAACCAACAAGAAATCATCCATAATTTTGATTTAGCTATCTTACTGGCTTCAACCAGAGTCATGTCTATTGACATACTTGAGCAATACTGTAACCATCAATTACATTTGGAAACTTATCAACCCATTTTCTGGTGTAATTCTGAGTGAAATATTTCCACGCTATAGTCATTAGAGTTACCGGTATGTAAAATGTTTCCACTACAGATGGTTTTTGTTTGTTTGAGTAAGTTGAAAAGTTATCAATGTTTTCTCTTTCAAGCCAATCCTGAATATTTTTGTTGTAAAAGTCATTCCTTCATGAAATTTTACCTTTTTGGGCATTTGCTCTTTAAACATTTCTACAAAGTAGTATGTATGTCATCTCCCTATTTCATTTATTCTTTTCATACATTATACACATTAAGTTAAGTCACTTCAATCTGATCTTATATAAGAAATGTACCTGATCACTTCAATCATCACCATCACACTTCTTTGATGTGTTTGTTAAGTAAGCAAATACTGACAAAACAAAAACATTTTCCCTTTGATTTGAACATCTACCCGCATAAAAGATGCCTAGAATCAAACAAAGCAGCAGCAAATATTGATATTGATGCATACCTGTGACATTAAGGTTAAATGTATCCAAGTCCTGTGATCCATCATTACAAGCATATTTGCCAGAATCTGTCTTCATGACATCAGTTACAGTTAAGTTGCTCTGGCTGTAGTTTAGCTGGACCACTTGAACATGAAGTCTGTCTTTCTGTGGAACAGAGTCCAGTATGGTTGTCTGCCCTTGGTTAGTATATCTTATACGCTGACCTGATCCATCAGGACCGAACCAGGAAGCATTTGTACTTTGAAGACTACTGCATAGAAAAGTAATGTTGTCACTCTCTACCACGCTTTTTGCCACTGAAGAAAACAAAAAGGGACGATCTTTAAAGACCTTCATATATTATATTTTCTTAAAATGCATTCTTATTTTTCCAAGAGAGTCTCCATAGGCAAAAACAGATATGATTGCAAGTCAGTTAAATATTATTTGTGGTATGTGTGTAAAAACAGAGGTCTGGGTACTTTAAGCATTATATGCATGTGCATTCATATCAGTAACAACTACATGTGCCATAAATGTAAGATAGGGAATATGGAATATCCCATAGGAAAATTTTAATTATTAAAGGTTGCTACTTTTGTATATATAACACATCTAGTCTTCTAGTCATGATATACATGCATACCAAGTTTGATAAAGCTATCTCCTATGGTTCAGCAACATGAACAGCACACGAACGTAGGATGAAGTATGTGTACTGCTAAACACAATTTTCAGAAATTGGGAGATAACAAAACAAAATGCTGACCTGACTAAAATCTGAAAGGATTTGATGTCAGCATGTAACAACACCTTGTATACTTAATTTTATCCTGCAGCTCTAATTATAGGCAAGATCATTTTCAACAAAGATTTTACCATGTTTTCATTCATTTGGAGAGACCCCGAGTTACATCTACAAAGACTGGTATCCAAAAAAAAAGAAATGATATTACCAATGTCAATTTGTTTTTATATGGCACTTTTAATTCTTCATCAGTTATATGTTACCAACAGTTACATTTCCATGAATATTATGCCAAGCAAGTTTACATCAAGATCCTCATTGCTGGCCACATTTTTGTCAAGTCCACATTAGTGGACAAGCAAGATATGGCAGGAATGTTTCCAATGGCAGTAGTATCTGCAGTTTCATATCTGCCATGTGGCATGTCACTTGAAAAATATAATTTTGAACTAACAAACCTGTGGAGATGGTCAACACTTCCCCAAACAAATTTCTCCAAATGCACTGATGATGAAGTTGGGGAGGGTGGAAATTTATTAATTAAATGTTGTCCAGCTATAAAATCCTTCTTTTAAGGTCTATCTACTGTACTATAACTGTGAGAAGTTGTTTGCGATTCATCGAGGTGTTACCAAGCATAGAAAATATTTTACTTGCAAATTATATCAACTGAAGTGCATAGAAGCTGTTGTTGAAGTTACATCTGTTCAATTAATAAAGAAGTTGTGGAGGGGAGGAAGCTGATTCATCCTAATATGATCAAGAATGCAGTCTGGAACTCTGACCCTGACAATGAAGCAAAACAACAACAACAACAACAAAATATAGAAATAATGCTGATGCCAACATTGGGGTCTATCATTTAACAAAACGAAATGAAATAAAAATAATATGATAACATAAATATAAAGTAATGTAATAAATCAAAGTAGTGAAAAGTATCAGAAGGTATCCAAAACTATCAGGATTTGGATAATTTCTTTTCCTTTGACCCTGAAGTATTGATATAATATCAATTTTCATAAAAGGTTTTAGCTTTAGTGGATATATACAACTTCTTTGCGAAATTTCTTATGTTAGCTTAATTTACACTGTATAGGACGTACTTGCCCTGGTTCTATTGTGTAAGGCACATTAAAAATACTTGCATAACGTACTCTGTTTTAAGTTTTTGACTGGGTTTGACTAGCCCAGCAAAATGTTATATATTTTTGAAAGATTTTTTGCCCAAGGGCCATTCCTATATATATTTTAACTTCCAATGTCTAACTATGTAACAAGTATTATAACATTTATTATTTCCTGATGGGTTACATGCATCAGGATGTTTGTTTGCCCATGTCAAAATTAAGTTGCTATTGGTAATAGGCAAAGAGAATGTCAAAGGCCTTGGTCGAGTTATTCACCCTGAGGTGCTTCCACATAGCAATTTTCATAAAAAGAGTGGAAATTGGATTCAACATATTGAGAGCTGTAATGAAGAACAGATATACATAATTCACTCAAGTATGAAAATAAGGCCACAGTGACCTAATTTTGACACAACTGAGTTCCTCTTCTTCAGTTGCATCCACGTATGAATCTTCATGAATGTATGTGAAATGGGGTCCAAGATATTGATGGTATAAGAAGATCTTAAAATACAAAGTCACTCAAATATGAAAAGTAGACACCATGACCTAATTTTGCTATGACTGCGTTACTCACCTTGAGATTCATTTACATACCAATTTTCATGAGTGTAATTGGAATTAGTGCCAAGATAATGAGGGTGTAACAAACAGCTTAAAGTACGAAAATCCCTCAAGGTCAAAAACTGACCTAGTTTTCTGGTGTGGTTTCTTTACTTGCCTTAAGATGTATCCAAACATCAATTTTAATGAAAATAGTTGAATTGGGTCAAAAATCTTCAAGATGCAACAAACACGGGTGCTCATATTGTTGCTTACAATTTACCTATCAGTAATACATGTACTATATAATACTACAAGGTAGTATTATGTAGTACATGTATTACTGAGAGATAAGTTGTAAGGAACGATACGAGACCCTGTGGCAACAAACAGATAGCTAAAACATTAAAGTCTTTCAAGCATAAAAATTGGGTCAAAGTCACATGGGTTTTGGTTTGGTCGAGTTACTCACCTTAAGATGCATTCTCATTCTAATTTGTATGAGCGTTGGTTAAATATATAGGATACAAGATATTAAGGGTGTAAGGAATGGATAGCTGAAAATAAGAGACTACCGTAATGACGGTAAGTCTTGGGACACCCTTAATTATTTTCAAAAGTAATTTTTTTTATGACCTATAAAAGTTGGGACACGAAGTTAAAGCACTTTTTTCAAGTACTATAAGTCTTGGGACACCTAAAACATTTCTTTTTACCGATCGATGGGCGTATTTTATCTATCGTAACCTCATGTAAAATACACACGACTTTGTGGTTGTTAACACAGGGGCTCGTATTGTTGCTGACATATACTATATAATACTACAAGGGAGGACACTTCTCTTTTTTCTAGTGCGACCCGTTTACAAATCAACGCTGATATTTCAAGCTACACTTCATGTATCGTAATAAATTTGGTACCAATGTTTAGCTCAGGCATTCCCAATTTTGTCTTTACATTATTTTATTTTATTTTTTTTTATTTTTTTGTGTCTACAAGTTTTGGGACACCGAAAATTTTATATATTTTACATGCATATAAGTCTTGATATACGAAAAAAAATTATTATTTTTTCGTGTCCCAAGACTTACCGTCATTACGGGTAAGTCAAGTTTGAAAATCACATCCCTGTGACTAACCTGAGTTGTCGCCTTGGGGCGTAGCCACTTACCAATTTTCATGTCTGTACATGAAATAACTAGGGTTGAAGATACTGACGATAGCAGTATGTAAACGGGAGAGCTAGACCAATCTTTTTTGCAACATTTTTAAATTCTATATAGGGATACACTTTATGGAAACATTAGAAAATAAAATATAAAATGTTTTTTTAAAAATACAAGATCACTCATAATTTTGTGTATCATAATTAAAAAACAAAATTAAAGAGTTACAAGACCGGGCAAACTGAATTATAAACAATACAACGGGGCTTGAAATTAGGATTTACTTTTTACTGATCCACAGTATCACCATGTTGACCTTTTTATGGATCCTGCCTAAATTTCACTGATGCACACATTTGTATTTTTCCAAAATACTCAGTTGAGCAAGTGCATAATATCACATCTTTTCATGGTCGTATTTCAGCCATCCATATTAATTTTCTAAGGATTTCTGGTGCTTTCTTTGTCTTTTCTCTAGATTATATTTACAATGTTTCTTGTCATAATCTAATATATGATATTTCAGTGGCAACTGCAGACCTTGCATAAACTTCCACATCTTGCCAGTTCTAACCCCACCAATCAGTGAATGTTTTATAACAGCAATGATCAAAACATAAAAGCTATTATTGAGTAAAATTCAGCATTATTCGTTGAGCCGGCTAACACAACTTTCCGACTGGTCAAGTTCTTGCATTATGCTGATACCCTAAATAATATTATATCGTCTATATTAAAATTAGTGCATTGGTCTGGGGTACTAAGCTAGTTCAGCATGCATGGTGTTTTGACAATTTAGGACACTAATCTATTTGATGCGTGAAAAAGGACAAGGCCATTTATGTTGCTGGCATTCATTGTACCTTGTCAAGTGCGGGGTCTTGGAGGGTACTCAATTACCACAATAAACAGATTAACTAACCATGACAGGGCATACCATCATGTGTTTTATTAGATGCATCTTATACAAGTCCACTTAACTTATGATAGCAACCTGCGAAAATCTTTACTGATCCAATGGATTTCTGAGGGCTGGGGTTGTAGCGACCCATTTGCAAATTTACTTTGATTAGCAAATTAGCATTCCTTTTAAACTATCTCATGGATTTTTAGAGGTAAATCGTTTTATCTATTCCCGCTAGGTTTTGGCTCCTCACCAGAATATCAGGTCATGAAGCAAGTGAGATCAAACCAGTTATGTATGAAAGAGTTACTGGTTCAGACTGCGTCAAAAACTAATTTGTGCCTACATCAAGATTCATGTAGTTGCAGACACAAATTTAATTTTGTGTCACATGGTAATCTTTCACTCTACTAGTTCAAATAAACTGCACAGTGTCAAGGATAAGAAATGATCTTGAGGAAACTGGTTATGTGGGACAAATGATTTGAAATCTTACTAAAATAAATCCTACAACGCTTACACAATGCAATCCTAAATCAAGCTTGCGCGAGCTTGTGATAGCTCATGGTAAGTTCGATATAAGCTCGTTACGATCCTAATTGTAGCCAGCAGACTAGGTGGGAGCTCATGGCGAGCTCATCGAAGCTCATATAAGAAATTTGGCAATATCCAAGTACAGTTGCTCATGCGATCTTGCTAGCAAACCCTGCAGATAAATTAATTATCATCTATAAAACTGCATATAGCGATGATGAGAAACTTGTTACATAATGTAACATTTTGTGTCTATAAAATCATCAATTTGCATATCAAATCAATAATCTTTATATGTTTGGAAAGGTACTGAAATTCCCTGTCTATTAGTAATTTTATTTTATTTTATTTTTTATTGTATTGGTATATTAACCCTAGGGAATTATGCAGGAGCACTTTGGATGTTGTTATAGGTTTGAAAGTTTGTGACAATTTACACCGATATTGTACTTAATTCCATGTATTTGTTGGTACCTAATAAATATTAATGAATTTATAAAGCACAAGTTAATCAACGAATAGCCTTAACTATGTAATGTGAATATAGATATCTCACATTAGCAAAAATTTATGACTGATTCAAACTTTGGTGGCATTTCTTTTACAAAAACCAACAATTTAATAAAAATAATTCATATGCCAGTATTTTATTCAGTTTTAACATATATACAAATATGAACAAGGTTTTTGCAATGTTCATAAAATCAGTTTTAATAAACAAGAGTGAATTCATACATAAAATAAAAAGCTGAATGTAGAAAGTACAGCAATATGTCAACCAGCCAAATCAATATCAAAGTACAATTTTAACTACCATCATGTATATAGAACAAAACTTATTATGCAGCACTGGATATAAATAAGAATATTTCATTTGGTTAATTATTCCAGGAAACAAACCTCTCTGGTGAAATATAAACTGTTAACATGGTAAGATGGTTAATGTTCAAAAATGTTACATATTATGGTACTGCATTTGAAGTTTTGTTCAGTATATATAGTTCATGTCTTCAATTTTGATGTACATCTCTGGTCCAAAATGTTCTACATGAATGTACATTTAGCAGTCATATTCAACAGAATTGGGGCACACACAAACACAAGTTTTTTATCCTTGTACATGTAATTGGAACTATTTTGTACTGCGCATACTTTGACTTCAAAGGGACTATATTAACAGGATTTTCATTCATCACACCATTTTCAATTGAAACTTCAGTATTAATTGCCAACTCCTTTATGTCTGCATAATATTGTGGTTGACACAAACAATCAATGGTACAATTTCTGTGACACTGTGTATAAACTTCGATATATTTCTCAACATGGCCAAATTTTCTTGATCCATCATTGTCATAGAACATAATAGTGTAAGAGTTTCGTTCTTCAACTGCAGTATACTGTAAAGATTGAAACAAAATTCCATCTTTATACATTCGGTTGATACAAAGCACTTTTGGGGGTTCATTAATGCCAAGGACTGAAGTTAAAAGGTTAAGCTGTTCATCTGAAAGTCTGTGCACTTAATCACAGCATCAGTGCAAGCAACAGTACACTAACCAGTACTTAATTCAGCACAGCAATTTGTCACAAGACATATAAAGCTACTGTCCAGACACCATTGAGGAGTTGGACCTATAAGCTTCACCCTAGTGAAAATGTGACTGAAATTTCTGTTAAAGTGCATTGCATCTCAGTGAAATGTCCTTATTTTATCGAAATTTTAGTCTTTCATCAAATTTCAGTATTTCAGTAATATTTCACTTAAATGTCACAGATTTTGCCAAAATTTCTGACATTTTCAGCAAGACTCCTGTACAGAAGAATCTCATCAATTCACATGAGCTGCTCATAAGTTGTACATGGTAACCTTATTATTAACGTATGCAAATTGGGTAGACTTTGCAAGCTCATGTGTGCAGTTTGTTAGATCTTGATAGCCAAGGAAAAACTAACCAAATTTTCACATGTGCAGATTTTGCTTACATGAGAATTTGAATGTTCATACGAGAAAGTATAACTTAGAAAACATTCTTTTCCATTACATCTATGTTTGAAAATAAGGCAGAATTCTAATTTCTCATGTGAGTTATCACATGAGAAATTTGGACTTTGATTCAGATCAAACACTTATTTTAAATTTGTCCTATGTTGGACTTAAATATTCTGTGCAAATGTTGGATGTTGAGTTGTGCATCCAGATTATTGTCAAATCAGACATTTCTTTTGAATACAATATTACTCAAAGACAAGATTATAATGTTTATGAGTCCCATTAGCACAGCATATTCAGTGTATTTTAAACAATGGTATCAAAAAAGTGAATTTTAAAACTATTTCCAGTAGGAAATGTACAATAAATAATTTGATGGTCAAGATGCCCTCAATCAAATGAAAAATGAGGATTATCTTTTAATTTCCAGTAATTCCATTTTGTTATACTTAATATTATTACCAGATTTATACTACATTTTTGAATGTGTTAAATATCAAAACATTTAATAATAATAATAATAATAATAATAAAAAAACACTCCATTATTCATAGAATTAAAGGAAAGTAAAAGAGTGTGATTTTATTTCTGTATTATACATTTCCATACAATATCAATGATTAAAAAATGATTATTTTTTTTTACCAACAAGGGGAAAAAAACCAATCATTATTTATAAAATTCCATTATTCTGAATCTTTTGCTTTTTTGCATTGGACATGTTATTCCTGTTCCTGTTGTTATTACTGTAAGTGTAGTTGTGAACAGTGTCAACTAATATCATTATTATTATTATTATTATTATTCATTATCATTATTATTATTATTATTATTCATTATTATTATTATTATTATTATTATTATCTGCTGCCAGAAGAAGAAACAATTGGCAGTTCTTTTGTACTGAATAAAAACTTAAAAATGTATAAAATTATTGTTTTCTTTAAGAGAGGAAATGGGAGAGAGAGGGACACCCATCTTATTCTGGCAGCAGTCTATAAAGAATTATGTTTGACATATGTATGTTTCCCCAAAAAAAATCAAATAATAAAATCAGTTAAGATGAAATGTGGTTTTCCGCGACAGATATCTAATTCCATATAAAGGCGGTTATTTCCCTTGTTTACAGTCTGGAGACTGGTTTACTGATCACAAAATATTGAAATAACTTATTTTTTAGGTACTACTACCACAGGACTACCATGACAGCCTCGTTGTAATAACAGGCTCCATTTTAAATTTTTCAAATTTACCTCGTTAACTCGGGAAATTTCAATGCAAGTAATACTAATACATTTGTACAGCAAGTGATCATATAATCTTGGAGATAACTGCTGCGATCGAAATCACGCTGTGATTATGTTGGTGAGTTAAATGAAGATTATATTGCATTTTGCTGCTTTAGAATTGTTGTGTCCACGATTTAATACATCAAATGAGATGACCTAGTAATCTTGCTCTACATAATCATTTAGACTATAGTTCGGCAGATCATTATTATTTACTGCTGCACCTGCCAAACTGCAGTTCTAGATGTAATGTTGTCAGTTAAAATCAGTATGCATGTAAATGGTATCTTAGGGATGTATTGGCCAGTTATTATTTTAACCAGTATATTTTAACACTGGATGTAAGCGTAGAGTTTATCCTATTCATGTAAACTGACTTCTCTGCATTGAATTTTTAAACAGAAATTATAACTTGGGGGGGGGGGATATCTTAAGTGTGTATTGGCCAGCCATTACGCATGTGTATTTTAACACTGCATATGACTGGAGAGAGAATAGATTCTTTTCATGTAAAATAATTTTCCTGCATTGATTTTTAAAATATAAATTATAAATGGCAGCACAGACCTTGATAGAAATACCACTATTGCTTATGATATCATTCTTTGATGATTAAAATACAGGAAAAATAAACAGAGTTGTGTAGCAAATAAAGACTTGTGGCTAAACCAATGTATGCTTATAGACAATGTCTCCTGAAAAAAGAAAGTTTACAGATATAAATTCCACCAAGAATTTCTTTTAAAAAGAGAATGTAAAATAGATAAACAGATCTGAAGACCACAATGAAAGCACAGTAACTAAAAAGAATACTGTTAAAGAACAGGGACTCGTGCTCCACTGTCCACAAAATAGTTTATAGGAATTCAATATAAGACCATTTCTTCTACTTAACTGCTGAGTCTTGAAACCATCTCTGATATTCTTGAGCGATAAGATTTTCAAATTTGCCACTGTAACAACCACGTTGGAAGTAAGATCGGCTCCATTTTCATGCAAGACAAACTAGACACCATTAGAAGACTTTTGGTGAAAACCCCATGTTGGTATGACCATCCATTTAGGAGAAACAGTGGTGTAATTTTCTATATATTCAATGTGACAGTCACATTTGAGGTCAGATTAGCACCATTTTCATTCAGGCCCAAGTAGACATCATAATTAGCCTTCTAGTGAAGTAGCAATAACAAGCTTTTCAAGATGGCTACCACAGTGGCCATACTGGATGTCATATCGGAACCATATTTATATAATAGCAACTATTAGGTCATACGAAGTCTTCTTGTGAAAACCCAATGCTAGCACCCGTACAGAAAAATCTCACCAATTCACATGAGCTTCTCATAAGCTGCACATGAGAACCTTGTTAGAAACATATGCAAATTGGGTAGATTTTGCAAGCTCATGTGTGCAGTTTGTTAGATCTTGTGAGCCATTGAAAAACTAACCAAATTTTCTCATGTGCAGATTTTGCTCACGTGAGAATTTGAATGTTCTCATGAGAAAGTATAACTTAGAAAATATTCTTTCTCCTTACATCTGACTATGTTTGAAAATAAGGCGGAGTTCTAAATTCTCACGTGAGAAATTTGGACTTCAATTCTGATCAGACACATTTTAGATTTGTTCTAAGTTGGTTTTTCTCATGTGAGTTAGAGACCCATCCCATTCTGCCAGCATTCTATAAAGAATTATGCTTCAAGAATTTTGCGTTCAAAAACCAAATCAAATAATAAAATAAAATCACATCAGATTAAATGTGGTTTTTCGCTACTGAGACATAATAGGTTATCTATACAATGACGCTGGTTATTTCCCTTGTTTACAGTCAGGAGACTGGTTTTCTGACCGCAAAATATGCGCATAACTTTTTGAAGGTACGACAACACACAACTACCATGGTAGCCTCGCTTTCAAATAGGCGCCATTTTAAAAAAATTGAAGTTGGAACTGTCACAATTTAACTCATTAGTTCGGGAAATTTCACTGCAAGCCCAATACATGTGCAGCAACTGATCATATAAACCAGGAGATAATTTAAAATCATGGAATTATCATGTTGGTGAGTAAAATCAAGATGCAGTGTTGTCAGTTATTGCAGACAATAGGGTGACGAGATTAGAATCCTCGAAGTGCTAAAGTTCGTGCCATCAATGTTAATTTTAACGTTTATATTATAATATTGGGAGAAACTATTGAAATCGCCATAGAAAGTGTTCAACTATATCTGCTTCATTTATTCATCGTTATAAACTCTCCAAATTCTTTGCGAGCTACCGTTTTTCCGAGCGTGTCTAAATTTGTCTATTGCCGGAATTATATCTATGGTTCGTGCACCTGAAATAAAGGCCACGTGACGTAAGATTGGAATGTGATAATTAGGTCAATGTTTACTTTAGAAATCGATCGTGCATGATATCCCCATATTATTAATATTTGCATATGCAATACAAATCATTTCTTTCAAACGCATATCGACTGCAATAAAACACTTTGAAATAATGATGGCAAAAATATAAAAGAAAAAAAAAAAACATGATGCATTTTTAATTTTTTTTTTTCTTCAAGTTGTCTGACAAAATTATCATATTTAAAGATACTGTAAGTTTTAAAAGATTTTTTTTTCATGCTATTTCATAGCAAAGATTTTTTTTCCTTAGGCCCCCCACCAAAATATGTGTTTCCGGTCGGCCGACCTACCCAGTTTCTCATTGCCGACCCTAGCACTTTTTTCCACCCCCACACAATTTTTTTTATTTTTATATATTTTTTTTTTATTAAAAAAAAATCACATTTGTGCATCTAATTGAGCCGGTTTTGCCCAGTACTTTGAAGTGCTTGAAATATTTGTGCTTTATATATAATAAAAAATAAACATAAAAAAAACTACTGCCTACCCTAATTTTAAAACCAGTGCAATAGGAAACACACATTTTTTTTTTGGCCTTATATTAAAATATTTCAATGAAAAATTTCATACTATATAGTTTTTCATTGGATTTATTTTTTCTAACATGTTATAAGAAGTGCATGTTATAATGACCAAATTTTTACATTGCCTTTGTGGTCTAAAAAATCTCTGTCTTGGGTTTCCCGCTAATCAAAAGGTAAAGAAAACCAACATGTGAACAGAGGCCCTGGCTTGAATGGCTAACACTCATGCCAGGGCCACAAAGTGTATGTCATGAGTCAAATTTGCCATTTTCATTGTGTTTTTTCAATTTGATTTGTACTAAGTATTCAAATATGTCTTAATCAGCACTTACTGTTACTGCCAACGAATGCTAGTGACCCAGTTGATTACATCAGGATCTCAAAACAAACGTGTGAGGTCACGAGAAACATGGCGCACGAATCAAGGATAACCATGAAGTTAGGATGGTTGACGATAAATTACATACAAGCTTGTTAATCTCATTTCTGTTTTTGTTAGGGACTGTTTTTCTTCAAGCATATCAAATTCTACAATTGTCTTCATGCAGTGAAGTTTGAACTCTAACTGACCAAGTTCAGAAATCGTATACATATAGGTATGCTTCTAATTTTTATACTTTTAATTTGTCAAAGAATATGGCAATGGATCTATTTCAAAGGTTTTAAGGTGTAAAGTGAGTAATTTCATATTGCTTTTTTGTGTTTAAAGACGTAAAGTAGTAAACGTTTGACACATATGATGTTGCAGCTTTCAAACTGGATGGTCATGAATAACACTTACAGATGTTTCTAAGACTCGTGAAGTGATTTTAGAATGTTGAATTACAAAAAAAATGCCATTGCCAAACAGGTATATAGTCACACTTATGTCCAGGTTACCAAGTACATGTTGCTGCATGTAATCTATTTCAGTGTACCTGAATCGTACAAGCAGCAGGGACAAATTTAGGATTTTATTCTGAGAGGATTTGTTTAGAAGAGGTGGTTCAGTGTAATTCAAATAGCTAATATTCTTGTTTTTCACCTAATAGTGTACGATTTTAACAGATGGAGAGATGGAACCTTTAACCATCTGACAACACCCCCCTCCCCAAAATGGATTTCGATATGGAAGTTAAGTAAAAAGTGTCTAAACCCATACAGAAAAAAAGTGAAGATTTCCCACATATTCAAGAAAGCGGCTGTGAGAGGTGCCTTTGACTGAAGAACTTGCCTTTCTGTGTACCAAATATTTGAGAAAGCGGCTGTGAGAGATACCTTAGACTGAAGAGCTTGCCTTTCTGTGTATCAGCCTGAATTTTCTGGAATCTTTCTTTAATAATACATTGGATTTGATCTAGATCATACATCCACTGTCTAATTAATTTGCTCCGCGTGCAACAATTTTGCAAAGAATGCAGTATGCTTAATTTAAAAAGACATTGTAACAGCTAATGAAATATATTTTGTGTTCAGAGTGTTTTACAAAAGAAATTGGACAGAATATCAGTACATCATGTTACTCTATTGAGAGGTTTCATTTTAACAAACTTTTAAATATTATGATAGAAACTACTGATATATTGCACAAGTGTATAAAATAATGTTTAACTTTGATAAATACAGTTTTAAGCAATTATGATAAATATTGTTTCAAACAATTATGAATTTGTATTCATTCCTTCCCACGTGGTTTCCTTTGATTTATTCAGATTTTAGGGGTACCCAGTGAAACTGTATGATTAACAGCAAACAAGCTGGAGTGTAATGAGTTCTAGAAAGTTTGCATACGTAAAACAAGATACTGTACATGGCTCAAAATTAGGATTTTTTTCACTAACCCACAGGATCACCAAAATAATATTTTCATTAATCCTGTCTAAATTTCACTGATCTGACTAAAATCAAACAGAAGCCAGTTCAGTTTCTAATTCAACATTTATTATTCATTAACATCAACTCAAAACAATAACTATATTTCACCAACAACACAGTCTCTCCTGTGTCACACTTTAGCCATTAGTGTCCATTTTCCCAGCATTTCTGGTACTTTCTTAGTCTCTTATGTTCATCATATATATGATTACGCTCCCTTGTCATCTAATTTTTGCCATTTCGGTGGCAGCTGCACACCTTGCAAATACTTCTACATGTTTACAATTGTCAGTGCATAATGCACTGAATGTTTATCAACAACAATATATATATTAAAACATTGTTTGGTATAATTTTGGATAATTCATTGAGTCAATAAAAGCAACCTTTTCTGATTGGTCAATGCTAGCCTCAGACCCTATACCTTTTGTTATCATCAGTAATGAAATCAGTGCTTGGATGTAGTACACCTTGCTGGTTTCATGTGCGTGAAGACCATTGCTTTCACAATAATCACACTAATTTGCTTGATGAGTGAACGAGTGTTTTACACCTGCCCATTTGTGCTGCGATCATTTATTGTTACAGAATGCATGCGATATAATAATTACAATAATTGAAAATCATTATTATCACATATTTATATATGGGTTGTCTTTTTTCTCATGTGAGAAACCTCACAAAAACATGCATAATTGAACTTGAATATGCTCATCTTCTAGATTTTAATATCACTTTGAAAATCTCTTTATTGCTGCTAAATAAATTTTATTATAGAAACTTGGTTCTTTTTCATTCTTGTCAGAAATATTTATCAAATACAAATCAAATCCTAGTCATTTTTTTTTTCCTATTGTTCACGTGAGCAAGCTCTTGCTTACATTAACCATTCCTGCTCATGTGATTTTCACATGAGCAGACTTGCTCATGTGAGGAAATGCTTGCTCACGTGAGCAAAATCTTGCTCATGTGATTTTCAGATTTTGTTAGATTCTATTGCTCATGTGAGTTCTACCTAATTTGCATGTTAAAATGCACATGAGACTAACATGAGTTAGATCTCACGTGAGAATCTTATGTGCAAAAGGTTACCCAAATTTGGTGTGGGCATGACTTTCCATCTGGGAGAAAAAGCGATAAGATTTTCAAGATGGCCGCTTTGGTGGCCATATTGGATATCGGATCGGTACAATTTTATTAAACCTAACTAGACACCATAAGAATTATTCCTGTGAAAACCCAATGCTGATATGACTTTCCTTTCAGGAGGAGTAGCAATTAAAGGATTTTTGAAGATGGCTGTTGTGGTGTCCACACCGGATGTCAGATCGGTACCATTTCTTTTAGAACCAACCAGACATTATAAGAAGTCTCTGAGTAAAAATCCCATCTTGATATGACCATCCATTCAGGTGGAGTAGCAATAACAAGATTTACAACATAACCACTGTGGTGTCCATATCGACTATACAGGCAGCAGTATTTTCATTTTGGACCAACTAGACATCATGTAAAGTCTTCTGATGAAAACCCCATAGCAACATAACTTTCTATTCAGGATGAGTAGAGATATCAAGAATTTCAATATGGCTACCGTGGCGGCCATAATGGAGGTCAGATTGGCACCATTTACATTTAGACACCAACAAAACAATGTAAGAAGTCTCTCAGTGCAAACCCCATGTTGATATGACCATCCATTCAGGCGGAGTAGCGATAACAAGATTTACAAAACGGCTCCTATGTAATGGCCATATCGGCTCTCCGGGCAGTAGCATTTTCATTTAGACCAACTAGATGTCAGAAGCAGTCTGCTGGTGTAAATTCCGGGCCAGTATCACTTTACCTTCAGGATAATAGAGATAACACGATTTTTAAGATCACTGCCATGGTGACAATATTGGATGCCAGATCGGCACCATTTTCATTTATGACCAAGTAGACATCCTAAAATGTATTTTACTGAAAACTCCATGTTGATATGACCATCCATTCAGGAGGAGCAGCGACAATAACAAGATTTTCGATATGGCCACTGTGGTGGCTATGTTGAATGTCTGAGTGGAACGATTTTCAATTAGGAACAACCGGAAATCTTCTGGTGAAAATCCCATGTCGATATGACTTTCTGACCAGGAGGATAAGCATTAACAAAATGTTCAAGACGGATACCGTGTCGACCATATTGGACTACAGATTGGCATCATTTTTTTAAGGACCAACTAAACATCTTTTAGTGAAAAGTTCATGTCGATATTACCATTTATTCAGGAGAAGTAGGGATAACAAGATTTTCATCATGGCTGCTGTGGCAGCCATAATGAATGTCCAAGCAAAATCATTGTCATTTAGAACCGACCAGATATCATAAAAAGTCTTTTGGTGAAAACCCCACGTCGATATGACCTTACGTTCTGTAGGATTAGCGATAACAAGATTTTCAAGTTGGCTGCTGTGGCAGCTATATTGGACATTAGATCAGCACCATTTTCTTTAAGGATCAATTAGACATCATAAGAAGTATTTCTGTTAAAACCCCATGCTGTTATTACTATCTATTCAGAAGGAGTAGCGATAAAAAAAATTTTAATGTTGCTGTGGCACCCATATTGGATGCCTGAGCAGCAGCATTTCATTTAGGACCAGCTAGACCTTTGAATGAATGTGTGTTGAAAGTTTCATCACAAACCTCCATGTAGTTTAGAAGGAGAAGCAATAATATACTAGTGCTAATGGACAGAAGGACGCATGACAGGCCATCCCATACGTTCTTCTGGTCTACGACCAGTATAGCTAAAAACGGATATATTTGCAGTAAAGATTTTAAGGAATAAATACAGAAGATTATAAATACAAAACCTATCTTTTCTGTTTGATTGTTATGTTCGTCAAAGGTTCTCCTGTCCATAATAATAAAATAGCGGAAGAGTTCATGTACAAATATATCTGCAAGGATATAATGCACTGGATATATATATATATATATATATATATATATATATATATATATATATATATATATATATATATATATATATACACACACACACACACACAATAATATAAAACAATAATCTGCATAGAAAGTACTCAAGAAAGTATCAATAACTTTCATTATATTTTAGCCCTTAAAAGCAGCATAAGATTAGCATTGCTATTATATATTAAGGTAAAACGTAATCTTGAACCCAGGGTCGAATGGTTGAGCGAGCAAGTGTCAGAATGAACTATTGTAGCTTCATAACGACAATGACAACTACGCCATTAGAAACGTTACTGCTGTCCCGTCGGAAATAACTTATTCTGACGTATATGTGATATATACTTGACTTAAAAGGGACTTATAGGCCACTTATAAGTTACTTATACTTTGCATATTTAATGAATCAAGTGAAATACTAATCTGTATAAGTATAAGATAGTACAGTATAAGTGAAAACAATATTGATCCATGCTTCACCTACATTTCACTTATAGGTGAGATATAAGTCATTTATAGGTGGTATAAGTCTTTATCAGTTGAGTATAAGTGAACTGTAAGTTCATGGACATTATCATTTTCTGACTAACAGTTTACTGCAAAATACAGTCTCAAGTCCAATGTTTACTGCAAAATACAATCAAAGTTCAACAAAGGTGCTACTATTATTTGTTTTCCAAAATTCATACTTCCCACCAGATTTGTCAATTTCAATAAGTCGTATCAACAACAACAACAACAACAACACACACACACACACACACAAAAGAACTTCATCGTGTTTTATTTTAAATATTTTAAGATTTTAAAAAAGAAAAACATTGAAATAAAACTTCCAACTTTGATGGATCTTACGTATCTAAGCTAGAATAAATCAACTTTGTGTGTGTGTGTGTGTGTGTGTGTACATTGCAAAATGGGACATGAGTTAGCATACACAACCACACATTGCAGACACATTGTAAACAAGGACTTTTTCACCATCCAGCAATAAATTATTTTCTATAATTTCATTTAAAACAATATTATTTGGCACCAGACATTCTACTGTGTATATTCTAATGAAATCATAGAAAATAATTTATTGTTGGACACTGAAAAATTATTTGACATCGAAAAGATGTTTAAACGGCAAAAATCATGAGCCTGAAAGATTTCCGCAGCGAACGCTACTTGGCCACACTTCCGTTTCCGGAATTTTAACCATTGGCGGTCTGCATCAATGGAATTATGTTACGCAAACTTTTTCCCTATGGCGGTTTTGTTTTGTTCACTCTTTGTGCCTTCCAGCATCATGCGGTAAATACATATATCCTAGTATGCACCTACTGACAATTGAATTTGGGACAGCCTTCATTTACCAGCTTCAGTAGAATGGCCAGCAGATTCTAAAAAAAAAAACTGCTGCCCTTGAGTCGAAACCTGCTTTTCAATTCACTTGTTAGGGCCTACTTGATGATGGTGGATTTTGCCAGAAATGTAAGTTTCAAATAAATGTTGTATTTATTAATAAATTATCTTCATGGTTATCGTTTATGTGTTATTTCAGCTAACAATTTGATATTGTGCAAGCCGTTTTAAATGTGGTGGCTCAAAGCTGCAGCCTTATGTGTTGGAAATTATATCACAAATTGTCATTGAAACGGAAATGTATGAGATTTTTCTAAGGTCAAAACTTATAGGTAGCCATTTACACGTATACATTCTATAAAACCGATGACCTTATTTTATAAGGACACAATTTCCTGGGGGGGGGGGCGGCTTTTATAAGCCCAAATTAACTGAATTTAGTGGGAATTTGCTTTTATCTCACGTATATGTGTAGCAAGGGAATGACTTACATTTCACTTATAAGTGAAGTATACTTCACTTACATGTATAAGTGAAATGCCTAATTCACCTATATGTCACTTATAAGTGACCTATAAATGTAGAAAGTGAATGGCTCACATTTCACTTATAAGTCAAGTATACTTCATTTATAAGTGAAATGCCTAATTTGCATATGAAATGCCTAATTTGCATATAAAATCCTAACACTTCTCGTATAGGTCACTTTTAACTGACCTATAAGTAAAAGCATAAGTGACCTATAAGCCATGTATAGGTTTTTTCCTATAGTTGTGTCTTGCACCCCAATAACATGGGCTTGTCAAACATTACCACCTGCAGTACTAGAGCACTCAAACTAATGTATTTTTATTTTTATTTTAAACCCTTAAGATAGTTTATTACAATATTTGGTATATACAATAGAATCAAAATTCCAATTGTTACAAGAGAAAAAGTAATATCTGTACTGATATGTATCTTCACTCAATTGGTACATATTACAGGGATATTAGAATCTTTTGCATTTTCATTTTACATTGTGTAGAGCATGCCAAGGTGTTTTTTTTTTTTTTTTTTTTTTTTCAAGGTTTCTGCAATTTTGTCCTAGTATTTCAAATACTAAAGCTATAATATCAGGTACATAAAGTCCGATCATCATGTTTTCTCCAAAATCAGCCAAGACCGATAGACCCACTCAGTATGCATATTTTCCGTAATCACACAAAAACGTGTGATACCAGCTGAGCATACCTACCAAAATCCTAGACCCTAGACAGTGTTGGTGGCGGGAAGGGGGGGGGGGGAGTTGAGTTCCCAAGGGGGTTTAGCTTTCCTTCAGGGGCATTATTCCTGTGCCTACCAGCTTTTCTGATGGGTATCAATGCTAGTTCTGGGTTTTCGTTTGAAGAAACATGTGTGAAACGGTATAGCGCTTCAACCAGACATGGTGTTCAGTGGCAGGAACAAATATGCTTGGCTTAAACATGGGAGTAAAGAGGTGTGTGGGCAAAGCTACAGTACACACATATCATTTTACAGAAAATCCACATTCCCACGGTGGACCTTAATCCTTTCACGCTGTTTCCATCACGGACCGGATATAGTGGTCATTGTGGATTGTCCACGTTGTGGCTCGTAGTGGACCAATTCGGTTTGATTGCCACAATTAGAATGTTGCAACAATATAATTATGTAATAGCAGACGTCCACTACATCACGTGGAACTTAGATGTCGGCTCAGCTACAGATATACAAAGTTTAATTATAGTAATTTTAATGAGAGAAATATTCTGCTTTTAAACAAACAACAGGAAAAAGAAATCACATGTAATTATTAAAGAAATGCAGTGATTCATTTTTTCATTCCCCCAGTCGCTTTTAAATTGTCTGCTTAACATGTTCCAACACAATGAAATATACACAGCGCTATCCAATATACAACCTCTACTAGTCCAGCCTGTTTAGTACTTGTTACCTAAATATAAGACACGTGTTTACTTTTACCATAGATCTACTCTTTCTTTAATCAGACTCAACGAAGCACGTGATGCTGCATTCTATAACCAACAGCTTAATAACAAATATACTTAGGGTTGCTGGTTTGCTCATCTGATGAGTTTAATATTACCAAATGGACAGGTGCAAGTGATGAAAAAGTGTAGTCACTTAAACATTTTCAGTAGGAGATAAACTTGTATGTATTATTTTCAGTTAATGCAGGTACAATTTAGTTTGTACATTACATTCTTTAAATCCACATGACAAATACTGCAAACTGTCCCCGAATGTCAAGCGAATATTGTTGATCAGTTTAGCTACTAATTTGTTACATTTTGACCCAATCATCGTTTTTAAGTTGACGTGAATACAAATAAAACATTTTGTCCCCAAGGAACATGGCTCCAAATGCGTATTTATACAAGGTTTAGCAAATAGGCCAACACTGTGAAATTACTGAAATTATACCCATAATCACCCAAAAGGCACTGAATTTGTTTTCCATGTTGCAGTAGCAGTTAATTTCCCCAGGACATCCATCATATCATCGTCATCTTTTGCAATTCAACCGAAATGCCTACTATTATGCAAACTTAGTTGTCAAATGGGTATCTGCGGTATATACGATGATATTTACTATACAATAAAAATAGCCTCCAGTTTTGTACATCGGTTTGGTTTTAGCTTTATCTAAGTGGAATTTATGGTTGTTCATACTTCTTTTTCGCCTTGTTTAACTTGTACTGTATTACGCATAAGCTGAACACATCGTATCTATCAATAATGTCTCGTATATCTAGCGAAATTGCTAAGCCACGTGCTTGCCAAGGCTATACAATCTATCTCTAATTGCACTGATTGCTATTAATACGTGGCTTCTTATTTTTCTTCACTTTAAACTGGTAGAACTTCGTTAACTACTCCGACTTGGAGGTGGAAGAGGTTTGGTTTCAAAGGGTGTAAATCCCAATTATTTCCTGTTTATTTTGAACCGTTCATATTAATTCTAAAGTCATCGCGAATATTGGCACTGTGTTCACTTTGATTATTGCAACAATGCTCACTCATTAGACTTTCAGTCTATTAAGTTTCTGAAGCGTTAAGTTTGTACTTGTTAATTATGACCAGATTCAACAATAGATAATAAGAAAATAGAAAAGCACACTAATAGCAAATTAATGACCCAATTAATTATGTAAATTCTTGTTAAATACAAAATGAATTACTAAGCAGCAATTTAACTATTTATTTTAAATAAAGAGCGGAATCAGAATCTTATTTCTAAACTTTGTCAGTAGACAAATTCCAAAATGAAAATAAATGAAGCACATTTCAAAAATGCATACTCTCTAATTATCAATGCCTGTTTCCAAGTTAGTGATAAAAGCTCCGGGTAACATCTATCGAAAGTTATGGTGCATAATCTCTCTCTCTCTCTCTCTTTCTCTCTGATGTTTGCATGTAATAAAACACATTTTATTACAAAGAAAGATGCATGTAAAAAAAAAGAAAGCCTGTAGTGTAATACAGCTTTCGTAAACATGTCAGCTTTGTGCTGCTGCGATAGATTTGTATCACTGCATTGCAAGATTAATGGGGAGAATAAAATTTTTATTTGGTTTGTTTTACATACTGCTAGATACCAATTTTACGCAAAAATATCACAACTTAGCTTCAATGCATTTCTCAGTCCATATTACAAGTCCAAAATTAATTTTTCCACAAACAACAAAAAACATTTACATCCATAAGTTTTATGTTTCTTTTGAAACATTGGTGCTAAAAAATAACATCAAAAATCAACACCTTCCTGACTGGCCATTGTTAACAATTGTAGCGGCTGACTACAAAGTAAAAATATCACTCCTCGGCTGGCGCTTGATGACAGATTCACGAAAAAAGTGACGAAGAAAGTAAAAATTTTCATAAAAATCACTTCGTTTATGGCATGAACATCCACTGATAGAGAGCAGCCTTCAATATCATGTATACGAATTAAGCGCATTTAAAAATTGTCATACTCTCAAATAATCAGTCATTTTCTAAGTCTATGGATAAAGGTATTTGTATACTGCTTTCAATAATTTCTTTTAAGGTGGTTTTGGAAATAGTATGAACACTAAAGGGAAACTATGACAAATTAATAACCAGTACAAGAAGTACCTTTATGAAATATCATTTATTAAGAAAGCACATCGAAGTTACCGTTTGTTGCAGAACAGTGCATGTATGTATATGTAAATATTAAAAGACTCGCGCACCAAAAGGCATTCACATACATGTACTGTGAGAGATGAAAGATACATTTTCGAGCAAAGAATCCATAGAAAATTTAGGTGCTTCACAAAATATAACAATTTTAATGATAGTAATTTTAATGAGAGAGATTCTCCTTTTAAAGAAATAAAATTTGCTTATTACGCTATGGAGTGTTGGGGGTGTAGGATGGGAGAAAGAGAGATGGAGGGCAGGGGATATAGCTTGAAACAAATACAGTTGTTGTGATTTTTTGAAAAAAAAAGAACTAAGTTAAGACGTGTATCAAAACCAATACACTTTTTCTCTAAATGTAAGTTAAACGGTAGGTCTCTGATTGGGAAAATAAGAAATAATTATATTTAGTTGTTCATATAATGCTAGAGACCAGTTTTACATGATAATATTAGGACTGAACATCAAATGCATTTCTCAGTCCATATTTATTTTGGACAAAGTAACATCTTTTTAGTTTTAAGGTGTGTAGTTTTGTGATACTTTCATTCAACAGTTCATGTACATTTTGAAATATCGAAGTGCAACATTGAACAGTAGATGGTACATGTAGGAACTGTCATGACTGACTGTTGTTGACTCAAGGCAGGAACCTATCGTAACAGACATAACGGCTGACTTCAAAGTAAGAATGGCACTCCTCAGCCAGTGCCTGATGATGCATGTACATGTAGATTCGCGAAAAAATTAAGTGAGAACAGAAAGTAACTTTTTTTCCCATTGAAATCACTTCGTTCATGCCACAAATGGCCACTGATAGAGCGCAACAGTCAAAACAGTGTACACAATTCCGTGCATTAAAAAAATTGTCGTCCTCTCTCATAAACAATGTTATTTTCAAAGTTTAACGGTAAAAGTACACAATAATCGACACCCCGTTAACCCGACCATGGTAGGTATCAATTTCATACCTTTACCTGTATAAACTATACAGTGGTAACATTTCTCGTGGTATTTATCAGTGGCCTAGCTAGGGATACATAAAGACGAACACGAGTAACTTAGAAAAAATATGAGGTTTTACATTTCTCTGATATCTTCTCACCACTGTCCATGACAGAGCGTACATCAGAACAAATTGCTTATCTATGACGTATATCCCTGTTGATTGAAGACATGTACATGTGCCTGTTAGCATATACAGAAGCGGAAATTTACATACTGTTCTGCATCAAGTGGTAACTTCGATGTTCTTTCTCAATAAATGATATTCATGAAAGTGCTTTTTGTACTTTCTATTAATTTGTCATAGTTTCCCTTTCATTTCCATGCTGTTTCTAAGACCCACTTTGAAGAAATTATTGAAGCAGTAATACATATAAAATTCAGAAAGAGATTTCAAACGAACGCCGTACTATTTATATCGGACATGTATGATCAAGAACACTGGAACATTATATCATGTTTATTATACAAGAATAATGTGGCATCATATACACCGCTCCCTCGATAACTCGCGCACAACGGGGTCCAAAAACATAGACTGCACTATAAGCGAGGGTGCGAGTTACCGAGGGGCCTCAAAAAATTAAGAAAGGGATGCCATCCCCGCTGGACATCGAGAAAACCGCAGTGGGGGTGGGTAATGGAGCTGTTTAATGCCGGAATACTCGTTTTATAATTACATTGGGAATAATTGTCAAAAAAGAATTTTTTTCTAATGTAGTTGTTTGCTTTTCTGTATAAATTACCTTTATTTTCAAGATAACGAACCTCTGAAAGATCGTTAAGGACATTAGTCCAAGCGGTTTGAACAACACGTGTACGCGATACATTGTGTATTACGTCACTGATTTTTGTTGTTGTTGATTCACAACTAAACAAGATTCCTTTTTTCAAAAACTATTGACATTTATTTCGTGAAACAACCGTCAACATCAAACGTCGATTTATTTATTGTTCCATTAGTAAAATATGGATGCCGTGATTTCATATCAAGTAACAGTGAAACTTCGTCTCATCCTTGAGGAAATCCCTGAGTAGCATGTTAGAAAGTTCAATACAAACTCTGGAACTCGCTTCTCCGTAATGAACCGCATCTGTAAAACAAAGCTTTTATTCTCCAAGTACTCATTTGGCTTGGTTGCCTAACTATCTTTGATTACATTTGTGAATGAGTAGGCTAATTTAAGGTAGTTTAATTATATTACTTACATAATAATATTTATAACAGTGTTCGATTAATCAATTGAAATGAGTTGACCTGACACACGGCCGTGACCGCTAGCTCTTACGCAGGCAGATTTGCACGCCTTTTAACTTTTCTGTTATTCCACCCCCTTTGTTTGATTTGATACAAAAGACGTAATTAACGTGATAATACAAAGCAGGTCTGCTATTAATTGAGTGTAACAACACAACATATACTTCCGCAAGTCGGAGATAAAAACAAAAAAAGGTCCGCACATAATTAGATTCTCACGAAAACGCTCGCGGCGATAGTTGGGTCGGTTGAATTTTAATTTTGACGTTTGAATACAAGAGGGCTTATTGCATTTATGATGATTACACTGAAACCGAATTAAAAGATAGAACTAAAACACATATTTCACTTGACAAAACTTTTTTAATTGGTATTTATTTTTAAAGTGTTGCCACCAGTAGGCTTTAGTGACGTTTTCATTGATCGAAATTTCGTTGAATATTGTTATTTATAGTGTACTGAGAATGTTGTTTGGAAAGAAAATTGAACAAAATATTTGCCTTTTTATTCAAAGTTGAAAATTTCATGATGATGATTCAAATTTCTGGGTACTAACCACTGGTTTTGACGATAAAATGAGCGATATATTAAGGTTTCATTTACTAAATTTTGATCGTGATTTTTTTTACCTTCAACAAATAGGGTCCATTCTTTTTTTTTTTTTTTTTTTTTTTTTTTAAATTTTCTAGTTTAAAAAAAACGGGATCAACGTCTGGTCCGCGTTATAAGCGGGTTCGCGAGTTATCCGGGCGCGAGTTATCGAGGGAGCGGTGTATTAAGATAAAAACGATGCACGAGCTATGCAACGAAAAAGGGTTTCTCCCATCTGTTTATTTAGTGTATTGATTCATGGAGCGACTACAATAGAATCAGCAAGGGGTGCCATAAACCCACTACGGCTGCAATAAAATCCGCGATGGACTTCCACTTGATTGAGTGGATTTCCACTAGAATTGGGGGGAGAGGTGTGAGAATCCACCTGAATGAGTGCACTTACACTACTCATAGTGGGTACTTAATCCCCTGACCCTCTGTCCACGTCCACCGTATTGAGTGGGCAATCCGTAAAACGCGATGTGTGTACTGTATGTGGGCGTGTACTGCGGTATCCATGCTGTGCAGAGCAGGAATGGATGTGTGGTAATGTGGGGTCGGTGTGAGCGCTGATCATCAGATCTCTGTACAATATGGCGGTACTAATGTGGCACAGAATCTGAAACGGGTAGAACAGAAGGAGGTGGTTTAATATCATTCTTTATCAACTGCAGGAGGTCCAAAAATGCAATTTGAGGTAGTGCATAAGTATACAAAAGGCTTCCGATGCCTACTGACACTCGCCTGAACGAGTTGCTGCTAGGAGTTCAGATAACCGAAAGGGAATATGATTACATGCTGGACGTAATACTGGTGACTTGGGTTTATCAGCCAGCCCCACAACCAGATTCAGTCCAACAGCCTGTCACGCAAGATAACTGTAACAACCTGATAGCTTAATGTACCTTACCTCCTGAACATCATCAAGCTTTGATGTGACGGCCAATTCCAACTCCCAGGTGCAAGGATAAGAGTCCAGTTCTGGCCCCTAGGCTCAGGGTTAAACTTCCAGTTCTAACACCAAGATATGTTACCAACGATTTGCCAGTCTTTGTAGAGCGGCAGGGCAGAGTCAACGCGGTGGTAAAAAACTACATGAGAAGCACATGCTTTCGCATTTCTTAATGCCATGGTGCCTTGTGTGCACGACGTTATTGGCATGAAGCACAGGGAACATGGTGGCCTGAAGTTTAGTCTCATGTTGACGACACAGCTGGAGAAAGCTGCACCAGGCCATCAGGACGACATCACTAAGGTTAAAGTTTTTTTCACAAGTGCTGCCACCTTAGCCATGCAAATCGATGGTGCATAGTGGCTGGTTGCCAAAGCCAAAGCTGCAATTCAAGAGCACATCAAAAAGTAAATGCGCAAGAGGTCTGGATGGAACTTTGTGAGGTGCATAGAACTCGATCTTGGTGTTTTGCAGTACCGCCTATTTCGAGGCCGGAGCTACATTCCAGTGCTAAAGTGCATTCCTCCGCAATCCGCTATCAATGAGACAAAATACCAACAACCGCTGTTTTGAGCCATTTTGTCGGCACTATAATCATCAGACTATCACGTTGACTGGACAAGCAAGCACCATCAGCGCCTGGGCGAGCTAGGCTTTGCTGACATTGACTTTCCCATGAAGGTGAGCGACAGTGGAAAGTTTGAGCGCCTCAACCTGGAAATCGCAGTTAGCATCAGTAACTGAAAAAAATGGTCTCTATCTGCTATGAATCAGCAAGGAAGTAAGGCCACATTCTTTTGACCTGCTGTTCACAAGGGTAAAAGTGCCACTACACCTAGATAAAGACCTCAGTCGCTTGGTATACAAGCAAAGCAAATGCAGGAATAAGAAACATGTCTGCTGCCAGCGCCTACACGTATTTAGCCATGCCAACCTATTGGTAGCCCACACTAAAGGCTGCAGTGTCATAGGTTAAAAACCACAGCACAAGACCTTGGGAGAGTCAGGGATGAACATCTTAGCCTTTCAGAGCCAACACCGCCAGATGCGTGTGCCACACATCATCTATGCGGATTTCAGGCCCAGATAAGAGCAACATTCAGAAAATTGCAGACCAAGTCACTTGTAGCTTCTGCTACATAGTTGTCCACTGCGACGGAGTCTACAAGGAGCTAGTGCTATACCAGAGCTAGGATGCCGTGACGACCTTCATCCGTAACCTGTTGGTGGAGCTAGAAGAGATAAACAATGTTTTCTGGGACAACGCAGAGGTGATCATGGACGCGGATTACCAGAGGAACTTTCAAGAAATGAACATCTGTGTAGGAGAGATGAGGGTGGACACAGTGAAAGACCGCTGCCATATTACCGGCAAGTAGCGCAGCGCAGCCCATAAAGCATGGAACCTCAAGCTGTACATCTACCCAGAAAATAATGAAGGTGGCAGTTGTACTGCATAACTTGCACCGCTACGACAGTCACCTTATTATGGAAGGCATCAGAACAGCATTGACATGGAACATCAGCGCCATCCCAAACAACAGGGAAAAGTACTTAATGTTCTCATGGGGGCAGTTGCAGTTTCTTTATATCCTCCATTTTACAAACAGCAGCCTCGATAAGTTGGTTAAAAACCTGGCTAAGGCGGGAAGAGGTGCTTCGCATCACGTTGCAGCACACGTGTGGTGGCATTAGCCTCCTCACATGTAAGGGGAATATGTGAGCAGCTGATATTGATTCAAAGAAACGCAGCTTCCGCCAATAGAGGCCTTCCACAGCCAAATCAGCCGTGAAGACATGACCAAAAAGGACTATGAGCGTGCGTAGAGTGTATGGAAGACATCTGGCTGCCAGAATCTAGGAAGCTACCACGATCTCTGGCTCAAGACGGATGTGCTTCTGCTAGCAGATGTGTTTGAGGCATTCCACGAGATGTTGCTAACGAACTATGACATTGACCCGGCCTATTACTACAGTGCACCCAAAATGAGGCCCCCTAATGTCTACCATGACATAGCTGTAGACAAGAGCCTCTATGACACCAGTGACTGCCCGGAGGGTCGCTTTCTCCACAGCACGTCCAACAAAAAGGTCGTAGGCAAGTTCAAGGACGAATGCAACGGCACGCTGATCTCCGAGTTCTTCAGGGGGTACACCTCGAGAAACCGCACAATGACGGAATCTAACAAATGAGAAGGCAATCTATGAAAGCTTGCCAACTGAAATGTTTCAAGCACATTTAGCTCGATTTACAGCTTCTCTACAATAAAGTTTCTCAAATTCAGATGTAAATTCTCTTCTTCTTCTTTTGGAATGTCATAGATTGGTAACTTGTATTTTCTGTTGTGTTTTTCCTTCAATAGAACTGTGTTGTCAAGATCATTCTTGACTTTATTACATCCTGTTTACACTCAGTTTTTTTTGTTTCTTTTTGGGGTTTTTTCCTGGGTATGAAACCTTTTTTCAGCTCATCTGATAAATACTGGGTACTTTCCTCTATGACAGATACAGCATGTTTCAGATATCTAAAATCCACTTTAAAGTTTTAAGGACATTGTCAAAGTCATTGGCAAATTGATTGTACTTCTATGTGAAGTTTTCCGTAAGTTCATCCAATAATTTATGGAAAGTTGTTTCCATGTATTGGAGCAGAGATTTTATCATTTTAAGATCAGCTTTATCTTCCTGTTCCTAGTGAGTTCACTCTTGATCAGACTCCATTGTACTGCACCTTGTTTATAAGTAGTTTTCTTGTCTATTGGCATATCAGGGTCTACGTCTTAAGCTATAGTACTAGGTGAGACCCAAACTATCATAGAACGCTGTCTGAAGTAGGCAAAGAAACACTTTCTACACGCACATGGAATTTTTCACCTTAGACTCATATCTTAGTTTTCATATATTTTAACACATATATGACAAAAGTCCTTCAAATGGACTGACGCTCAACTGTCCAAATAGAAATTTTCAGGAATTCAAGATAAGTCAGGGGTCACGCTACCAGGCGAAGTGGGCGACTAAGTCGCCGAAAAAATGTAAACTTCGCCTTCTTCTGTTAGGAAAGCAAAAACGACGATCATCATAAGATCATTTCTTTTAAACCTGAGTGTTGAAACCATTTCTGATATTACTGAGCGATAAAAGTTTAAAATTAGGCTCTGTAGTAATCATAAAAACATAAGATCGGCACCTTTTTCGTTTAATATAAACTAGACACCATTAGAAGACTTTTGGTGAAAATCCCTATGGCAAAATGACCATCCATACAGAAGAATTAGTGACAACAAGATTTTCAATATGTTCATAGTGGCTACAATACTGGATGTCTGCAAGGCATCATTTTCATTTAGGATCAGCTAGATATCATAATAAGTATTTTGGCGAAAACCCTACATGTATGTAGCTATGACTATAAATTCAGGAGGTGCAGCGATAACAAGATTTTCAAGATGAAAACCATGGTGGCAATATTGGAAGTCTGATTGGCATAATTTTCATTCAGGACAAACTAGACAACATAAGAAGTTTTCTGGTGCCCTATGTATACATGACTGTCCATTTCTGAGGAGTTGAGACAAGATTTTCAAGATGACTGCCTTGGCAGGCATGCTTGAAGTCAGATAGACACCATTTTATTTTAGGACCAACTTGATAGCATAAGAAGTCATCTGGTAAAAATCCTATGTCGGTATAACTTTCCTTACAGAAGGAGTAGTGATAACAAATATCTTCAAGATGGCTGCTGTGGTGGACATATTGGACTTCAGATCAACACCATTTTTATTTAAAACTAACTAGAGTCATTTAATGAAAACCTTATGTTGATATTACCATCGATTCAGGAGGAATTATAACAAGACTTCCACGCTGTCCGAGTGGCACCATTTCATTTACGACCAACCGGTGTTAAGTTCAATGTGTATATAAAGCTTCATGGGAGCCCTCCAAGTAGTTTAGGAGGAGTAGCAATAACACGCTTGTGCTAACGGATGGAAAACAGGCCATCCCATAAGATCTTCTAGTCTAAGTTGCAAAAATCTTTAAATGCAAAAGCTGGTAAAACTCACGCTTCCTAGTTATAGGAAACACTTGAATGCAGAATAACAGAAGTCTGAGGAAAGTATAGTTAATTGTATAACAAGTATTTTGGTAATGAATGTATCAATTCCATAACGGGAAGAGAAAGAGAGAGAGAGGGTGGGGAATTGGGACTGTGAGCAGTCACCGAGAACTGTGCTGCAGGACACTATGATGAGGCTAAATGTAAACGCTCATTACATGTACTTAAAATTAACCACTATTGGGGGAAAAATCACTTAGAGAATAACAGATAAGAATGGAACAAATAGTTAAAGATAAGGTTTATTGGTTTTTGACTAAATGAATAAGTCTACACTGTCTCGACATCATGAAAAACAAAATCTCATGGATTAGTTATAAAGTTATCATCTAGGTGTCAAAAGAAAATACAATGCATTCATCGTCAAATGATTCTGCGAGAGAGAGCAAGAGAAATTCAGGCAGAGAGAGAGAGACACAGAGAGAGCAGCGATATAAGACTGTGCTCAAGACTGACGAAGATACATGTATATGTAAATCACGATAAATGCCATTTATTTCACCAAACAAGAGACCAACGCTCTACTGGCTGAAAAGAATTTCCAGAAATTCAAGATAAGACCATTTCTTCCTTTTAACCGCTGAGTGTTGAAACCATCTCTGATATTCTTCAGCAATAACAAGATTTTCATATTATCTGCTGTGGTAGGCATATTGAATGTCAGACTGGAACCATTTTCATTTAGGACCAACAAGACATCATAAGAAGTCTTCTGGTGGAAACCTCATGTTGATATAGCTTTCTGTTTTAGATGAGTAACGATAAGAAGATTTTTAGGATGGCTGCCATGGTGGCCATATTGGATATCGGATTGGCACTAACTAGACATCATAAGAAGTCTCTTGGTGAAAGCACAATAAGATGACCAGTCATCTAGGAGAAGCGATGATAACAAGATTTTCAAGATGGCCATTGTGGCAGCCATATTAGAAGCCAGATTGGCAACATTTTCATTTACGACCAACTAGACATCATAAGATGTCTTTCAGTGAAAACATCTATGCTGATATGACTATTCATTCAAGATAAATAGTGATAACACGATTTTCAAGATAGTCACTGTGGTGGCTATACTGCATCTGCAGGTGGTACCGTATTATTAAGGACCAACAAGACATCATATGAAGTCTTTTTGTGAAAACCCCATGTTGATATGACCATCCATTTTAGAGGAGTAGTGATAACAAGATTTCAAGACAGCCACTGTGGAGGCCATATTGGACATCAGGACAGTACAAATTTCATTTAGAACCAACTACACAATCAGAATAAGTCTATTAGTGAAAACTCCCATGTTGATATGATCATCCATTGATAGCCCCACCCCCCTCATAAACCACCCTCTTACCACCCCCAGTTAAACTTTCTTGGCATTCTGACCAGGGATTCTTTTTTGTCCATATGACCCTATGAGTTCATCTGGTGGGGGATCTCAGTGGTGTAAAATAAATCACCAACTAAATCATTGTAGATAATTACTGTTTATATGCACACTTCATACAGAAAATTTCCTGTCCACCTCTCCAAATTTAATACATTACAATCTAGCTACATTATTTGCAGATAATTGTCTCACCCGCCACTTACTTCCTCCCACTCAACCTTCTCTCCCTATATATATATATATATATATATATATATATTTATGTGTGAGTGTGTGTGTGTATTGACACAAATATTGATAACGGCACAAATTCAAAATGGTTTGCCAATGTTTCAAGCTAAACAAGCTCTTCATCAGGGGAACAAACAGCCTACATACACAAAACGAACACAAAACACAAAATCTAAGAAAAACACTGGACCTCTACATGTTAGAATCACCATGGGGAATTCACAAGAGATATAAAAATAAAAAGTTGTGTACCAATAATAATTGAGTGGATCATTGTGTCCATCACACAGAGAACCAACATGTCCAACCCAACTCTAGACTGTGAACGGAAACACAGTGACAAAAAACCAACGAAATCTACAAGATTTGCTAAAGAAACCACATTATGGCAGAGCTAGGCATGGAGATTCTAAAGTAAAGATGTCAAGAGAATTGTGCTATGAGATAATGGACAAGAACTTTAATAACAACAACCACAACAACAATAACAATAATAATGACAATAAAATAATAAATGTAATTACTTGTGTAATATAATATAATAGTATATAATATTATAAAATATATCATAAGACAAACCAACACATACTTCTTTTGCATGCAGAATATTATTTGCTAACCATTACCATTTTGACGGGTGGTCCCACTAGACCAACCCAGTAACTAAATGCTGACCAAGCATTTTAGCAGAATATGATCCCTTTCCCAAGATTGTCACTGATTTTCTGACTCCTACAATCTTTATCTTTCCAACTGTCCACAATGTTTAATATTTTGTTGTCCAATTTCCTCCTCTACCCTTGTTGCTGATGCGAAACCCGAGAATGGATTTCATTACCGCATACAGCTTTACCCATGCTATATGGATCTAGTCTTGGCAACAGCGAAATGGCAAAAATTTGTTCACTTACAATAACACCGTTCAATTACTCTAGCCACAAAGCATAAAACAAAAGAGGTGTCAAAGCTTATGCCATGAACCTGTCAAAACCCTCTAAATGAACAACTGCCCCAGGGTCTATACTAAATGTACAAATAGACATTACAAAAATCAGTCCTCACACTGTCTTTTTTAATGTGGCATTTTCCAATATATTCAATAACTGATAATTATATCGATGTTTTCTTATTCGTTAAAATTTTGTATACCACTTTGAAATCTTTTATATTAAAATTCACAAAGATGTGCTCACTACATTCATTTTCAGGGGAAAAAAATGACAAGAGTCCTCATATTTTCAGAATCCCTGATGTTGATATACATACATATATATATACATGTATATACTTGTATATATATATATATATATACACTGTATATATATATATATATACACTGTATATATATATATATATATATATATATATATATATATATATATTTTGTTTGGTATGCTGAATTTCAGAATTCAAAAAAGTCTGTAATCATGGCTGTATCGTACGTTTTCAAAGTGATCAGTGGAATGTCAGATCATCAAAATTGGGAGGCAATGTATCTTAGCCATCCCCTGAACATGTTAATTACAAACCTAGCAGTACAGGTACAACTGAATTTTGTGAAATGTTTGTGTGATCAAAAACAACTCTGATTGTCTTCCACAATGGGTCATGTAATGTTACAAGCAGTGGCAATCTGCTTACTCTTTACTCAAAGAAAGTCACGGACAACAAATCTGGTTTGTGGTGGTGGGGGTCGGGGTATTCCTTGTGAAGATCATTTGATGACATGTTAGTTGAAGATGAGAAAAAATCAAACCCCGGTTTAAATGACATGGGCATCAACACAATACCAACATTATTAACATCACAAACAATTTATTCCAACAATTGCAATTGTTATGGCTAAATTATGCCACTGATGATGCCATGCATTTGCCACATGCAAATTTTCATGACATCACTTATATCCAATCCAATCATACTGAATCACACAACGTATGCCAAAAGTCATGAAAAAGTTGCACAATTGCCTTCTCATTTGTTGGAAGCTAGTCTCAAAGAAATATTTCACTAGTTTACTTGAATGGCGTGTGAGTTATGGAAGGAAATTATTCACATTCCAAAACAAATGAAACGTGTTTTAGAAAAAAAATGAAAAAACCAAGAAACTTTAAAAGTAGAATTGACACAACTTGCAGAGTTGACAATCGATATATGAACCAATAAACAAAATCCGGTTGGAAGTAAATTTCTTGGAGGAGTTATTATTCATTTGCTTGTATGATGGAAACCCAATGCAACAGCAAATACCAAACACAAACACAAAGACAAAGAGAAAAATGGAGAGGGTTGCCAAAAGAAAAACCAAAATATTACCTCCCAATAAAGCTAAGACAAAGAGGACACAGAGCTCAATAGCTGCAGGGATAAAGAGCATGACCATGATCACCATCAAAAGAGAGGCACTGCAGCCAGAACACGCAGGTACCTAGGAAAACCTTGACCTAGACCAGCAGTCTCATAACAGTAACTCTAGAGGCAGCATGAAAAAAAGCATTATCACCTGTGTTAGTATCATCTACTCTGTTTTCAAAGATACCAGCTAAACCCAATTTACGAAGCGTTTCCAAATATGCTGAAGATGCCACCGAAATGGACACCCATTGATAAAGCTACTCTTCCTCCTTATCCTTCATCTTTCACATCTTCTGGTGTTTCTGCTACTGCATGAAATTTTCCACAGTTACAGAAAAATTGTAAGACAGGACGAGTGTGTTACAAAGTTTAATTGATCTAAAGAAACATTAACATGACATGCTTTTGCTCCATCTGTAAATACCATCCAAACCAAGTTGAATGAAGATTGGAAGAATATTGAAATATGGTGTAAAAATAACAAAATGCTTCTAAATCAAAATAAGACGAAGTGCATGCTAATAACCACAGCTCAGAAATGTGTTAACATGGACAAGAAGCATCTTGATATAAATCTTAAGAATTCAATCATAAACTTCCTGGCACTCATATATACCGTTTTCTTCACCAGGGTGTACAGGTTAATAATGTATGTAAATTACATTCTTCTAAGATTGTACTGCTTGCTAATATTAGGAAATGCCTTAAGATTGTACTGCTTGCTAATATTAGGAAATGCCTCCTTCCTGATGCCATACTATTTTATTTTAATGCAGATTCAACCAGTGCTCAATTATTGATTTAATGGGGAAACTGCTCCAGACAAGACCTTGCCAGAATTTTAAAATTACAAAAAAGAGCAGAATGTATACTTGTAAAAAAACAAAAAACTTCTATTTCACATTTAGAAACCAGGGATGGAAATTAGCAAAAGAACTGATTACAGCTGTTTTAGTATACAAAGTTCTAAATGGAACTGCACCACAATATCTTCAATTCAATTTTTTATTGTACATAACATCCATATGAAGAGACAGTGTATAACTAAAAAGTAAAATATAAGTCAGAATACAGTTGTGAGTTTATTAACATTGTGCCCAATTATATGTGAATTACATCATGACATTCATGCAATAGTACAAACATGGTAATAAATCAATAGTTTCATGAATAAATAAATATGATGTTATGGTTGCAGAGAGGACATCTTAGTTTTTTTTTTTCTTTTCTGACTTCAGGTCAGTAATATGTATTTTGGAATTTTATTTACACGTGTTCAGCCAGATACAATCTAGTTATACACTATGCAGTATTCTCTGTAGAAGCTGGAAATCTCTTGCTACCAAAACCTACAATGCAACAAAAAGTATACTTCAGTCCCCCATATCAAATACCTCTAACTTTTTTAGTATGATGATTCATGCAATATAAGTAAATTTGGACCCAAATCCAACCAATGGTTAGTGAGATATTTGAGTTTAAATGCACGTCATGAATATTCCCCCCAGACAATATACATCTTCAGTGATTTCTGTGACTCGAGCTGAGTGTGTAATCAGGGGAACCCCACATTGCAAATCACCACGGTTCTACCATTGTGGACTGAGGTGTCTCTGGTTTGTTTTCTAATTGCATCCATTATTCAGTATTGGAAGGTAGTGTGTCATTGTTCGAGGTTGCAGTACAAGTATGTACTCACTGTCGCAACATCAAGAACAATAGCATATTATGAACTAATGATTTCATTATTGACTGAACATCAAATGAAACTGCTGTGTATCCAATCATCAAATTCCTTTGGAAGGGAGCGATAGATCAGCAATGTCAGACTGTACTAATGATTGCTAAAAGATGATTTGTAAAGTCATACTCATATTTTCACAATACACGCAATTCCCCCCCCCCCCCCCCCCGAAAAAACTATATAAGCAATACCATATATTGGATGAGGAAGTTTCATATACAGCCACTTAAAAAAAAAAAACAAAAAAAAAAAACACAAAAACAATGCATGATCCCTTAGTAGAACATGGTTCTCTTCACAAGCACATCTATCTGAAGCAAATGCATCAATATTAAAGTCCTGTTGTCGGCGAGGAGGTTCATTGTTACACATATATTAATACATTTACATAGATATTAAAACAATTAAACCATAGGTTCAATCCACAACATGGAGAGGGATAGTAGGTTGAGAGCGGTGGTTGAAAATGTGCTGCAGGATACCAAGTTACAAATAAAAGTGAATTTTGTTATTTTAAATAAATTATAATTGGGAACAGATGTAGATATTAAACCATGAAAATAGCAGAGAGAAGGAGAAAACAAATAGCAACAGAAAAGGATTAAAGTTGGGGCCTAACAAGTGAGTGTGTGCAGTCTTCCTCTTCCCATCCCCTGGTAATGACTGAAAATTTCCTGTATTGGGTGCCACACAGACCTTGGACTGTAAGAGAGAGATTAGTTTTGGAATCATAACAAATCTCCCACATTATTATTAATTTTAGCAATCAATTTAATTCAGTTTTAACTGATAATTCTTAAACAATTATAAAACTTCTGCTGTTAATTGCTGGGCTACAATCTGGGCTCTTAAATACAATGTTCAAAATCAGATGACTTCTTGTGATGTAAATGACATCTTTCCCAAGCAAAGATCTGAAATTATCAATTACTAATTGTCTAATTATCAAACTTCCATGGTTAATTGTTGGGCTACAATTCATATGGCTTTGTGTAATATAAATGACACCTTTCCCAAGCTGGAATCTGAAATTGTGATCCAGTCCACTGAAGTAAGGTCCCTGTTATAAAACGCAGTGATCATTTTGAAAATGGAAAAAAGTAGGGCCCCATGGTAACTATCGGGTCAAAAGGTGGGGTAATTTAGAAAAATACAGGTATCATAAATACCCTTATCTGTATCTTGTTTATTCATTAAATCCAAAAACATATCATTATCACAGGCACTTGCACCATGGACTTATTATTTTCTACAATAAATATTCATTTTTTTCAGCATTATATGCTTTGATTCAGTTGTTGCAGGTTCAGACTAGGAGACATTTCTTGTACAACTTCCTTGTCCACTAAAGTAACCATGTCCACTGTTAAGGCCTTGATTATTTATTTGACAAGGAAACTCTAGCAAACTTGTTGAGATCAAAAGACTGTCCACTTCTGAGAGAGGCCTGTGATAAAGGAGGAATAAAAAAAGCCGCATATAGCTATTCTTTGTAAACAATGAACTGAAACTTCACCTGCCTTTACAGATATGTTTCAAATATTGAATGACCCCTGACTCTAATGAAAAGGAATAAAACTCATATCTCTTCTCAAAGATGAACTTTTTTTTAATCTGAGATAGCTTTAATTCACAGGCAAATAGATTAAGATATGGAACTATCGATTCACATATTTCTTTCTATAAATAATGCCGTCTCAAGCAAAACTTTAGTTTGCAGTGACTGAGCAGTCAGTGTAGATTTGCTCCAGTGATCTCTTAAGGCCGGGAGAAACCATTGTTTCGTTAGGAAACACTTGGCCTCTGACCACAGAAACCAGGTGCCTGCATTACATACGACATTAATATAGGAAAATTACCATGGAAAATAGGAATTGCCATTGTGATCATCTGACTGCTATCTAAAGTTGACTGTTATGACATGTTTGAATGTAGTTGTAGGTACTTTTCCATGCAAGAAACTGGGCACACATGATTATTTGCGTAAAATGGAATTTGCACTCCAACTCGAAATGGATTAGTTTTGAAGACAACAGGAAAAGAGTGAACCTTGATTTGTCAGCAGGAAATGTCACGTCTCACAGCAGCATCCAGTTACACATGGAGGGCACGTGGGAATTGACAGTGAACTCATCACATTGCACAAAAACGAAAAAGGCAGTCAAATACATACATTTCAGTGTAAGGACTAAAAAAGATGAAAAAGCTCCAGAATCCCACATATTGCAAGTCGCACAAAATGTTAAATGTAATGGGCAGTCTGGGCTTAGGTTTATCAACTGAGTTCATTTAATTCCCCGAAGAACACATTGAAGGCTGTCTGTAGCTTGCATGGGTTTATTGAATCCAGCCTGCAAATAGTACTTACGAATTCCAGCCAAGTACAGCTTTATTATGGTCCACTGCAATCGCAGTGAAGCATAGCAATATGTAACGAAATTGATGAGTGCCTCGTTAGTAATGGAGGGCAAATGTATTCTGCTGATTTCTGATGACACTCAACATAGTTAGAACATTTAAAAAGCATGATAACCTGGTTCTGTAGGCAACCCTGAGAGCATGAGATGCAGATGATGCCCACAAATAATTGACCCATGTCCACCTAACAATGTCAACACAGAATATGGGGGGGGGGGGGGGTAGGGGTCAGACTTGTAGCCACACATCCATTTGTGGTGCCCACTGCCTGAAGTTGTCCATCTAAAAACATGAAAGAGTGTCGGCAATCATGTTTGTAACACCCAAATAGGCATGGTCTGCAGAAGAAATTGATAGCAGCAGCTAGACCAAATCAGTCCGGGAACAAACAAATTTCATGATATATGGAAATTTGGAATGCCCCATTATTAATTATATCAACAGTAGCTGAATTGTCAATCAATTATAATCTTTCTCAGAGTCCAATGTGGCCCCACAAAACAGCAGCAATAACAATAGGGTAAAGATCACACAGAACCATCAAACTGAAGAAGAAGGTGGGATCGAATTTGGTGGAAAAGTTCCCTGAAACCATTTTCGATTATAATAGCCCCCAAATCCAGTTGGTGTTGCACCAATATGGAATTGAATATCTGCTGCTGGAGCAACTTCGTCATTCACAAAGAAAAAAATTACATTCCAATCGTGAAGAAAAAGGGACCACATTTTCAGTTTGACAAGGTACAGTCTCACCACAGTCCAAACACTTTCTGAAAGATTATTAAGTGTCAACTGCAGCCCAGTTACAGTTTGTCTGAATTCCCAGATTACTGAAGTAGTGGAAGTAGCAAAGTCATCATGTTGTGCATGCTCTACCACTGAGTTACCAGAGTCATGCTTAGTCATGTCAAATCATCCTGTAGTCATTTGTCACAGCGTATTGATGGTATAATGCGAGAAGCCTTGATCGTATGGCTCTTGTGTTGTGTGCGACACCAAGCTTTTTTTTGCATGCTCAAGCTTTCAGGAAAAGTCATGACATAATGAGTTTCAGATATGGTAGTTTCAATGCAAGGCATGGGATCGTATCAAAGAGTCATTCTATTTCTTTAATTCATAGCAAAGGACAAAATATGGAAGACTTGAATGAAATCAAATCCGAACATTTGTAAGAATTTTAATAACTATCGAGTCAGCAGCATGTACGGTAGATTTGTCCAAGAAAATTTTTATGCAATTCCAGGAGAAAATGAAAATTACAGAACAATTTCTGTTTTCCTTCAGTTTAGATGGTTAGAAAAAAGCAGAATCACTGCAAGGCAAATGAACACTATCACATGTTTCTTGACTGATTTATCACATGTCACCACTGACATCTTATGCCCCAGAGCAAAACTATTTCCACAACCTCAATTTGGATTAGCTAGTAATGACATAATATATATTATTTTCAATTAGTTAGGTCATGCAATTCTAAAGTTTTGTTTTGGTTGGTTCATACTGATCTCCTACCTGCCACAAATAAGTGCATTATTTGTTGACATCATAAGACATAAATGAAACTCTGGAAAAATCATTCAATGAAGTCCATCTTGATAGGTCCTAATTAGAGTAAATTATTCAGTGAAGTCAATTATGATTGCCTTGGAGGACATCCATAATTGACAACAATTTGATATGACTGAGATCATGCATGTGATAGTGACCCTTGTAGGACTGACCAAAATCAAATGAGTTTGCTAACTAGATTAAGTTGATGATCTCATCCCCAGATTACCTAGATGTCTGACAGACTTATGTGAATCAGTTATGTCTTCCTTATATGTGTCACTTATCTAATTACAACACAAACTATACTACTTAAGAATATGGATAAAGTAGGATAATAATGCACAGTACAATAACAATTATCAACATATACAAGTACTTGTGTGGTAAGCAAAGTGAACTACATAAGAATAAAAAAGTTGTGTACAATCGACAATTAATAACATTTTTAGTACACACAACTCTTTAAAATTGATTCTTTTTATTGTCCAGATATATAAAGAAGATTGATTCTGCAGTTGGAATCTGGCTATTACTAGGTCTGCATGTCTTTGTTTGTTAGCATAAATTATCAAGGAAGGAATAAATTGTCCTTGTTGGGCAGATCTGGCAAGATTTTGATACAAAATCAGTGCCAAATTTGAAAACAAGTGAAACTTTTGCTGAAAAAGAAAAATGGTATCTGAGGTAGTCAACTATATTTAATAGAAATACACACATCATTCAAACAATGTTGAAAAATAAAAAGAAGGTTTTATTAGTACTATCATTGTCTTTTATTCATATTGTGCACAGTTCCTCCACTGACATCACAGGCTAGTACGTGTGTATAGGGCTGTTTACAAAAAAGTTGCTCGGCTGTTTCCGTATAGTAATTAAATAGCCATATCTCCTGATCCAGTGAAGGAATGTTCATCAAGTCTTCGCAGCGCACATGAAATATGTAACAAATTAATATAAAGCATTCAGGTCTAGATTTTCAGGGCTTGTTGTCGACTTTTCTTTTAATATAAAAGAATCACGTAAATTATATCTAGTCAGTGGTTTAAAAAGTAATTACTTCTACTACATCTTGAATAGAAAATAAGTATTTATTTTCAACTTGTGTTAAATAATGTATATATTTTACATACATAGATTGTAGGGAAGACCTCATGGTAGAATATTTTTGTACTATTTCAGTCACCTATTAATAACGAATTACAATTATTATTATTGTTATTAATATCAGGGGTCAAGCCAGACTTGAATTTTAGGGAGAAGTGACTTCTCCTCTTGAACAGAATAGGGAGAAGTGAGAGCTGAATAGGGAGAAGTGGGAGCAAAATGAAATACGCAATATATATATATATATATATATATATATAATGTATGTGTGTGCTTTGGTTCTTTTATGTTAACTATATCCTCTATTTCTCAATATGCATATGTATCATATTCACATGGAGTGTATTCATACTTGAAAGTGTATATTTGGATGGAGAGATATAGAGTGTATTCTGGCCATATGACTTTAAAAAAGCACAACATAAACTGTACATTGCAATTAATTTTATCTGATTGGAGTTCCAAGATTAAAGTATTGTAATTGCAGGTTGGTAAAATTACTTAATCAACTACCACTAGAACAAGATTTTTTTTTTTTTTTTTAAATTTCTAAAACTTTTTCTGAAAAGGGCAGTCGAAAACATTTCTAAACTGTTTTGAAACAACCCCTATAACATGTGTCTTCACACCATCGTGTTCGTCCTTTCAAAGCATTGTGGTCACTGATGTTATGGACGAGTAACCTGAACTTTACAACATGTTTAGGGTGTTAATTCAAAATTAAATGTTAATCTTTTGGACTCTCGGTTTTTGGTGAAGTTTTAGAAAATAAAAAAATTAAATTGTTATATAGTTTGTAAGTAGCTACGATGTCGCAGCCTCAACATTGAGATTAAGAAGAGAACATAACAACATCAAAACTTTAACGTTTAATTTCATTGTGGCCAATAAAACATTACCGTAACAATTTAATGAAAACAAACTGAGAAGTTAAAGTTGATATATGAATGAACTAGACCCTTCTTTCCAAACGAATCGGCACACAGCCAAGGATAAATATGGCTCCATGCATGTCATGTATGTGCGTCTATTTTTAGAAAAAGGGATTTTCTTAATATTACCACTCGCTTTCTTGCTTCGTTGCAATAATCCATAGATAGGATTTGTAAATTTATGGTTTTAATATTTGTCTACGTACTCGTTATAACGTAGTGTATTGGTTAGATATTACTTGCTTCGCTGCCGTTTTCGTATTTTGGATAATGTTATGGAATTTTATATCGCTTCCCGAATTCCACAACATAGTATTGTCTCATACATTTCTGACCTACATATATTTCTTTTTAGGCTAAATCTTTAATCACATAACATTGAGACTTTGCTTTCGACGAATTATATATTTCCCTTAATTTATTTGCCCAATGATTTATGAAAACAGACAATCTAATGAAGAGGTACTTCCTAGACACAGCGATGTCCGCCATTATTTCCCATTGACAGGTTCACTTAAGTTTCAAACTGATTTTATTCAGAAAATAACGCAAACACGGCAGTTTAAATCTCTCCAAAAAAAATAAATAAATAAATAAATATTTCAAACGTGCTTTACACTTTAAACACAAATTGCTATTTACATATTGATGTTCAAGTTTCGATACACAATTGTGTAGGTATGTTTTCATCATCAAATTATAACTTGCGGAAATCAGGCAGTGATAACTTGCTCGGGAAAGGGTTAATGGTCAGTCAGCTATTCAAACATATGCCTGTGAATGTGCAAGAGTTTGTTTGTCGGTGCGACTGATACCCACACCAGCAGTTTACTGCACACAGTACATTTCGACTTGACTTACAACACAACACTGGAACTGTCTTGTTATAAATCGAGGGAGCATCTTAAACGTCATATACCACTGTCGCTTAGTGTACAGCTAAAAAAAATAACAGGGCGAAGTCGTTTTCGCTTTTGTAACAGAAGAAGGCGAAGTTTATATTTTTTGGGCGACTTAATCGCCCACTTCGCCTGGTAGCGCGACCCTGTATTATTATTATTATTATTATAAAATTAGACCATTGCACATTTTCGCATCATTAGCCTTAACAAATTATCATCCCAAAAGATCTCTTGACATATCATCATCATCAACATCACCAAAAGAATCATAACATTGGTAGAAATTCAATAGCCCCTTGTTTAGACAAACATTGGGATTTGTTGTCAGTCTAAATAGAAGCTAAAGTACCGAAATCAGATCACTAAATTAGCTCATTCAAAATACTAACAATTAAATCATTGATCCTTTATGTGAATGTTGTTTGAAGATGTTAAACCATTCTACTGATGAAAACACAAAAACAGTGATCAGGACAAGATTGTCATTGCCTTCAAAACATAGTGAAAAAGCAAAACAAAAATAATTCCAGTGATCCAAAATAAAAGTGCTTGTCTGACAAGGAAGGTTTCTTCCGATGCTGATAGCATCATTGTTGGTCAAAGTACCTGTTCCCATGTTAAGAGTGATAGCTGGTCCTATTTTAGGATGAAATTCTCTTTATGGCAAGTTTAAGAAATCAAACCAACCACAATTATACTGGTTTGTGTGGTACTGGCTAAAGAAAAATCTCATGTCAAAAGTGTACAGTTTCCTGACATTTTAGACACAGGATTAACAGTATGGATTAATGATAATATGAACTGTAACAATGCACACTACAAAAAAAAAAATATGGATACGCTACAAGTAAGCTGACTTATAACAAAGCACTGTCAAACAAATGATGCTTTTCAATATCTTTTATTTGCTGCTCTCAAATAGATTGAATAAGGGTGTAAACATTTGTGACACTTTCCATTAGCAGTACAGATGGAGTTACAAGTACTGCATAAAGTTAGGACTAACTACATTGAAACCAATCAAAACCAAAAACTCTTGAGACCAAATTTATTTTTCGGTTTTTAGAGGTTTTCGGTTTACTGAGGGTTTTGCAGGTGTGTAAACCTGTCTTTTTATAAGCGTGTATATGACTTGAGAGAGAGAGAATGCAATTATGAAAGAACATCTGTGTATGTGTGTGCAAGAGTGCAAAAATTAAGAAAACCGTTTTTATAACATTTAACGAAAACTTACCTGAAGAATGTCCATTGCTTCCAAATATCACATCCAGTTACATGAATAAATATAGCTGTTACACACAGAAATACAGTTCTTGTCTCAAGAAACATTTGAGATACTTTTTATAGCTTAACTATAAGTTCATTACAATTATGAATGATAATCCATAATGATGAAATATTCTAAATAATTCATAATGTTACTATCTCAAATCCTTCTCCTAGTTTCTTCAGCGTATTTTGGCACAGATTCATACTAATATTATTGATCAGACTAATTTTATCCTGCAAGGATAGTTCAGTCTTATGATGCTTATCTGGTCGTTCTGACATCTTGACATGCGAGTGAAGACAAATAATATCAACGATTTTATTTAAAGAGGGTGACACAATTAATTGCATGGAACTAATCCTCCTTGTGGCCCTCTGATGAGTCATGGCTGCTTAAATACAGGCCTGTAATGATTTTTCTCCTTTGAAAATCAATTGAGTGAATCTGACTTGTAGAATACTGTTTTTTTGGTCAGCAAAGCATTAAAAGCGAGACCACACACATGATTAATAAAGCCTGAGAATTTAAAAGAAAAAAAAGGACATGAAAGCAAACAATGTTTTATGGCTCATTAATACAAACAAATAGCATCAATCACAATTATATATAATGAGACAAACATACTACAGCAATCTTGGGGGCAACTACAGTAACCAGAAATTCTGCTGGGCAACCACATTTCCTAAAAATTCCTCTACCTCTGTATACCGACCCAACAATAATGTTAAATTCCCATAGGATGCTATACATTCCCAAATGTTATATTAAATTTTCATAGACCCATACCATTCCAAACATAATGTTAAATTCTCATACACCCCATAGTGTTCCAAGTAAAATGTTAAATTTCTATAACTCCCATACCAACCCAAATAAAATGGTCGATTCACAGTAACTGACATACTGACCCCAAAATAATGTTAAATTTCCTTAACCCCCATACCACCCCAAATATAATGTTTTGATTCTCATTACCGCCATACTTACTGAACAGAATATGTTAAATTCCCATAACCACCACACTGACCCAATGGTAATGTTAAATTCTCACAGCCCCCATACTGAGGAAAAGATAATGTTAATTCCATTAACTGCCATACCAACGCAAACATAATGCTAAATTCCCATAACCCCCGTACCTACTCAAATGTAATGCTGGATTCCCACAACCACAATACCAACCCAAACACAATGTTAAATTCCCTTAACCCCCGTATCTACCCAAATGTAATTTTCAATTTCCACAAACTCAATACCGACCCAACATGTTGTTAAATTTCTATAACCACCATATCAACCCCTATAACTACTTTCATGATGTAAAAATTCCTTCAGTGGAAATTCCATGGAATTATGACAAGCTTTTCATAAATAAGTACAGAAGCAGCAATAAGAGTTTCAAGATGGCCTACATAGAGTCCATATTGGCGGTTAGACCATTTTCATCTAGGACCAACTATGTACTGCAATAAGTGTTGTAATCAAATTACCTGTGCTCAAGATGAGTAGCAAAAAAAGGCTTTAAATGGCCCTTGGAGATCTCATATTCAAGGTCAGATAGGCATTATTTTTTATATGGCCCTACTACAAATTGCAACAAGTATTTTAGTAAAAACCACATGTCAATACAATTACCTGTACAGAATGAGCAGCTATAACAAGATTTTCAAGATAGCCAGCTAGGAATAACTTTTATTAGGACACTCTACATATTGCAAGTGTTTCATTGAAATTCCCATGTTAATACAATAGTCCGTTTCAGAGACTTAGCAATAACAATATTTTAAAATATTTTTCAAGATTGCCACCATAGCAGATTTGTTAGAGGTCAAATCAGCAGATCAGCATCATTTTCATTTAGGCCCAACTACAAACTGCAAGAAGTGCTATTGAAAGTCAAATCAACATTGTTTTATTTAGGACCAACTATGTACTGTAGGAGGTGTTTTAATGAAAACCCCATCTCAATATGCCTATCGATTTATTAGCAGAAGGGATAACACAAACTTCAAGATGTCCATTAAAAATCAGTATAATATTTATTTATGACCAACTACACAATGTTTTAGTTCATGTAACATGCTTCAGTGAAAACCCCATGTTGATATGACCAACCATTAAGAGTGGGTAATGACAACAAAATGTCTAAGACAGCTGCCATGGCAGCCACACTGGATGTCATATGGGCATCAGTTTTTTTTGAGACCACCTACATTTCTGGATAAAACTGTGTTCCAGGTTTCATGACTTTCCTCTAAGTAGTTTTAGAGGAGTAGAGAAACCAAACAATAACGAATGCATGCAAGACACTGTACAACAGACACCAAATGGGTATATGACATATGACTATCTCATAAGCTCTTCTAGTCTTGGATAATGCTATTAGATTAAAATTCTTACCACTTGATGAAACAGTCATCAAAAGCCAGTTGGTAAGGAATGTAGTACCTGCTTGCCACATGATTTAAAGCTGCAAAATAATATTTTCTATTATAAAACATAGTTTTTAGTTTTCTTGAATAGACCATGTACATGTGTCTTTTGCTGTCACATATGTTCAATGGAAATGAACTTAATTATATTTTGATACATCCATATTTATGATACTGCCATGATGTCCTTATATAAAGAGAGAGTATTTTATATCATATAAATTTACTCCATGTATTTTTACTGCTTGACACATGATTTTAAGCTGCAACTAATTTTTTATTTTTTTAAATTGAATATTTTTAATGACAAAACATAGATATAAAGTCAGGATTCATACCAGGAGAGAGGAAGTTTCAGTTTGCATGATAAGATCATGCACATAAATCATTTACTGGTGAAATGGAAAACACTTCATTATATTTGTAGATCACTACTTATGATGCTGCCATAATGATTTTATACAGAGAGATTATTGTATATCATATAAATGTACTTCTAATGAACAAATAATTGGTTCCAACCCCAGCATGTTTATTAATTTCTGTGTTCACTAAACTTTCCTTATCTTCCAGAATGTCAGGCACAAAAGCTATAAAATTTGAGTAAGTGGTTGACTGATACATTATACATCTGCGGCATGTTTAAGAGTCTTCTGTGTAGGAACTAGTAGGGCACAGTTGACTCTGGAGATTATTAACAAAGGGTGTCAATGACCAAGACCTTTGATCAAGGTATGTTGTCTTGAACTAAAGTTACTGTGCACAAACCATCATTTTCTTATTAGACTTACTATGACCTTGACCTGTGGCCTCAAGACATTAGAAACTATAGCTTGCTTTATTACCCTAAGTGCAAGCCATCCACAAAGTTTGGTCAAGGAACTTACTCTAGAATAAAAGTAATTCCACAAAACCCATTTTTATTTGAGCTACAATTACTTTGTCCTCTGAGTGTTTGACCCCAAAATGAACACACCTCTTCCACAGCTTATGTGCAAATTGTCCACAAACGTTGGTCAAGGTATATGGTCTAGAACTAAAGTTATTATATAAAAAATAATTTTTCTTCTTTCAATTGCAGTGACCTTGACCTTTAAGCTTTCAACCCTAAAATCAATAGGATTCTTTCCTGCTCTAAGTGCAAGCCCTCCACAAAATTTAGCCCCGGTATGTCATTTAGAACTCAAGCTACAGGTCAGAAGCAATTTTCCTTCTTTCAGTCACAGTGACTTTGATCTTTGAGCCCAAAGTCAATAGACTTCTTTATTATCCGACATGCAAGTCATCCACAAACTTTAATGAAGGTACATGGTCTAGAACTGAAATCTTTGTGAATAAACCAGTATATGTTATGAAGTTCATTTTTGGTATTTGTAGCTGGCGCTCTTTTAAAATAGCATACTTTCAATGGTGATTATTACGTCGATCTGTGTCAATGCTTTGTAAACAGGCTTGTCTTTTGCGTAAATGTTAACTTGGTAATTTAGAATACCACTTGGAGGTCTCGTATGTATATACCTTTATTGACTATGGGCATGAATGCTGACAGCATATATTGTGTATACATACACAGATAATTTGATCCCAGACATCCTTACTTTGCTGCCATATGTATAATTGTGATTACAATAATAGTGTAGACTCTGACACATAAATAGCAAAAAATGCATTATCATCCCTTTTATTTCCTAGTATCTAGTAAGTAAAGGCTAAATTGCTACTTTCTCCTGAGGGTGCAAGGATATGTTTCTATACACAAATCTGATGCCACATCAACCTACTTAGTTGTCACAAAGTCTGATGTTTTATCAATAAAATACGATGACAATTTTTGACACCACAAAATAACCATATGTACTATAAATATACACTTATAATATAGATATGGTTATTTCATGTTTTCGCACATTTTTGTCGTTTTATAAAACGTCAGACTTCTGTAGTAATGTACACATTTGTATCAAAACATAGTACTTCAGTTATGTCAAATCGATCCAATTTTCGATACCTATCATAAATCAAAACATAAAATATGATTCATTTGACCTGACAGGTCTACACAAGCTCATAGCAAAAGAAGTTTATGCAACCCAGCCCCGATTTCACGCATGTATTTGTAGCCCGAGTTTCCTCTGACCTTTCCCACCCCATTTTAAGTATTTTGACGTTTATGTTTCGGTGGGAGACCCCCTAAATGACAAAGGAACCTCGGACTATTACCTTTACGGCAAATGCAGGTTCTTACCTCATATGATGATTTAAAAACAAAACAAAACAAAACACATATTGTGTACCTTGCTTGATGCCATCCAGGACGTATTATTTCATTGTCCTCATACTGTTAATCCTATTCGGCATTCGGACCAGATCGGCTATTTCTCTGAGACAAAAATATGTTCCGCAGGATCGGCCTCGAAGTTGCTAATACTTTAATTCCGCTCTAAAGTTTCGTAGTTTTCAGAGAGTTTGATTTTTACAGAAAAAGAATGTCACAGATTTTTCTCACTAGTAATCATGCTTATATAAAAAGGATCTTATATAGCTTAGGTATTGTCAAAAGAACTCATAATTGCCTTTATTTTGAAGTATGGTTGATGGGTCAACTTGTGTTATAGCGTATTCAGGTGAGCATCTTCGGAAAACTGCTAGCTCCGCTTTGTTCTTCTTAACTTCCTGGGCTTCATAGTTAATTTTTAAGAAAACAAAAACAAAAAACTAGCCAATAACTTTGTTTTGGTTTCGTTTTTAAAAAAAATATATATATTTTATAATTCATTTATTGAACTTTCAGAATTTAGCATTGTCTACTCTGGCAAAATCCATTTTGCCTATTTTAACAACTGCTAATGTTAGTGTACTTTGGACTAGTTCAAGCTCATTTTTCGACTACATGGGATCATATATTTTGATCAGCTGTCTGCTTTAGATAGTGTATGGTTTCCATAATTACCACATGTAAAGAAATTTCAGTCACGGTACATGAAAGCAGCATAGGTCTAAGTTTCCAACGGAACCATAAAGGGCATTAGATATGTGTACCCATGGAGTCACATTACTTGTTGTGTGTATTGATATTGACTCATTTAGTTCATATTCACTGCATTTTAGCACTTGAATTTCTCCCTTCATTCCAAAAGTCCACTTTAACTAAGAGGTTGTCGATAGGTTCGAGAAGAGTTATGCCCTTGTCATCGTAAACGGCACTGCAATAACTAGTGGAAAATTAACACCTATGTGTAATGATAGAAATTAGTTTCTTAAATGTTTCCATCAATGTTACTTCTACCGAAAAATATACTGTCAGTTCTTCTTTGACATGATAATAATTTGGGCACATTCTCTTTTGTATTGACAAATACAAATGTATGGGTAAGGAAACACAAGAAAGATTTCATAGTCAGTAGTATAGTGGGGTTAACTGGGTACCAGGTGGGGCACTCTGAGTACCAACGGGAAATTAACATGCGTGGGGAGATCTGGGTACTGGGTACCAGGTGGGGAGATCTGGGTACTAACGGGAAAATGAACATTGAGCGATAGAAGTATTTTGAGAGGGGTAGAATATACACATACACCAAACACACAAACAAACAAAACATAGAAACACTAGGATTATCAAATTAGATTTCTTTTCGTGGCAATTGGGTGACCCTGAAAAGGGCCGTTGGAGTGGTGTGAACTAATTTAACATAAGATGGCACCTCATGGAGGGTCTTCTTTTTCTTAAGGTTCTGCGGACTTCAGGTCCGTAGAGGAGGACCCGCTTCAGGCAGCCTTGTCTCTCGATATGAATGCGTCTTTTCCTCACCGCTGTAGTTGTGATCTTTGTGATTGCCCATGATGCTTTCACATACATCGGGAAGTCTGGGTTAAACAAACATCCCCGATACGATGGTGGATGACTCTACAGAGGAATACATCTTTCTTGAGTTGTCTTGAGAACCGGTGTAGCTCTGTGACAAAAGCGGTGGTATATATAGCCTAAGAGCAGATGGAAACGGATCGAAATGAACTACCAATCCAAACGCGCATTACTACAGGGTGGGTCTCTCTTCCAATTGGAAGAGAGCGGGGGGGGGGGTGACGTCATCTTCAGTATTTAGGCGTCACAGCGTTCGTAAGGTTTTACCTTTGGCGGCATAGTTTGAGTATGTCTGATACTACGAACCCCATGTATTGGGGTGAGCCTGCGACGGAAAGTTCTTATGTTCGGAGTGAGAGTACGACGACGGCCAATGCAGTGGTGAACTTTCAACCAGAAGATTTTAATTTAGATTTTGTGGATTTTCTGTCATCATCTCAAGAATTTTTGCCTGAAACAACCACCGCTGTACCAGCACCATCTTTACCTGTGATCGATGATTTTAAAAAGAGACAAAAAGAAGAATTGGAATTTTTTTTACATCGTCAGAGAGAAGCAGAAGAAGCCTTTCTTCAGCAAGAAGAGGAAAGAAGAAACCAAGAAGAGGAAATAAGAAAGTTAGAAGAGGAGAAGTGTGAAGGACAGAAGGAAGGGAGTGATGAAAACAAAACGGTGAGTTTGTTACAAGACATTTTAGCTGAGTTAAAGCATCTGAGAAACATGTATCAGATTTCTTTTACACAACCCAAGAGAAAGAGACCCTCACGGGCGAAACATTCTAAACCCATCACTACTACTACTGAGATGCTACCACCACCACCATTGACTACTACTATCAAAGCAGCAGCAGGAGCAGGAAGAGGAGGAGGAATAGGACGTGGCCGTATAAAGGGATTGAGATAGTTAAAGCTCATCATGTCCAGTCCATAAGTTTGTTTAAGAAACAAACACCCCAACGGTTCTTTTCAGGGCCACCTACATTTCTTAGAAAAGAAATAATCAAATTTGCCAAATCAAGTAAAACTTTAAACCCCATCTCTGATTTGTGTAAGAGTGAGTGCGTGAGTGAGTCCATACTCTAAAAAACAAAACCAAAAGACACTTACTTTTTTTCCATTTTGGTATATTCTCTTTTTAAAAAATCACAATGAACATTTCATAACACAACACTCAAGTTCATCGTTCACTATCTGTCTCTCTTTATCTTGAATTTCTTCACAGGTATCAGTGGTTCTTTTTCTTCTTCTTCATTGTTTTCCAGTCGTCTGGCTTTCTTGCCTTTCTTGACGACGGGGATGAGTTCTTCTTCTTCTTCTTCTTCTGGTGCTGAAGATCCCTCTGATTCCACCCTCTCTTGTTGGTTCTCTTGTTTTTTAGGACACTCTGAAGACCAATGTCCTTTTTCTTGACAATCATAACAGGTATCTTTCCCTTTGTCTCTCTTTTCTTTTCTTTTACTTCGACGTTGTGGACATTCTGGAGCCCAATGTCCTTTCTCTTGGCAGATATAGCAAGTATCTTGACTTTTATCTCGAGAGGAGGAGGAGTAGTCCTTAGTCTTACTAGTATACTTTCCAAGGACTCTCTGTAAAGTTCTGATAGCAACAGACGTCTGTTGTGCTAAATCTCTGACCAGAAGGGCAAGATTTTCTGACTTCTCTTCCATCATCACTGTTTGAAAGTTGAAAAACGAATAGTAATTCTGAGGGTAGGAAGGCCTCTCTATATATAGGGAGAGAGTCTGTGTAAAACTCAATCAGATTCAAGTGAGACATCAAGATGAAAAGATCACGCACTTTCAATGAGAAAACAGAAGAAGAAACGACGAGGCCACGACGGAGACTTTCCGTGCCGCCTCAAACACCGCTAGCTGAAGTGCTAGCTCAAGTCCATGCCAGCGATTTCCAAGAGGACATGAGTGAGCCTGAAACAACACCTTCCACCAAGCCAAAAGAATCTAGAACCCCTAACCAAGAAAGTCCTTCCGTGTCTCCCGAAAATTACTATCACATTCGACAGACGCAAAAAATGACCTCTAGAAAATTTATAACCACGGCTTACACTTACACCGTCAACTTTAAAGACTTCAAGTCTGAAGTGCCTCCCGAGAAAGCTGCAGGGTTCATTACCGATTTGTGAGATTCCTTGTTACAGACCTTGAAACAACAATGCGGAGTCAAAGAGGGCGATCGATTGAGACTTTCCATCCATCACGACAGTTTGAAGTCTCATGTCTGGATCGCGTTCAGCACCACAGCAGAACTAATACCGTCTAAAGTGATCGACATAGTTGAACACGTTCAACAATTCAACGAAGAGTTTACCATCACCGATGGAAAAGCCACACTTAACATGACCGACGTTTCACCTCCTCGAGGTAGCGGACGAAGCAGGAAAGTGTTCGTGGACGACCTTCGCAGTACCAAATTCAGTGTCGTCCAAATCGACAATTCTCAGGACAATATGTGCTTGGCCCGTGCCATCGTCGTGGGGCGAACGTATGTCAACAAGAACGAGACCGCAGAATGGAAAATAGCATGGAATAACAATCGACGATCGGAGAAAGCCAAACAACGAAAAGAAGCAGAACTCCTGTTACAACAAGCAGGGATATGGAAAGAGACCGTGTGTGGCGTTTCTCAAATGCAAAAACGTCAAGACGTCTTGGCTCCTCTGTACACCTTGAAAGTACACCCTCAAGAGGTTCGCGGAGCTCTGCTGTTTCGACGACCCGATTTCCCCGAGGGAAAATACAATCACGTGTATCATCATCAAGAACATTTCGATGCCATCACGAGTATCACAGGATTTCTTGGGTACTCTTACTACTGTGAGAAATGCGACAAAGGATTTAACAGTCGGGAGCAACACATTCATTGAGGAGAGAGATGTCGGGGCTGTTTAGCTTCCACACCATGCCTTAATGAAAAAAACGTGCATTGCTCGATGTGTCGACGAACCTTTGTCAGTCCCTCTTGTTACGAACATCTCAGGACACAAGCTCACCAGCAGAAAAGCGCTTGTGATTTATTGAAATTGTGCTCCAAGTGTGGACAGCTGATTCGAACCAATAACTCCAAGGCACACGTTTGTGCTGGAAAGAAAAGATGTCGCATTTGCGACCAAATCGTGGACTTTGATCATCAATGTTTCATTCAAAAATACGACAATACACTGGAGAAAGAATTAAAGGTTGATCCCAAGAAGAACAAGACCAAAGTGGATTTCATCTTTTTGACTTTGAATTCATGCAAGAGACAGGCATTCACATTCCTAATTTCTGCGTCGCTCATCGGGCTTGTGAGAAGTGCATACAAGAACCTATTCATGTTCACTGTCCCCATTGTAGTAGGATTCCAGGAGGACGTGAAAAAATCGTTCGTGGCTCCAACACTCTGCCCGAGTTTGCTCAATGGATTTTATACCCTACCGACGTTACTTGGAGCGAAGAGTACATTCAACGTTACGGGGACTGTCATCGCTATGCTACCGTCATGGCTCACAATTTCTCGGGATGCGATGGACAGTTTCTTCTAAAATATTATTCAGAACAAGGTACCAAATGCCCAAAGTCACCATGAACGGAGCCAAACTCATCTACATGCAAGTTGGACAAGTACAATTCAAAGATTCCATGAGTTATTTGGCCATGCCCTTGAGTCGAATGCCTAAAACATTTGGAATGACATAAATGACCAAAGGATATTTTCCCCACTTTTTCATTACGGAAGTCAATCTACACATCGTGCTGCCGCATTTGCCTGACGTTCACTATTAAGACCCCGACAGAATGGACACCGAACACCGAGAAGCCTTTCACGCTTGGTACCACGCTCACGCTTCAGAACCGTTTGACTTTCAAGAAGAAATGTTAAAGTATTGCCGATCTGATGTGGACATTTTACGCCGTTGCTGTGGAAAGTTTAGACAATTATTTCCGGATCACGGAGAAGTCGATCCTTTGAAGGAAGCGTGCACCATACTCAAAGCCTGTACCTTAGTGTACACCAAAAAGTTCATGCCCGAGAACGAACTAGCCATCATAGACCCTAACACGTTTCTTTTCGCCAGTCGTCAATACTCTGTCAAAGCATTGCGTTGGTTGCATTACTTGTGCCAAAAAGAAGACAAATGGATACAACATGCCAGAAACGGAGGAGGAGAAAAGAAAATAGGCAGTCTTTCTGTGGATGGCTGGGATTTAGAAAACCCTCAGACGGTGTACCAATTTCAGGGACGCTTATGTCACGGATGCCCTACCTGTTTTCATCAACAACACCTGAAAAGTCCTTTTTCAGACTGCACCATGGAAGAGTTGTACGAACGCACCTACCAACGACGATTGAAGTTAGAAAGTCAAGGATACCAAGTGGTAGAAATGTGGGAGCACGAGTACGTTCGACGTTTCAAAACCGATCCAGAATTTAGACGCATTGCCGAAAGTTACGACGTGGTCGACATCGAACCTTTGGATCCACGCCACAGTTTGTTTGGAGGACGAACCAATGCCTCACGCTTGCTGTACGATGTAGACGAATCTCGAGGAGAAGAAATCAAATACATCGACGTGTGTGCGTTGTATCCTTGGGTGTGCGAATACAAGAGATTCCCTACCGGACACCCTGAAATCCTGACAGAACACATCGACGTGGAAAACATTCGTCAATACCAAGGATTGATCAAATGCAAAGTCTTACGCCCGACAAACTTATACCATCCTGTCTTACCCCATCATTGCCAAGGAAAACTGATGTTTCCTTTATGCCGTACGTATGCCGAAACATGCAATCAAGATCACCCCTGTCACCCCACGGAGGAAGAACGCGCTTTGATAGGAACGTGAGTCAGCGCCGAATTGTTTCGGGCTCTGGATCGTGGATACCGCTTTTTGAAAGTGTACTAAATTTGGCACTTTCCTACCACAGCATAATACCAAAAGGACGACGCCTCGAATCCATGCATTTTCTCGGGCTACGTTAACGAATTTCTCAAACTGAAACAAGAAGCCAGCGGCTATCCCTCTTGGTGTCGGAAGCCAGAAGACCAAGTCTAATTCAAAGAACAGTACCGTGCCGTAGAAGGCATCACTTTGGAAGACGTAGAAAAGAACGAAGGAAGAAGATCGTTTGCCAAAGTCATGTTGAATTGCTTGTGGGGTAAAATGGCACAACGTACGATCTTGCCCAAGACGGAATACTTGTCAGATCCCAGCCGCTACTTTCAACTGGTGGACGACAAAGGTAAACTAGTCAAACACGTAGAAATCATCCGTGAGGATTTGATCTTGATCAATTACGAAGAAGAATCCAAGTTTGTACACCCCGACGAGTTTAGCAATGTGGTCATTGCAGCCTACGTGACAGCCCATGCTCGCTTGAAATTGTACGACGAGGCTTTAGAAGTGTTGGGAGATCGTGTCCTGTACTTTGACACCGACAGAAGTATGTACATTCATCGCCCTGGTTACCCACACCCCGCCATCGAAGGAGATCGGTTAGGAGCATGGACGGATGAGCATACTCAAGAGACGATCCTCAGTTTTGCCAGCGGTGGCCCTAAAAACTACGGCTACCGATACCGAGACCGACAATGCCAACTTCACACCAAATGCAAAGTCAAAGGATTAACCCTGAACTATCGAACCAGCCAAGTGGTGAACTTTGATGTCTTGAAAAATGCTTTGCAGTCTGGACAAGCTCAAGACTTTCGAGTGAAAACGTTAGAACCTCACAAGATCGTACGGTTACCAAATCACCAAATCGTCAGTCGTCCTTTAGAAAAAGTTTACCAAATTGTGTACCAGAAACGAGTGCGACTTCCAGACCACACCACTTTGCCTTACGGACACGCCGATCTTCAGTATAAAAAAGGGACAACTTCCATGCTCAACCATTTATTGTGACTCCAAACGTTGACCGAGCAAGAAGAAGAAGATGAATACTCATGTCACCCACCCACCGAGTGAGGAACTCACTATGAACTTCGATGCTAACGAACTCGACACTGCCACCGAGCGAGGAACCTACTGTGGACTCCAAGTGCGATCACGACCTGGAGTGCGATGCGGTACCTTGCGACGAGACAGATGCCGTGCGCTTTGACATCAGCAATGCAGCATGACCATGTCGCTCCTCCTCTGGCACCCTCGAAAGCGATGCCGTCCGTGTGCCTTACCGCCCCACTAGCGATGCACAACGCCTATTCTTCTTTATTGGGGATGCTAAGCGTATAACTACCTGCGGATGCCAGCCCTACTTTGACAAAAAATACACGCTGCCTGTGGCTTTGCCTGACTATTGCGACTTTGAAAGTCGATTCCAGACGTTCCAAGATAAGTGGCCTAAATATCTGGAAGGCCCAACTCCTAAAACTTTAGCCAGATCTTGATTTATCTACTTGAGAGAAGGTGATAAAGTCAAGTGTTTCAGTTGCGGAGTGACGCTTCACGAATGGGAGTATAAAGACTCAGCTTACTTGGAACATGCCAGATGGTCTCCGCGCTGTCAGTACCTGCTTTTGGTCGGTCCCAAGAAGTAACCCATGTCGGATACTTTAGAAGAACACATTCATTGTTTACCTCTGGAGCTGCGAGAACGCAATTACAGAGAGTTGGTCAAATGGTCATACATTGATCGAATAGGAAATTAGTCCTGTAAGATTTTGGATATCACAACTTCTACCTACAATGTGGGAGTGATACACACAATTCCATGGAACGACGTTGAGGAAAAAAAAGTGACAAACTTACAGGAATAAAAAAAAACTTTTACAAGAAGTGTCACCTCAAGACGAAACGCCTTTACGCCGTCTGAGGTGTAGTAAGGTCATCACTGAACATCTTGGATATCCTTTATCCCCCTATTCCAGTTGGCAAACGTGTGAGTATTTCGTCAAAAAGAAAGACGTGCCTATGAATGGCTAGTTAAGAAGAGTACATTCGTTGTTTGCCTTTGGAGCTGCGAGAACGCATTTACAGAGAGTTTGTCAAGATACAAGTGAAACGCAAACTCAAAGTCATTTCTCGATTTTTAAACAATGCTTACTTCCACAGTATAAGAAGACTGATTCTTGGGAGAGACTATCACAGATGCTGTGGAGTAGACTATCACAAAAGATACCAACCTTGGGAACCTGGATATAAAAGCGAACCATGCCATGACCGTTGTCTTCACCTGTGAAACGTATTCCGTGGAAGGAAGTCAACCAGCGTGCTCAGACCTTAGAGGATTACAGACACCTGTTACAGAAACTGTTTCCATTGAATTTTGGACGCTATGTGGTGTGTGTGTTAGTGACTACTTTTCTTGGATTTCGTTTCCCAGGACATTCGTTGTGGACTATTTTGGAGGAACAGTATTTGTTGTGGATTATTTTGATGAATGGTACAGGCAACAACAAAAGACATGACTATTCACGCTTTATAGGCACACGAAAGACAAATTGTGCTCAAAGTGTTGAGAATCGTGATGAACAACAGTTGTGTACCTCGGTGTGAAGAAAACATTGGTCAAACTTTATCTACATTTCACACGTTTCAAGAAGTGTGCATCGCTAGTTGGTTACACCAACAACTTTACGATTGGAAAGATGTACGTGACTGGAAAATTTTTGGTTTCGATGCTTGGCTACAAGAAGTGTCACAGTATGCCAAGGATCTGGCGTGTCACTAATTATCCAAGACAAAAAGAAGTGAACTTGGAACCGAAGTTAACCATGACACTCGAACCTGAAGAAGAAGACCACACCGTCCTACCCATAGAAACACCTGAGGAACAAACAACCTTTCCATCAGAGACATTTCATTCTTCCACCACAGAAACAAGAATACCAGTGCGTGTACACCCATTTCGTAGGACACATCTTCATCAAGTGTGTTGTTGTTGTACATTGACTTGTTTATACAGAACTTTGATTCTTTTAGTGGTTGCCTTATTGTTGTACCTCACCATTTTTGCTGTATGTGTTTTCGTGCTTCGTGACCTGTAAATACGTTTTTGTTGTTTTTTTTAAAAAAAATTAAACTTGTATGAAACGTATAAAATGTCTTGTGTCTTTCGTGTTCTTCTCAAAATTCTTCCTACCTCAGTCATGGCTGCATCTTCCTCTGCCTCTTCTTCGTCTGTGGTTAAAGTGATTGACGAAAAGTTAGATGGTCAATGTTGGGAAGCTTTGTATCTGCGCCATCCTTTTAACATGTTGATTGCTGGACCCAGTGGTTCAGGCAAAACCGAATTTGTCAAACGTTTGATCGTACACAAATCTCATTTGTTTGATCGTCCTCCTCAACGTATTGTGTGGTGTTACAAAGAGTGACAATCGTCTTACACTTTACTTCGTGAAAGTCAAGGAGAAGCTATTTCGTTTGTCGAAGGCATTCCTCGCGAAGACGATGGGATCGTGTCTGACTTGAGTAAAACACATCTGATCATCTTCGACGACTTGTTAGGAGAAGACGAAGAAGAAATTAATCTTTGGTTTACACGAAAAGGACATCATCGGAATGCCAGCATCATTTACATTACTCAAAATTTATTTCAACAAAGTAAAGCCCATCGTACCATCAGTCTCAACGCTTATTACATGGTGTTGTTTAAAAGCCACAGAGACAAATCTCAAGTGCAAGTGTTAGCCAAACAGTTAGGCACTCCTTGGCTAAATTATGCGTACGACGATGCCACTCAAACACCTCATGCGTATTTACTCATCGATTTAAAAGCCACCACTCCCCAGTATTTGAGATTTCGTACCAGTTTGTTTCACCATTGGTGTCAAGAAAGAGGTCCCGTCATTTACACGTCCCATTCGGTCACTCTTTGAAAGAAACAAAACTATACAAACATCCACCACGTCATTTCTTTCTCACAGTCTTCGAGATGACTACCTTTCAATCTCATCCTCCTGCCAAAATGATTCGTGCCCTGTATGGCATTAGTCGCGAAACAAATGCACAAGTCCGTGCCCATTTGTTAGAAGCTAGTCTCAAAGAAGTGTTACGATGGCTTACTTTGACAGCACGTCAATTACTTCAAGGCATCATTCACATTCCTCATCAAACCAAACGTTTTTTGAAAAACATAAAGTGGCGTTGTCACAACTGGCAGATCCTAGAATCGATCCACGCACTAAAAACAAATGATTTTGACCCCTAGTGGTAGTGGTTCTTTAGGTGGTGTCATGATTCGTTCTCTTTTGAAATGGGATCCTAATATCCAAGCCAAAACCAAAACCAAAAAGAAAACCCCCAAGAAGAAGAAAAGCCCTAAGAAGAAGAAGAAGAAGAAAAGCCCTTCCAAGAAAACACCAACCACCACCACCACAACTACTGCCCGAAAGAGAGGTACTGCTGCTAGGACGCGCACGTACTCGCGAAAGCTACGAGAGGATGTGACGGTGTCTCCTTCTCCTCCGTCCACTTCTTCGTCTCCATTCTTCTTCTTCGCCCTTCGTGATGATCCCTGCCAAACCTGATTTAAGATTCGTGTTTCCTAATTTGATGCAAAAATGGAAACCCATTTCGAAAGTCACCATTCCGGAGGCATCGACTTCGGCTGCTCTGGCAACTGCGGCTGCCGCTAAAAAAGTACCCTCACCTTAAACCAAAGTCCAAGAGAGAACCAGTGTGTTAAAAAGTTTAGTGGACTTATCCAAAGAAGAACTGAGACGATTGTGTCCGTTGAAAACACATCAACGTCGAGTGATGCCTGTCGTGAAGATGGTACGCCGTGCGGACAATCAGTGGAGATGTGTTTCAGTATAAAATAGAAGTGTGAACTCCGAGAGACCACAGTTCTATTGTTTGCTTCTGACATCCAAGATGACCCCATTCTACTAGTCCCAAGAAAGGTAAAACCAAAAAAGGATTTCCACCTCGTCTGGCCAACATTGGGACGTGTTGTCCATCCTGACCAAATCCAATCCTCCCATGCGAAAACAACTCATTCAAACAGCCCCCAAAGAAATCATCGATACCGTGTGCGAATGTTGTTTGAACGTGTTGAAAGGAACGGTACCTTTGTACAAGATGCAGAAACAGAAATTAGGCAAACATCGGAACGTTCTTCGACAAATGGTTAAAAAGAAAATACCTCTGAGTCAAAAGAGAAAAATGTTGGTGCAAAGAGGAGGATTTCTACCAATGCTGATAGGACTGTTGTTAAAAATATCGGCTCCTTTGTTAGGAACGATTGCTGGACCCCTTCTCGGAGGAGTCATGAGATAAAGAGTGTTCCAGTATAAAAAAAAGTGTGACCTCCGAGAGACCTCAGTTCTTTTTTTTTTGTGTGTGTGTGTGTGCTCCGGACGACGCCCTAAGAAGATGCCACGAAAAAGTACACATCAGTATACCCGTTCCAAGAAAGGCAAAACCAAAACACCAAAATTAAGAAAACATCGGAACGTTCGTCGACCAATGACTAAAAAGAAGAAACTATCTCGTAGTCAAAAGAAAAAAAGGTTGGTGCAACGAGGAGGATTTCTCAAGCTGTTAGGACTCTTGAGATAAAAGACGGGAAGAAAAAAGAAGATAAAAAGGACACCCTTCTCTGGAAAGACGACACACTTGTACCTTTGGATCTTATGGAAGGACGAAAACTAACTTTAGTTCCTTACAAACAATGGATGGAACTCCATCGTTGGTACGAACAACGGATACCTCATTTACCTCCCAATCTGAATCTCAACGAGATGTCTCAGTTACAACAAGAATTACAATCGTTCATGGATCGAAGTGATTTGTCAGAAGCAGAACAAATCGCAACGGTACGGTCAACTCTTGCAACGTCTTCAACTCTTTCACCAGAAAGCTGTAGATGAAACAGCTAAACCTACTCTGAGAGATTTCAAGGCCATGATGATGAAAAGCGTACCTAAAGCCATCACCACCAAGACAGCAGACAACGCCACGGGGACGACAGAAGAATACGAGCCCCGAGAAGTGTTTCAAACTCCGTCTGCTCCCATCTATAGCAAGATTGCAGCTGGCTTGTTGACACCCTCTCCTACACCTCATCGAGAAGAAACGAAAGCTTGGGTTAAAAAGATGACGTCCATCCCTCTTCAGCAGAAGAAAAAAAGAAAGAAAGCAAGACTGAAGTGAAAAAGACACCAAAGAAGAAACCTACCATCACCCCTTCACAACCCACTCCTGTAGCTCGTCTAACGCGTCAAGCCGCTTCGTCCAAACCTCTCGACACCAAAAGTGGTATCGAACAGTGGGTAACTTATTGAGGAGCAACAAAAAATCATGGAGAAACTTTTAGCTATCATTTACTTCAATCCTGCACATGCTGCTGGTTACGAAGGAGTTCAAAAATTGTATCGGGCTGCTAAAAGCCAATTGAAAAGTGTAGGTTTGCCAGAAGTACGACGATGGTTACAAGAACAATCGACGTACACGTTACACAAACCTATTCGACGAAAATTTTCAAGAAGTCAAACCAAAGCGGATGGCATCGAGCATCAATGGCAAGCAGATTTAGCGGACGTCTCTCATTTGGCAGCGTACAATCGTGGTTACAAATATTTGTTTTGTGTCATCGACGTGTTTTTCAAATTCGCTTGGGTCGTTCCTTTGACTTCTAAAAGCAGTACCGAGTTAGTACGCGCTTTAAAATTGGTGTTGAAACAAAGTGGTCGTCACCCTTTACGATGGCAAACCGATAAAGACACCGAATTTTTAAACCAAGCTTTTCAAAAAGATTTGAAACAAAGTCACATTCATTTTTTTACCACCGAAAATCCTGAAACCAAAGCCAGTGTCGTGGAACGTTTTCAAAGAACTTTGAAAGAACTCATGTGGAAATACTTTACACATCAACACACTCTCAAGTACATCGTCGTGTTACCACGTTTGGTCAAAGCGTACAATCAATCGTACCATCGTAGCATCGGATGTGCCCCCGAAGAGGTCACCCCTGAAAACGAAGCGATGGTGTTTGATAAATTGTTTGGTACACCAAAAATGAGAGACCAGAAAACCCTGGTGCTTAAGACGGGAGATTGGGTTAGCATCGGAAAAACCAAACGCACTTTTGACAAAGGTTATTTACTTAACTGGACTACCGAATTGTTTCGTGTCACTGGACCAGTGCGTGGACGTGATCCTCCCGTCTATAAATTGGAAGACATGCACGTAGAAGTGTTAAAAGGAACTTTTTACTTGCCTGAGTTACAACGAGTGACCAAAAAAGAAGAAGACTTGTACGATATCGAAAGCATTCTCGAACAAAGAACACGCAAAGTGGATAAACGTCGAGTAGAAGAAGTCAAAGTGCGTTGGAAAGGATATCCACCTAGTTTTGATTCTTGGATTGCCGCTTCCCAAGTCGTCGACTATAAAAAGAAGTAACCAACATGTCGTTCAACACAGCAACTACCTCTTCTCCGTCGCAGAGTTCCTCTCTTCAAGAATTACAAAAACAACCTTTGTGGGTGTGGTGCGGAGAAGGTGTGCCTAAAATTCAAATCGTCTTTTTCTGCCAAATCTTTGTGGTGTATTTTGTCATCAGAGCAGCCATTGCCAATTTGAGTTTGCAACAAGGGGACAAACAATTGTGGACCATTTTACTCAGCAGTTGCATCGGTTATCTTCTGCCAAGTCCATCCTTGAATTTACGACGGACAGTCACAACAACCACCAGCAGAACGGTACGACCAACGCCAGTCAACCTTCTTCCAGTCACCACAATAGCAGCCCTCTTTTGGAACAGTTTGAACATCATTCTCCTTTGAACTCGAGTGACTCATCGGACACCAGAACCTTGGAACTATGAATAACCAATTTTATTTAATTTTACCCAGTGACAGTTCGATGGATGCGTTTCCCAACAACACCTTATGTTGTTTCACGGCCAAATTACCTCAGCCCATACAACTGGATCACGAAGCTCATTGGTAAGTGGCTTTGGTAGAAATCATTCATCCTACGCAAGCCCTCAACATCAACGCAGGTCAAAACACTTTCGTCGTGGATATCCTGAACGAACAAGTGCAACAACACTTGGACACCAATGATCCTAGCCTTTACGAATGCAAAACATAATTACAGACCAATCCTCCTTCCTTGACTAGCTATACCATGAGAATTCCTACAGGGTATTATTTTACTGCTCGACATTTGGTGACACCATTGCAACTATCTTCAACGCCCGATTTGGCAAAGCCTTGGACAAAGTCAAGAAAACTGTCCTGATCGATTACCATCATGTGGCTCACCGTCTCTTGATGCAATTTTCGGACGACAAATTATTGTCCATCACTTTTTGTCCTGAATTGTTTGCTATTTTGGGTGGATACACAAAACTAGTTCCCATGAAAGACATCCACAGCAACGATCGATTTTACAAGTATTTTCGCTACCCCATCGAATTGAACGAAGGATTGAATTTATTGTTTGTGTACTCCGATGTGGTAGTGTACGACTTGGCGGGAAACCACGCTGCTCCGCTACTGAGAGTCATTCCTTTCAAAGCGGATTCTGATGTCACCGCGTACGAGGAAGGTGGAAACACGTATCACGTTCACCGTGAATTTGTACATCCTCATTATCTTCCAGTCAGTAAATCGTATTTTGACAGTGTCAACATTAGTAAGAAAGGAGATTTGGGACAAAGTGTTCTATTCAGTAAAGGAAAAGTCACGGTTAAACTACATTTTCGAAAAAGGTTCTCCAGCGAATTGTAACACCAAAATGTATCCTGTGTACCGAGGAGTGATTCGACGAGGACACGGTTTAGGAGATATGTTAAAATCTGCTTTTCGGACGGTAGCCCCCATCTTGAAACCCATGGTGACTCGAGGATTGCATGCCTTAAAAGATGCCGCTTTGACGCAAGGAAAAGAATTTCTTCAAAACGTCCTCATCGACAAACAAAATCCTAAAGAAGCCTTTATGACAGCAGGAATAAAGATGTTGCTGCAAACTGGAAAAGATCTTTTGGGTCGCCGAGAGACTCTATCAATTCGCTTCACGCTTCTGGCCCTGGCATTACTTCTTCCTCAACGACACAGCAAGGACAAGGCAGAAAGAGACGTCGACATACCTTTAGAGCTCATAAACCACACGGTGTTCAGAAAAAGACTAAGAAAAGAAGAACGGTCAGAGAATTAGACGTGTTTGATTACTAACTGTGAATAAAATGATGCACTGAGATTCTTGCGAATGTACCAAGTCAGAACTGGATCTGTTTACCTTGCCCCCTACCATGATGACGATGCAAGAATCCCAATGGGTAGAATTTCATCCTGTATCGTCTTTGACGACTTCAGCTCCAATCGAATTTGAAATCAAAGGACAAGCCGAAGATTACATCAATCTGAATAGCAGCCACTTGTACTTGAAACTCAAAGTGATCAAAACGGACAACACCAATCCTGATGCCGATGCCAGAGTAGCTCCCGTCAATAATTTCATGCGTTCATTGTTCAGCGAAGTGGATTTGTACTTGAATAACAAACTGGTTAGCAGCAGCATGGATACTTACCCTTACCGTGCTTACTTGGAAAATCTCGTAATGTACGGAAAAGAAGCCAAGATCACCCATCTGGATGTTTCCGTGGTATGGAAACCTGACACCTCGGAAAAGTTCAACGATACAGCAGTGACTGCAAATGACGATCCTCACAATGTGGGCTTTAACGACCGTAGAAAGAAAATCAGACAAGGGCGCACTTTAGAACTAATGGATCGTTTGCATTTGGACATGTGGTTGCGAGGCAAGTATTTGTTGAACGGAGTCCATGTACGCCTGAGACTGAATCACAGTATTACCGTCTTTCATTTCATTTGATGGCCAATGCTAACCATCATCGAAGAAACCAGACTTTACGTGCGCCGTGTCGAAGTCTTACCTAAAGTGGCCAAAGACATCAGTCAAACGTTGAGTAGACCCACTGCCAAGTATCCTGTGCGACGAGTGGAAGTGAAAACGTTTACCGTTGTCTCTGGACTCCGATCCAAAGTCGAAGATCACGTCTTCCAAGGACAGCTCCCCAAATGTTTGCTGATTGGAATCGTCAGTAATGCAGCCTTCAACTGAGCCGTCGATCAAATTCCTTTTGAGTTTCAACACTTCAACGTCTCCAAGATAGAAGTCAGTCGAGATGGTCAGACGTTGTGTACCAGACCTTTTGAACCTAACTTTGCCCAGAAAAATTACTTGCAATCTTACTTGACTCTGTTTGAAGCCACAGGACAGTTAGGCACCAACACCAGCCACGGCATTTGGTACGAGGATTATGTAGGAGGATATGCTTTGTGGGGATTTGATTTCACTCCCGACCAAGGCAGCGACGAAGAACATTTCCACCCTATAAAATCAGGCCAACTTCGTGTGGAACTTCAGTTTGCTACAGCTCTAGCTAACACCATGAACATCATTTTGTATGCAGAATTTAATAATACTCTAGAAATCAATAGTTTGAGAGAAGTGATTCTAGACTATTAGAAGAAACAAAAAAAGATGCAACAAGAAAAACCTATGGAGATAGTAGAAGATGAGGGATTTTGTGAACCACAGCAGTCACAAACCACCAGTGACGAAGAAGAAGAGAAAAGTAGTGTTTCAAGTTTACTGGATTTATGGCTTGTAGATGGCCAGAACAAGAACAACAATTAGTCTCCTGTTTTGTTACGGAATTGGCTGAAAGAATTACAGCCCTGACCAGAGAACATTGTCATGGATGTCAAATCGATCATCCGAACCAGAAACAACACGATAAATGTATGATGATGACTGCAAAAGAAAAATTGGACGAATATCTGGAGGAAGCTTAGTCTCTGATCTCTGAAGAAAAGGTGTTGAGAAAGCGATATAAAGACTTGCAGGATTCTTCCTCACCTCCACTCACTCCTCTGGAGATCAAACGCATCGAAGCTCTCTTGCAACAGAGTACAGAGACTACCCGCGGTGATTCGTGGACTTACTTGACTAATATATTCAAGCATAAAGTCAAGTGTGAATTGATGACTTATTATTACCTGTGAACCAAGAAAAAGTAATGGATACCTGGGAACTTCGTTACCTGTTGACTCGCAGTTTGTACACTTCTTCTTGGAATCCTGTGGTATGTGCTAAAGATGAACTTCCCCATCGCAAACCTAAAGACGTTCATGCCTATGTCATCAATACCGACGACAGTCATCGACCAGGACCCCACTGGGTGGCCGTGTACTTTCCCAACGATCACAGTGTGGAATATTTGGATTCTTATGGATTACCTCCTTTGGAAGACGACATCATCAACTTTATGAGAAGAAATGCGGTCTCCACTCGATTCAATAATGCCAGATTACAAGGATCAGATTATATGGTGTGTGGACAATATTGTGTACATTTGCTTCATCAACGCAGTCTCGGATATTCACTAGAACATTTAGTGACTTGTTTTGATAGGGAGTATGCTAGAAACGATGCTAAAGTAGAAAGATGATTTTGTGAACATTATGGTTATCTCTTGTCTTTAACTCAGAAACGTAGTGTGGATCGAGGACAGAATGATTTAGAACAGTGGAAGTTGAGTTTGACTTCCCAACGTTGTCAACCCTGTAAATACGTTCATGTTTAATATTGTTTGTTGGTTTGCATTTTGTGTTAGCGAAGCTTCTTATTATGTATTAAAAAAATGTTGATTTTTGAAAAAAATGGTGTTGTGTTTTTTATTTTATTTCAAAAAAATGAAATGGATATGCTCTATATCTTTCTATTGATCTGAGGTAACCTACTCTTTCACATTTCTCACTATCGTTCTGAGTCATGTTTTCCATCGCGTCCGCGCTTCCTGCATATAAAGCGGTGCGCTTGTCAGTCCAGTCACAGGACAGGATCGGTCGATGGGCTGACAGGTGAAGATTCAAAGTTTCCCCCGGTAAAACGGTAGGCGTTATGTTCTCCCCTAAAACTAAAATCCGTAGGGAACTCCCAAAATTATACCTAAACGGAGTTATAATAAAATTTGAAAAAGCTGCCAAATTCCTAGGCATGCTCTTTGATGAGCACCTGACATGGGACAACCACCTAGAAGAATTAGTGAGACAATGCAGACGGGACCTTAACCTCCTCCGGAACCTTAAGGGCTCCGATTGGGGGACGGATCAATCTACTCTCCTCACCCTATATAGAACTCTGATTAGGTCAAAAATAGACTATGGGTGCCAAGCATACGCTTCGGCTCGCCCCAACATCCTAAAGAAATTAGATCAAATTCAGCGTAAGGCCCTGATTATATGCACCGGAGCTCTCCGGAATATTTCCGGGGAAGAACTTAACATTCTAACAGGGGAACCACCCCTTAATCTGAGACGGGAGGAGCTTCTCCTAAGATATGCGGCCAGAATATCAGTCCATACCAAGGCGCATCTTACTCAAAAAGCAATCGATAAATGCAACAAACCATTCCGACACAAACTGCTAATGAACCTACCAGGAGGAAAAAAAATACACGAATTAAAGAGGGATTTAAACATCACAAATATCCAGGCGGAAATCATAAAATATCCTGATAGCGCCCCCTGGACAAATAAGCCCCCCATAGTAAATTTACATGCATTACAGTATGGGAACAAAAATGAACAACCAAAAGAAATGAGGACAGAAACCCTTGAAGAAATAGACAGTACATACGAGGGATTCACCATAGTATACACAGATGACTCAAAATCCCCGGACCCAGGACGCACTGCGGCGGCAATGGTAATTCCCGGGGAGGGTATCACTCTGGAGGCGAGACTACCGGATCTCTGTTCAATATACTCAGTCGAATTCTGGGCCATTGAATGGATACAAGAAACAAAAAGCAATAAACAGTGATCTTTAGCGACTCCCTCGGTGTGCTGCGTTCCCTGGAATCAGGCAACTCTACCAGCAGAGAGAACCTACTCCGAGAGGTCTGCTTCAAACTGAAACTCCTGGAACAAAACCACCATACTGTGGAATTTATGTGGGTGCCCTCTCATATCAACATCCCTGGGAATGAGAGCCCCGACAAAGAAGCCAAAAACAGACTAAATGAGCCCACAACACAAGAACTGGACTACAGTGTCCTTTTAAATCTACAGTATAATCAGGAAAAAAATTAACCAAAAATGGCAGTCGGAATGGGACAATTCTAAAAAAAGACGCAGACTATACTATCTGCAGAAACAAATCAGTAGAAATATCGAACACCCAATCCTGGCAAATCCTTACGATTATAAAATCATAAACAGGATTAAAACGCATAAAACGCTACTAGCAAATACCTTTGGAAAGTATGTGTCGGGACTAAATTTAGCAGGAATTAACTGCCCAAACTGTCCCACACCAGAAACATTGGAACATGTTTTTATCATCTGCCCCAATTATAACAACGAAAGGAAAACATTCCAAGAAAAACAAACAAAATTAAAATCCCCACTTACATATCTGGATTTCCTTAAAGAAGGAAATAACAACATTAAATCGGTGTACGCCAACAAAGTGGGTACGTCTCTGAAATTGGAAAAAGGGGAAAAACTTAACACTCTAATGGGCATCGTGCTACATTGGAGAGTATACAAAATTAAGATAAGCAACATACATTTCAGAACATAAAATAGAGGATAATTTAGACTTGTATTAAGTAAGGATCCTTTTAATAATATGGCAAACCCCAAGTCCGAAGCGGGAGAAGAGGGACCATACCCAGGAGGGAAGGGATTGGTATGCCGGGACCACTAGGGGCCCAGGTGCGCCGCAAAGGCGACCCAATCCCAGCCCCCCAGGGCTGGAGAATCTCCACTCCCATGGATATGACTTAGGGGCAAACCAAACTTTAAACCTCAAATTACACGATAAAATTAAAAATAAAAACGAAAAAAAGACACCAATCTCCACATACCGCTTAACAACATAAATACTAATAACAACAATTAACTCCACTCCAGTAGACCAATTAACCCTATTCTGACCAAATCAACCTCTTCTCTTATTTTTTTTTTTTTTTTTTCTTCTTCTCTTTTTTAACAATCTTATTAACATATAACTCCATCATAACAAAATGATTTAACTTCAACCCTAAAATTAGTAATACTATAAGGTGGTCCAAAACCCAGACCATCAGGCCCAGCCGCACAAGGTGGCATCTAATTGGAGAATTATAACTTAGGGATACAGTGAAAAACATACTGACCCATATAAATTACCTAATATAAGGTCGTACCAAGTCCAGACCATCAGGCCCAAACTGCACAAAGCGGTTAATGATTCTAATTGTCTTCAAAGTATACCAACAGCACAGGCATTTCAATCAAGTATTAAGAAACTAAAACCCGATATAAATTAGCTACTATAAGGTGGTCCTAAATCCCGGACTATCAAGCACAGCCGCACAAAGTGGCAACTCTCGGTTGACAATCAACTAAATCTCAGTGTAAATTAAAAATTACTATTAGGTGAATCCATTATTTTCACTACTAACCCATACTTACAGCGTCATGGTACAGTGGTAACTATCAAAATTATAATAACATAATAAAAATTACTAGCTACATCAACAATTTCCTTTTTGGCCAAAATATCAAAAATAACTAAATAACCCTGGTCCAGCCGGAGCCTCCTGTGACGCAGTGGCGCAGCCAGCCATCCTTTTCCGCCTTTGCCTCGTCCGGACAGACTCAACTAATCAAAGAAGTAATCATGTAAACACTGTGGTTATATTCCTATGAACAGGAAAATTTAATATAACTATAAGCACCCTCCTATATCGCTCTCTCAATGAACCCCCTTAGTGGGGAAACCATGTAGCGATGGAGCGGTGCGAAAATAGCGTCCCTCTACGCATCAAATCGTCTAGTGGGTTGCAGCCCGGTAACCCACTGGACGAAAAATAAATAAGTGTGCCCAGCACACATTTCAATCCCCCAGTGCGGAGGATATGTACGAGAAGAAGATGAACGAGGAGGAAAAGGAAAAGGAAAGACCCATAAGGCCTCATCTCATGATACTCCCCAACTGCGAAGTGATGCCGATGGGAAGGACACCGCCACAGTCGCTGGAACCACAGCCACAGCCACAACCACAGCCACCTCCACAACAGCATCCCCAGGAGGGAAAGGTGATTAGGAGAAGAAGGGACACCTTCGCCATCCCTCAAACGGAGAATTGGGATCGTGAAGTCATTGAACTCCCCTTCCCCTTACTTCCCTTACCCTTTCCCACCTACACCAATTATGGAACTGGATGGAGTGGGAGATGTGCGGCCTGTGGAGCAAGACCTGGGAGGTGTCAACATCTCTTGGTGTAACTAAAAAAAAAAACAACGGACCTTCTCAGGGCCATCCAATTGCCAGGAAATGAAAAATCTTTTTTGCCATATAAGTGTTTGTATGTATGTGTGTCTCTTGTCTTTTGATGTATGTTTGTATAGAGTGTGTTTGGTGTTTGTGTTTTATAAATAAATAAAAAAATAAAAATCTCTTCTAAAAATTGTTTGTGGGTGTGTTGGTGTATATGTTTTTAAAAATTAACAAAAATATTTTTTAAAAATTAAAGGTGTGTTGTATGGAGGGTGTTTGGTGTATGTTTTTTTTTTAAATAAAAATTTTATAAAAAGTGTTTATTTTAGGTCCGCGTACTGGGTGTGTTTTTTATGTGGATTTTCGTATATTTGTTTGGGAAGGGATGTTTTCCTTCACGTCCGTGTTTGCAGCATATAAAGCGACGCATTCCCCAGTGTGCCATTCATTGTCGACTGAAAAGAAGACCAGAATGACCACCATAGAAAATTTGCAGGAAGCCTGGGATGGGACGGTGGGGGTGGAGTCCTTACTAGAAAGGATTGAGTGTTGTTGGCGATACCCGACCACCAAGCCTTATGTGACCACCGAAGTGGCAGCCCTAAAGAAAGCCAGGAACCTAGTGTATGATGTCTTGGTGGAAGAACCTAAAAGACCTCCTCTACAATTTCACCCTGTAGAGTGGGTTTGATAAAGAAAGCCTTGGACTTGCTGGAAGGGGTGGAGTATTTCCTAGACAAGGTACAGGAAGATTTGTGGTTGTATCCACCCCACAGTAGCGTCAGGAGGGAAGCGGCTGCCCTTCTCACCGCCAAGAGTCTTCTGAAACAAGTTCTGGAGAAGGAGGTGGTCACCATCAAGAAGGCTTGGGCTCAGGAGAAAATGGAGAAGGAGCATGCAAAGAAACAGCAAGACCTCCAACGCCTGAATGCCAACTGGATCAAGGTCCAGGGGAAGTTCAGGCGATCGGGACATCCTGACTGGCTCCCTGATCCACCCCAGAAGAAGAAGAAGAAGAAGAACATCCTAGGCTTCCTGACAACATGTTGGAGGAAGAAATAAAAACTCCAACGGCCCTTTTCAGGGCCACCCACTTCTCTCGAAAAAGATTACTCTAAAATTGCCAATCCTAGTATTTCTATGTTTTGTGTTTGTGTGTTAGGTGTATGTGTATATTCTATCCCTCTCAAAATACTTCTATCCCTCCATGTTCATTTTCTCGTTAGTACCCAGATCGCCCCACCTGGTACCCAGTACCCAGATCGCCCTACGCATGTTAATTTCCCGTTGGTACCCAGAGTGCCCCACCTGGTACCCAGTTACCCCCACTTTACTACTATAGTCATTAAGTTTAATATTTTCATTTTCAAATGAAATTTCTATGGTATTATATGGTCTTGGTTCATCCAACTATGTCAGAAATATGTAAACTAAATTAACAGCTCAAGAAGTAATGACATATAAAAAGAGCTTTAGCTCCAAATACACAAGTCACAAGCAAGTGTCACATTTGGACAGGATCACACGATCGTTATGGTTATGGAGCAGATGTGAACGATCGCCTTTAGATGTTGTACCCACCCCAATATGGGTTCAGCCACAGCCCCCGCCCCCCCCCCCCCCGGGCTGGGACCGTGCAAGATGCAAGGTACTGTCACTTGGTTTATCATACAGGTTTATAATGTACTTTCATTTTGCTGTGCATACACAACTCCAATTTAAAATTACTCTAAATGTACTTTTGTACATACCGGAGTTTCAACTGTTAAGCGTGTAATGCTTGTTTACTGAATTGAATGCGGGCAGTAATCAGCCGAAAGTTCGACCATATAAATCTCTCTCACAGTGAGTTTAAGACAGAACACCAAAATGCAACGCAGAAATATGTGGCGGGGCGTCTGGGTGTCGGGAGGGGGCAATTGCCCCCTAGCGCCAGGCAAGGAGGGCCGCCGTCGGTAACATTTTTTTTAGCTGTAACCAGGGCGTAGATTGGGGGGGGGGGTGGAGGGAGGTTGGCAACTGACATAACATGAAAACTGTTCTCTGTGACAAAGTAGGGGCGCCACTAAACAACATTGCCCCCGGGGGCCTTGAACCCTCGCGCCGCCACTGAATATGACTGTTACAATCATTATGCACAAAGAATATTAACGAGCCAAAAGTTTACTTACTGAATTGAATGTGAGGAGTTTACAGGGCTTTGCCAATAGTTAAACACTTTTACCTTTATTGCTATTATGACTTACAATCGTCCCATATTTTACATCAGCAAAGTGAAATGTGTACGGGTCACTCTTTTACTGACGCGTTTCTACCGCTGACTGTAGTAATAATTGCAACGTTAATTATTTTGGGGGTTGATTTTTGGTAGTGACAAATAAAGATGCTGCTACTAACACTGATAACACACAACCTGTTGTTGCAGATAAAACCGTACCAAAGAATGGCGATGTCATGTGAGGCGGGCGTTGTTCTTTAGGCGGCTCTATAAAGACATGTCGAAAAGGATGCGGGTTTACCCCAGAGTAATAATGTACTCCAGAAAGTTATACAAACGTTCTGACAAGCATGCTGTTAGCGGATACCCTATATTTTGTACCAAGCGTATTGCGTCCGGTGGGAGGGGGACAGTGCTTTCGGCAAACAAAATAAGGGACGTTATTCCATGCTGAGGATCTCGCCAGCAGACAATTTCTTTTTGCGCTGCGGAGAGGCACGTTAAGGTTGACACAATGGATCATGTGGTGGTGGCGCGCTGGGGATAGGCCTTATGCGCACTTGAACATAGAGCGAAGCTTGAGAGCAAGCAAGTTGTCGTCCCAGCTATTTCGGCGGTTCCACCATTTCAGCTGTTTCCGTCTAGTACTCCATCGTCAGGCTTGTCAGGCACCAATGACTCGAGTTCCTCTATAACTGGTTGCTCTACCATGGCTTATTTGTGTTTTTGCTTTAGGCGGAGGTATGAATGTAAGCTACAACTGAGTTCTAATTACTTCCCACATTCGTGGTTAAATTGGCTGTGAATCATGTTGGCTGTGTGTTGACATTGAGACTTTCACACCTAGTAGTGTCTCCTGCTACAAACATTTTGATACAAAGTTAGTTGCAAGACTTTTATGTTAGGTGTTAGCCCGAACAGCAATACTGCCATTATGTGCCGTTAAAACCCCGTTTACACGGATTGAAAGCGACGTCCACATTAGTAGTACAGTGTGGCCATATGGTCTCTAGTGGATATTAACATTATGCCGTTTTTATGGGGTCTAACGGGAATTAAGATTAGCGGGAGCTTATGGGGCATACCGGGGATTTACAGTGGCGGCGTGACGGTTCGAGGCGCCCGGGGGCAATGTTCTTTAGTGGCTCCCCTACCGAGGCCCCCGGGGCAAGATTCTTTAGTGGCGCCCCTACTTTGCCAAGGAGAACAGTTTTTTGTCAGTTGCCAAACTCTATCCTCCCCCACCCCCATCTACCCCATCTAAATATAAAAATATAAATTTTGTAAAGAATTGCCCCCCCCCCCCGTTACATTAAGATGAGGTCAAATATTAAGAAAACAATTTCCTATGCAAGAAAAAGCTCCCGGCGGCACCCCCACCCCTCTTCGCCTGGCGCCAGGGGGTACTTGCCCTCACCCGACCCATCCCTCGCGCCGCCACTGGGGATTTAACATGCATGGGTCGATATCGGGTCAAACGGGAATTTAACATTACGCCGTTTAATCCTTAGATATAATATGTGTGGGTTGACATGGGGCCTAATGGGAATTTAACATTTGTTTATAGGTTTAACATTAGTGGGTCGATACAGAGTCAAATACAAATTTATGGGGCTAAGGGGTTGTCCATAAAGGACGTCCGCAGATATTAACTGTTTTCCTACCCCCCTCCCCTTGTCCGCTTTTGTCCGCATGTGGCTTACCCCCCCCCCCCCCCCCCCGGCTGCGGACGTCCCCATCTAGCATTATACACTGCTCTATGGTCTGGCAGTGTAATAGCTGGTGCTCTCAAAATACAACGCTCACTGATCTCATCACAACATGTAGCTCAAAACAAAGAAGAAAATAAACAGAAAGTTCTTTCTTTAAAAAAGTCTTTATTCAGACACTAGCTCTGCAGTCGCATGGTCAGCCAACACATTCATATATATTCTGTGGCACGAATCGTACAAATTGAAATTAACAAATAATTTATACTTAGGGATCACCCATAAAGGACGTCCGCAAAACATACTGGAATACATTCAGTTGGCCTAAAGCAGCTGTTCAACACAGAATATCATAACAAAAAATACTAGCTTACGGACGTCCGCAAGGTCCTTTACACCCCCTCACCCCCCCCCCCCTTGTCCGCATTTGAAACCCCCCTCCCCCCATCTTTGCGGACGTCCTTTATGGATGATCCCTAATGGGAAATATAATGTTAAAAGAGTCTATTGGTTTAACATGATGAGTTTGTTTAGGGTCAAGTAAACATTCATGGGGTCTTAAAGGAAATGTAATGTTAAAACGTTAATAGGTTTAACATACACGTTAACTGACCAACATCCAGTCATGTACTATCTATTACCCCCACACTTACTATCCAACACCACACACTTAGTATCCAGCACGTCTTTTAGAGTGACAAACAGCCAGTTAAGTACAATCCGTTACCCCCACATTTGCCATCCAGCACATCGCATTTACTATTCAGCACGCCGTTTGGAGTGACCAACCCCCACTCGTTTACTGACCACACAGGGTAGGATGTAAAAAAAAGGGTTATATAATAGAATTTAAATCCCTCATGTCAAAGAATAACTTCCCTATCCCCCTATAACTTCCCTATTATCCCCTTATAGATAAAACTAACGCCCCCACCACCCCCTCAGTCACTATAACCCTACCACTGAAGGCCAATGAGAGCAACAAGAGTAGAAATATACACACTATGCGCAGTAACATGCTTATATACTATCACACATGGAGTGAAAAAAGACAAAAGAGTAGAAGTGCTCAGACATAACCAAACATATATATGCACTATCATACATGGTATGAAAGAAAATAAGAGTAGGAGTCCTTGCACACATGCACAAACATAACCTTTTATAGATATTAAACAGGATGGAGGGAAGACAAAACACACACTTAAGGACAGGCATTGCTTACTTTAACAATATCAAAAATTGTGTTAAAACAAAAATCGACATTCACATTAATCCTATATAGAGCCAAGTGGGCTTTAGAATTTGTAATACTGTTTTGTTGTTGTCGTCTTAGATTTATTTTTTTACTAAATGGCTACCCGTTGTCGCTTGATAAACATATGCAGAAAGTATGTTTCAATACCAATGCATTATGAGGTACATTTGTTTCTTCAAAACTAAAGTAAATTGAAGTCATACCTCGTACATGGAGTATATGTGCTTGCTAAGACAATAGTTTTTTCTCCGTAAAAGTGTGTTTCAGTGTCTTCTCAATGCTAAAAGCAGCATAAAAACCCAAATCACCTCAAAACATAGCGGCACACTTGTGTGTTTTGGTTATTTTCTGTTGCATAAGAATCACAATGAAATTAGAAAAACACATCACACAAGTCCATTTACTTCTTTCCTAAAAATGTTTCTTTTATTTATTTTATTTTTTTTTGGGGGGGGGGGGATTTCTACAACGGAATGGGATCTTCTACTATTTCTTCTCCTTGTCTTGTTTTCAATTCCTTTGCTGGAATGGATTCTTCTTCTTCTTCTTCTTCTTCTTCTTCTTCTTCTTCTTCTTCTTCAACTTCCTCCTTTTTCTCCTTTCTAAATTTCTTAGGTCACTCTGTAGACCAATCTCTATTTCTTTACAGCAATAGAACGTATTTTTACTTTTGTGTCTCTGTTCTCCTGCCTTAGATCTTCCTTTTCATCGACGTTGTAGACATTCTTGAGCAGAATGTGAAAAAGAGAAAAACACGAACTTTGTTTTTATGGTACAACAAATTCATATTTCAAACATAAAATTCATATTTTTCTTTCACTGTACAAAAATGTCACATTTCCAAAAAACAAAGTCCATGGTTTTTTTCTTTCTTTCCTCGTGCAACACATTTACATTTCAAAAAACAAAATTCATGTTTTCCTTCTTCCTTGGTGTAACAAATTTACATTTCAAAAACCAAAGTTCATGTTTTCTATCTTTCATGGTGCAACAAATTTACATTTCAAAAATGGAAATTCATGTTTTCTTTCTTTCACGGGAGGACAAGTTCACGTTTTGAAATTTTTTTTTTTTTTAATGTTTCGTTTCTCTCGTGGTGCAGCAAATTTTCTTTTATGGTACAATATATTCCCATTTCAAAAGACAAAGTTCATGTCTTTCGTTTCATCGTGCCAAACATTCATACTTGTACAAATAAAGTTCATATTAATTCTTTTATGGTACAAAATATCCCATTTCAAAAAGAAAAATTCGTGATATTTTTGTCATGGTAAAACAGATTCACATTTCACAAACAAAGTTCGTGTTTCCTTTTCACCTATAACAATTCAGTTTCTACTGCATTTAAAAATTCCTATACTTAAGGAAGATGTAGCAAGCTTAGTTTTAGCGTCTCAAAAGCACTTGGTCCTGTGGAATACTTTCTGACAGCTGTCGCACACCTTGTTTGCTACGAAAATCAAAAAGACTTCGTGAGTAAACTTGAAATAGGTGTGGCATGCAAATATAAAAGTTTAATTAACATTGGCCATAAATAAGTTGTCCTGATAGGACTCAGGACACAATTAATAATTCAGGTTTAGTGTGTCCCAGTCTATTGTTAAAGCATTGTTTCCTGTCTCTTTTTGGTGGTGATGCATGCGTTAGATTCAGACATTCTTGGTATTGATTTAAAGGGAATTGTGTATTCTTTAGAATAAGAGCATTATGGTGTGGTTGTCTGTGTGTATTTTGGCGACAGTGCACAGTGCGTAATGAGGCATTGGTGCTGATCCGGAAGTGAAATCTGTGATCCATTGCAAGTTGCTCTGTTTACAGTTCAGCCTCTCAAAAGAATGCCGGTTAACCTATGACAAGAACTTCACCGTGAGCTTATATTTGAAGATACTTTAGATCAACATATGATTTATTAGGATTAGGACAGTGGAAAGTTCAGTACTGATAAACAAATATAGAGACTATATCTGAGGCCCTGTCAGCCTAATGGATACAAAAGTTTAAATTGGTATCCCAAGTTCATTATTAAATTAGGCACATGAAATTTGGACATTTTGCATATATTTGCTTTAACAATAAAACTATCAAATAAAAAATATCAATTTTTAATTTGTTCTTAAAAAATGCGAATTTTAAAAATTTTTACATTCAAATTGTTAAAATATAGCAAATATGTTTATATTTATAGTCTCTATCGGGTTGATATTCATAATTATCATCATATAAGTATTGCTACACCATATAAAAGTTCAAATTGTGAATAATATTTCAATTCTGTCAGAGAAAATATCTTTCAAAGTCAGAATGAGGTCTTTATTCAAAACACATGAAGACATCTTTCTAGTTGGTATTGTCCCTTTAGGTCGTTTATACTATTTATTAGGGGTCCAAGCAGTAATTTATGTGTTTATGATGGAGTGATTATATGAGTAACACATAACTGCTTGTATGGCTTTTAGCAATTGTTTATAAACATAATTATGAGAGGATGGAGATGAAAACTCAATAGTACAGCCTAGTCATGTTGTCGACTAAGTAATTTTTAACTTTTAGAGAATGAAAAATGTCAACAGAAATATAGGTCAAAGAGAGAAAATGTAATTTCCCTAAGTCTATTTACCTTGGATGTAAGAAAACAGCAAAATGAAGTAAGTCTAACACAAAATGCATTCCTTTTTATTGTTCATTTTGGTTAAGACGTTGATTGACAAAGTGCGGCATTGTGGTATAAGCTGATATCCCATTCTAATGAACCATTTTATGTTATGCATTATTGATTACTAATAATAATTGTTAGCTGACACTCGAAACATTACGCCAGAAATGTTCGTACAAATCATTTGAATTAACGTTGTACAACTGATCTTAACATGGTTACTTACCCCACACGTGCAAATGTCCATATATTCTAGAGTGTTTGGGATCAGAATTTCACATGCAGTACATTCTTGTTTGGTAAAAGCCAGGATCATTTTTATCCAAGGGTTTTTGGACTTGTTAGTTGAGTATTTCTACGGCGAAAGTGGTTTCATCCTCCATAATATTACAGACTTGAGTTTGATGAATGATTTCAACTAGGCCACTTCCTAGTGAGCTTCGTGGTCCATTTGGAATCAGGTCACAATTAATACTTCCGGTTCAGCACCCACGAATGTAGTCCGAGTCTATGTTTAGATACTTTTTTCCTCTCTCATTTTGGTGGTGATGTATGCATTAGATTTAGTCATTCTTAGTATTGATTTAAAGGAAATTAGTTATTGTTAAGAATATGAGCATTATAGTGTGGTTTGTCTGTGTGTACTTTGGCGACAGTGCACATTGAGTAATGAGGCATTGGTGCTGATCCGGAAGTGAAATCTGTGACCCATTGCATGTTGATTTGTTTACAGTTCAGCCTCTCAGAAAAATGCCGGTTAACCTATGACAAGAACTTCACCGGGAGTTCATCTTTGAATATACTTTACATCAAGATATGATTTATTAGGATTTGGACACAGTGGAAAGTTCAGTACTGACAAACAAATGTAAAGATTATATAGGAAAATTAATTGTGGTCTAAGTCCATTTGTACTGACTGAGGTAATTTTCCCGTGCAACAACATAATTTGTTCTTGTGAAAGACATCCATAAAACTATTACTAGGTAATGTCGAATAAGTTCGATGGTTGTCTCCGTATCACTCGATGTCGTCAAAGGAGGAGGATTTTTGAAGGGTTCCAGAAGATTTGTGTGTTGGCAGAGTTGTGTCTGGCGCTGGCGTGGCTACCGTTGTTGCTTCTGTCGGTATGTTTCATCGAGGGATTAGGAAGAAGATAGCCAATACAACTGCTGATCAAAATAGTCCACAATTGTTTGTCTCTTTGTTGCAAAATCAAGTTTCCAATCACTTTTTCGATGACACAATACACCACAAAGATCATACAGAAATAATATGATTTGATTTTAGGAACACGTTCTTCACACCACACCTGTAGTTGTTGTTGCTTTTGTAGCTCTTGGAGGGATAACAGGAAGGGGTGGGGATATCCTCTTCAACGGACTTTGACTTCTTGGCTACGATGTTTTCCCACTTTACTTGTTTTTGATCGAGAAGGCTTCCGATATCATACACGTCGTCGTTCTTAGTCACTCGTTGTAACAAGGGCAAAGAAAAAGTTCCATTTAACATTTATCCGTTCGTATCTTCAAATTTATTGACAGGTGGGTTGTGTCCATGCACTTGTACTGTGACACGAAGCAATTCTGTCGTCCAGTTTGGTAAATGTCCTTTGTCTGATGTACGCTTCGTTTCCCAGTGCGAATCTAATCTCCGGTGTTTAGCATTTTTGTATATATATTTTTTTTTTCTGGTCTTCGACGTTCCAAACAATCGATCTGATACGGTCCGGTCACTTCGATTTGAGCCGTTCCTTCTTCTGGAGCACTTCTGATGTTACGATGGTATGATTGATTGTAAGCTTTAAACGGGTCCATGTATTTGAGAGTATGTTTATGTGAGAAAATATTTCCACATACGTTCTTTCGAGGTTCTTTGAAAACGTTCCACCACACTGGCTTTACTTGTCCGACGAGCAACAGGAGTAGGAAAGAAAGTTTCCACAGGAGTCATCAGTTCCTTTTTCACCTTTTCTTTACTTCCTATCTCACTTCTATCTACTCTTCTTTCTTTTTTATCTTCTGCTGAAGAGAGTGTCGACATCATCTTTTGACCCAGGCTCTCATTACTTCTTGCCTCGGAGTAGGGGAAAGTATCAACAAGGCTGCGACACAGAGGGGCGGGGGAGGGAGGTTTGAACAGAGAGGGGTTGATGTACTTCGATCTCTTCCCTTTTCCTTTCCTCTTCCATCCCCGTGGCCGTGTCTCTCATCTTTGTGGCTGCTGCTTTTGGTTTTTGTTTGGTATTCATAACATTCTTGAAATTTCTTAGAGAAGATTTGGCCTTCTGGTCTATAGCTTTCTTGAGAAACAGTTGAAAGCGTTGCAATAAATGTCTGTTCCGTTCTGACTTTTCCATTTCTGACAAATCTTTTCGATCCATCAACAATTAACTCTTGTTATAAGCGTGACACCTCGGTGAGGTTAGGATTAGAAGGTAAGTGAGGCATCCGTTTGTAAGGAATTAAAATTAATTTCGTCCTTTCATAAGACTGAGGTGTACAGTTGTGATTTCCTTTAAGAAAGGTTTGTTCATTTCATGTTCACACCAACATTCCCCTTAAAAGAGGTCCAGTAATAGATCATAACAATGGAGCAGCAACTTTTAAAAACGGACCTATCAGCATGAAATGAAATCCTCCTTGTTTAATGACTTACTTTTGACTTACTGCAATTTACCTTTTCTCCATTTGGTAAAGAACGCGACAATGTCGAACTAACAGCTGTTTCTATGTCTTGGTCACGGGAACCGTTCCTTTCAAGACGTTCAAACAATATTCGCAGACTGTGTCGATGATTTATTTATATGCGGTTTGAATGATTTGTTTGTTTGTTGTTTTGTTTTGCTTTTTTTGTTTTGTTTTTTTTTTTTTGCATCGGGGCATTGACTTTGGTAAGTACTGAAAGGACATCACAATGTTTAACTAAATGAGAAGGGATAGCCTGTTTTCCTTTTTTCGAAGACATCTTAGTCCGTGGCTGCAGCAGCTAAAGCAACAGAAAAAAGACGACGATGGCAATGGAAAAGAAGTAGAAGTTCCTTAAGAGATGGCTTTCCATTTTTTCATCAGATGAGGAAACACTTGTCTTAATTCAGGTTTGGCTGGCATCATCAATAGCGTAGGAGTAGCAGAAGAGGAAAAGGAAGGTGAAACGGCTACAGATCAAGGTCTTGGTAAGTATGTGCGTGTTCTACATGCAGTACCTCTTTTTCTTGAAGGGTTTGGTTTAGGGTTTTCTTCTTTTTTGTGATAAGTTGATGTGGAGTATGAACACACTACACCCGATCTTCATTTTGTCTGTCTCTTGGATTTTGGATTTTAATCTAGATTTTGTTTTTTTTTAGTTACGGCATTATAGTCGCATCGTAAAAGCGAACGAATAATCACAATCCGTAGAGATCCACTTTCTCCCGGTTCCAATATAATTTGTTTCGTCATTTGAGTATCGATTCTTGGATTGGCTAGTTTTATCAAGGCTGCTTAATGCTTTTAAAAAACAAACGTTATGTTTAATGTGAAACAGAGGAAAATGACTCAAACGATGGTTCAGTGTTATTCCTTTTACTTTACACTTGGTATAAAGTTATCCTTTCTTGTCTCGGTACTTGTAGGCGTAACTTCTGGATATTGGTCGGTCCACGCACCCAAACATTCCTCATCGATGTGAGGTTGAGAGCTTTCAGGTCAATCGATGTACATGCAACTATCAGTGTTAAAGTAGTAAAGGGCGCGGCCTCTTTGAGATTATACCTCCTAAGCACAACTTTAACATGCTACTATATGTGTCAAAATAAATACATGGCCTCATAAAGGTCCTAACACCGAGTACAATTTTAAACGGACATTGGCTGTTACGTAAGCAGCAATAATGGCGTTGCCAAGCTCGTCGCGGGAAAAAACATCCATGACCTCTTCGTAATTCATCAAGATCATATCTTCACATATGATTTTGACTTGTTTAATAAGTTTTCCTGTATCCTCCATGAGCTGAAGCTATTGACTTGGATCCACCAAGTATTCGGTCTTAGGCAACATCGGACGCTGAGCCAGTTTTCCGCACCAATAATTCAGCTTGATTTTAGCAAACGATCATCTTCCTTTGTTCTTGTCAACTTGTTCCAAGTCCATGTCTTCTATGAATCAGTGCCATTTTCTGAATGTCTTTTTTTCTGGAGTGTGAAACCAGGATGGATAGCTGCTGGCTTCTTGTTTCAATTTCAGAAACTCGTTGACGTAGCATGAAGAAAAAATCCTTGGACTGGAGTCGTCCTGTTGGTATTGTTCTGTGGTAGGAAAGTGCCACATTTCGTGAACTTTTAATAATCGGTATCCACAATCGAGAGCATGAAACAATTTGACACTCACCTACGTTCCTGTCAAGGGGCGTTCTTGGTCATCGTGACAAAAAGGCAGCTGTTGATTACATGTTTCAGCAGACGTACGACTTAAGGAAAAATCAGTTTTCCATGGCAATGATGAGGCAACACGGGATGGTACAGGTTTGTCGGTGGAAAAACTTGACATTTGATCAAACCTTTGTACTGTCAAATGTGTTTAACGTAGATATTTCAGGGTGACCGGTAGGAAATTGAGCATATTTACAGACCTAAAAGTACAACAAACACACAAGGGATCGATGCCTTCGTGTTCAAGAAATAACTGTCGAAAGTTTCCACAATAACGTTGTAAAATGTCCACATCGAATAGATACCATTTCAAAATCTCTTCAAGAAAATTAAAAGAGTCTGAAGAGTGAGTTTGGTATCAGACGTAGAAAACTTCTTCCTGTTCTGTTCGCATACCGTCGGGGTCTTAGTAATGAATATCTAGCAACTGTAGGAGCAGGACGTGTTGATTTTCTTCGGTATTGAAAAGTTTGGAAAATTGCCATTAGCCATTTCCGTTATTCAAAATGTATGCAAAAGCAGTTCATGGAATTTTTAAACTGTAGGCGTCCCACTTTGATGCAAATGATTTTGGTTCCATTCGTGGTGACTTGTGGAAGTCCGGTTCTTTGTCCATCGTATCCTGAGAAATTGTGAGCAATGTTTGTAGCGTGCTGATGACAGTTGCCGTTATGATTCACATCTTCTTCATTCCAGGTGTTGTCGGTAGGTTCTAAATCCCACTAAGCGAAATCAGAAAGAGTATGGGAGCCATGAAATATCTTTTCATGTCTCCATGGAATCACGCTACAATTCCGTCAGTGATGAACTCAAGGTTCCTGAATACAGTCGTGGCAAGCTCAAAGAGACACGCATAAGTTAGGAATGTGAATCCCTGTTTCTTGAGAACATTCAAAGCAAATAAAGGATAAAGTTTACACGATGTTCCCATTTCTTTTTCTTATACTGGCCATTCAGTAATTCATCGGGTTCACTGTCATATTTCTGAATGCAGCATTGATGATCCAGCTCGACGACTTGACCACAAATACGACATCGTTTCATTCCTGGACAAACGTGTGACTCTTTGTTATTGGAACGAACATGCTGTCCACAGGTTGGACACGCTTTCAAGAATTAGCAAGCACTTTTCTATTTTTGGAATAGTTTCATGCGATGTCGCTTGTAATACACTGAACTCACAAATGCTCGTCTGCAGGTAGATCATCAAATAGTTCTTTTGTCCCTCAGGAACACAAGGCTTAGGTGGGAAACATCCACGATATATCTCAACACAATGGATATGTTCCTCTCGATTGCTAAACCTTTGGTTACATTTGTCACAATAGAAACTGTATCCAATATCTCATGAGATGGTGATAACGGCATCAAAATATTTTGGTGATGATAGACATGAATGTATTTTCCGTCTGGAAATAAAGGGTCCTCGAAAAAGGAGATCTTCACGAACGACGTGAGGGTAAACTTTCAACGTATAACGAGGGGCTAGTATGTCTTGAATTTTGTCATGTCATTAACTAGATATGAAGTTCCTGCTTGTTCAAAAAGAAGTTCTACTTCTTCCCGTTGTTTGGCTTGGTCCGATTTTCTAATACTCTCCCATAATCGTTTCCATTCCGATGTATCTGTTTTCGCTGCATAAACTCGAGCCAACATGATGGCCCTGGCTAAACACACCTGATCTTGGTCGTTGTCAACCATGACGATACTTCGTTTGGTAATGGCAAGTTGATCCACCAATAAAACGTTGCGTCGTCTGCTGCCTGAAGGAGGTGAAACGTGTGCCATGTGAAGGGTAGTTTTTCTATTGGTGATGTCAAACTCGTCATTGGAATGTTGGACAATTGTATTTTTTGTCCAAGATTTTGGAAGAAGTTAAATCGGCAGGTTTTCTAAATTCGCCCCAAAAAGGAGATTTTAGACTGTCGTGAGTGATCAACAGTCTCAAAAGATCTTGATCTTTAGCTTGACACTGCAGTTTCAACTCCTCTAGCATAGACCCCAGTAACTCAATAATGAAACCAGCAGCATTCTCTGCCGGGACTTAAGAGCTGAACATTTTTAAATCGGCTGTGTAAGTTTAAGAGGTCATTCTAAATTTCCTGTAAGTCACTTTGTGTGTTTCTTGAATATGAAAATAATCTTCATGGGCTACCCAACGACTTTCTTGGCCGATCTTGGCTCCCTCAGTCTTGGGAATGTGGAAGAGGTAGATGGTGTTGGAGAGGGATCACTCATGTCCTGTTCAAAATCACTAGGGTGAACTCACGACAAAACGTCGTTCAGGGTATGAGGCTACACAGAACGACGCTGTCGCTTCACTTTTGATTTCTTCCCGAAAAGGTGTGCTTGTTTCATGACGGTAGATGATTCAAACATGATTTGACTAGGTTACGTCCCTCTACCTTTATACAGAGCCCCTCCACCTACATAAGAGAATACACTCATTCAGTTTCAATCTGTGAAGATGGAAGAGCCAGAACTCATCACACTTTTGTTAGAGATTTACAGAGAGTGATTTGAAAATACACCTTCAGCAAGACTTATGGGAAAACTCCAAACTACTCCTCCCGAGACAAAATTAAAGATACCTGTTATGTCTGTCAGGAGAAAGGACATTGAGCCACAGAATGTTTTGAACATCAAAGGAAAGGAACATCTAATACAGGAGGAAGCCGGTCCAGCGATCAAAATAAAAAATACCTGTTATCATTGTCAAAAAAGGACATTGATTTTCAGAGTGTCCCAAGAAAGGGAAAAAAGGTAAAGGAGGAGCTTTCAGAAGCAGTAGAAGCTAAAAAAAAGAACTCATTCCAGCAAATTAATTCAAAGTAAGACAAGCAGAAGAAATAGAAGAACCCATTCCCGTGAAGAAATTCACAAAAGAAAGACTGTAAAAAAATGAACAAAATGGATTTTTGTGATGTGTTTGAAATTTCATTGTGATTGCTATTCACGAGAATATACCAAAACACATAAGTGTATCCATGTCATGATTTGTTTTGTTCTTTTTAGTATCGATAAGATATTCACACACGCATTTCATCATGGAGGGATTTGCTTTATTGTGTGTGTGTGCAAGAGGGGGTGTGGGGATTTGTGCGTACAGTGAAGTCGATGGGTGCCGTAACCGGCGTATCTCAGTAGAGTACGAATTAAAAATTCTCTAACTTGTATGATAATATTCTTTCTCCATATTTAAAAATTCACTTCATATTATCAAGTATCCTTTTGTTGGATTCAGGGATAGCACTTTCCGCTTCGTATGGTGTATATTTGTATATATATATATATATATATATATATATATATATATATATATATATATATATATATATATATATATATATATATATCGAAAGTGGCGTCACGCGTCCTCTATATTCTTATAGGAGTATAGAGGACGTGCCCCGACTGAATTAAATGACACGGGTTCTGATTGGTGGAGCCTCCAAATCAGCTTCCATCCAGTCTTATCACCACTTTTTTAGTTTTGTTTTATTTTGTTATTGACAATGTAGAATTAGTATCTCTTTTCTGAAAGATATGGGCTGCCATGAAAAGGACCGTATGAAAGTGGTCCAAGGAAAAGTCTTCCATCATGAAGTGTTGAACCGCTTTAATTCATTTCCGAGTTCGAGTCCAACCACCGCTGGCACAGTCGTCTTTGGTCTTGTTGTTGTATTTGTTGTAGCTGCTGGTGATGGTTTTGATTTCTTTGGAAGTGTAGGTCCTTTACTTTTAGACTTGACCAAAGAGGTTTTATATAATGCTCTCATCTCTTTCAGTTCAGTCAGGATCTAATGCAAATGCACTCGCGGTTTTACTGATCAGACTCTTACCGCCGACAGTTATAATTTTCATGTCTCGTTCCTCTTCTCTTCTTCCTGCTACTGTAGAAAAGACGTTTCTTCCTCTTTATCACTTTGTATAAAATCTCTTGTTTCTTCTTGAAATCATCATATTTTAAGGTACTGTCGATGACATCAGAAATTCCTGATAAAAAAATCAAGTAAAATCGTCTGGAATTAATGATGTCATCGGTTGGGTAGGAGTAGTAATTGCAGCAGCAACAACAACGTTTCTGTCATTATTGGTTATATGAATGACTGCATGTCTACCCCCAAAATTGACGTTATTCTTCATTTCAGTCCTGATATGGCATTGTACAGATTCTATGATAATAACCCCCTGGCCAATAACCCACGGTCAATAACCCTCCTGCCAAGAATCCCCTATGTTAAATACCCCCGGACAATAATCCCCCATGGATAATAACCCCTCCCCCCCCCCGGTCAAAAGCCATCCAAAATTAAAACAAAACATTTTCATATAGAATAAAAATAATAAATTTAATTTGTATTTATTCTGAACACATTATTATCATTATTATTACATTTGCCTTTAAAGTTTGTATGTGGAAAAACGGTTAACCAGAAAAACATTGGATGCAAGAAACCCCATGCTATTATTTTCTAGGATTTTAATTTGTATTGGTCTCCATTATCTGATTCTTTATGTTACCTATTTAGGCTAATTATTTGTATACTTATCAGCCTTTCAATCTATTGGAATTTATACTATATTACAAATGTGACAACGCATCAAAGGAACGACAGCTTACTGAGATTACTAAAGCCAAGAAACCTCCATGCAAAAATGGTATAAATAGACTAAGGTTGTTGTAAAAAAAAATCATTCGTGTTAAAATGTATAATAAAATAGGTTAAGAATGGAAATAATAAAAGCAGACAAAGGTCACATCAAAATTCTTTATGAACGTTATATATATGTTAACCAGAAGAATTTAGCAAACTGAGTTGTGTCGTACAAATGCTTGAAACTCCGAAATGCAAGGCAAAGATAAAACTTGAAGGTCATCAAGTTATTGGTCATTTGCACAGTGACGCTCATGCACCAGATGCTGCTTACTGCGAGAAAATGAAAGGATACCAGCAAATGAAGGAACAGGCACAGGTTTTGATGGAACCTCCTCAGCAAATCATCCTGAACAGCATTGGAACTGTGACTCCTGCCGCTTCAGCTCTGTTGCCACCCTTACCTACTGTTCGACGGACTCTCAGAAAACAGAAGCAGGCTGCATGAAATCTTCTTCCTGTTCCAGATAACATTCAGAATCTAAATATTCCGGACAAATACAAGAAACCACTCGACGGAAACGACTTTCTTTTAGTGGATTCTGGACCTGGACCAATGTTAATCTTTGCAACCGCTTCAAACATTCAGCTACTTCACGCCTTCCCAAACTGGTTCATGGATGGCACCTTCCAAATGGCGCCGCTTCTATAAGAGCAACTGTACACAGTCCATGCTCTAACTTCTGACGGAACAGTTCCATGCGTCTACTGGATGTTGTCAAATAAACAATGTTCATGTAACTCGTGCAATTAGAAGGACTACTAAATCCATCTTCTATCATGATTGACTATGAAATGGCCGTCATCAACAGCATCAATGCCGTCTCTCAGAACACCGACATAAAAGGCTGCTTCTTTCATATGAGCCAAAACATATCGTCAAATTCAAAGTCGCGGTCTACAGCAGCAGTACCAAACCGAATCAGAACTGGACATAGAACTGCGAATGATTGCCTAAGAAGCGTTACGCTGACAACTATGCCAGAATATTGCGGATCATCTCAGACTATGACAACCTAAATGTATTAGAGTATCTACGAGAGATCGCTCACAACATCTCCTATTAACGCATCAATCATAACTAAGACAATATATACTTACACAATTTCTTTAACATGAAACATTTTTATTTCAATTACTGACAAATGACTGCACTGTGTTTATCCTTTTCATGACGGTGTTCATTACACAATACTTGTATCTATAGTTATTTGGATTTTAATAAATTGAAATTATTACTGGTAAATTAAATACTACCTACCGCAAAGTGAAGTGTCTGTCAATGTTGTTTACCGTGGGTGTTTACTAGCAAGTATATTGCTAGCATTTTCATGCAAATCCGAACAACCTGAATTTTATTAATATTTGTGGTTTGCTGTATAAACACTGTGTTTGATGCAATAAAAGTTTTGATTTAATTTGGATTTTCCTTTTCCATAAGTCAGATTTAATTCCCAATTGATATTTCAGAAGTTATCTGCCAGTGCATGTGGCTTGTAAAGGCAGCGCAGCACTCACTTTGCTTTTGAAGTTAACAATACTTTTGATCGAGCCGCGAATTTAATGCTTGCTCAGTGCCAAGTAGAGTTCTACATCTACCTGTGCATGTTTGACCTTAACCCTTAGCTTGTAAAGGAACCACCTTCTTTGTTTTCCCACGTGACAATCCTTTGATCGAGCCGCGAGTTTAATACTTGTTCAGTAAGTCTTACTTACAATTTTGGGGGCTTATTGGCCAGTGGGTTTATACCAGGTGGTTAATGTCCATGGGGGTTAATATCGATAGGGGTTATTGGCAGGAGGTAGTTGCCGGGGGGTTATAAGCCTGGTGATTTTCAGTCTTTCAGTTTGCTCAGATATGTGCTTTTTGCTGTAATTTATAGTAACTGTTAACAGTATTTGCGGCTAGTTTTAAATTTTTAAGTTTTATTAGCTTTTATTAATGCTTAATCTAGCTTCCAATCCATTGTTCAGTCAAGAAAACCACGTTAGCCCAGTTGGTAGAGCGTGGGACTTGTGAGTCGCTAGTTAGAAAACAGACCAAGTTGGCTGCCTCGGCGTGTCCTTGGGAAAGGCACTTAGCTCCCATTTCATCCACAATGTGCTAAAAGTGCCGTTAAAAAACAATCAAACCAAATCTTTGTTTTTCTGTTTATTTGGTTCTTGTATCCAGTTAGTTTTTCAGTGGCTAGCCTTTTCTGCATGACCTGCTATTGCATATTTCTTTAATTTTCTCACCTCAATGTGCATGCTTTGAAGTTTAGATTCATCCATGAAAAAAGGTGTGCATATGTGCATGGAGCCGAGGTAGATCAGTCAGTAGAAGGTTAGACTCATAATCCAATAGTCGCGGGTTCGATTTCCATCCAGGTGAACAGAGGCGGCTGCCTCGGTGTTTCCTTGGAAAACAGCTCTTGCTCCCATTTTCTCGGCATGATGTAGCCAATAATGTGTTAAAAGTGCCGGTAATTCCTCCCAGCCACCTCCAGTACATACATACTGTACGCATGTTTCGTTGTGTCTGTATAAGTTTGTTATTATCTATGTATTGTATATATGTGTGCTGCGTGTATGTTATCATTAGGTGAGTCTTAAACTAACGTTTAATGCCTTTTTAAAATCCTTGTTTTAAATGTGTCTATAATTATAATAATGATGACTTAATAGAGCGTTATTCTTTTAGAAAGCTCTAAGCGCTTTACAACATAACGTTAACAAATAAAGGCATAAAAAGCAGTTTACATACAGACAACATATAAAAACATGAAAATATCTTACAAACAATATCAAAGACAGATGAATTATTACACACAAAAACAACATGAAACATGAATTTCCAATACAGTTTCAATCTAACACTAATGGTCAATGGTTGAATGACAAGTTTATTCTTGCTGATGGAAAAGATGTGTCTTGAGAGCACTCTTGAATGCGATCGTGGTCTCTTTGTGTCTGAGATCAAGAGGCAGTTCATTCCAAGTAACTTGGCCCTGATATGCAAATGAACGTTGTCTATATAACTTAGTTTTAATCTTGGGAATGCTAAGTTTACGAGTGTCCGATGATGAGCGCCAGCTTCGAGCAGGAGTGTACACGTGCGTGAAATCGGAGAGGTATTTCGGACCAGAGGCAGTCAACGAAGTATAACAGAGAGAAGAGATTTTGTGCTTGATTCTACTGCGAACAGGTAGCCAATGGAGTTTGTGAAGAAGTGGGGTGGTATGATCCGTTCTTGGTGCTCTAAGAATGATCCTTGCTGCAGTGTTTTGGACCTTTTGAAGTTTCTGCAGAAGACACAGTGGCAGACCGGAAAGAAGAGCGTTACAATAGTCAAGTCTAGAGAGTACTAATGAACACAAGAGTTTTTGTGACATCGACTGTGAGAAAGTTGCGAATAGTGCTGATGCATCTCAGCTCCAGGTATGCTGCTCTGCAAGTGTTCAGGACATGCTGGTGTAGTGAGAGGGAGTTATCAAAAGTAACACCTAGATTTCTAAGCGATTGTCTAAATTTAATGGGGCTGTCACTGATATTAATTGATTCTGGTAACAGGAGGGCTTGAGAAATTCTTTGCGGGGTAACAAGCATGGCTTCAACTTTATCATCGTTCATTTGTAGCTTATTACACCTCATCCATGACTTAACATCAGAGATGCACTTCTCTACGCTTTGGATGGTGGCAGCGACTTCATTAGGACAGCTAGATTGGTATAGTTGAGTGTCGTCAGCATACAGCTGGTGGGACACAGGGTGGCAATTTATAACGCTTCATAGGGGTTGTGTGTAAAAAATAAAGAGAACTGATCCTAGAATCGAACCCTGTGGGACACCGTAACAAAGATTATCTGGGCTGGAATGTTTACTATTTACTGAAACAATTTGGATTCCTTCCGTTAGGTATGACTTGAAACATAATAAACCAGTACCATGAATGCCAAAAACGTACTACAGACGATGAAGTAAGATATCGTGGTCAATTGTATCAAAGGAATGTGAGAACTGAAATCTTACCGTCATCCAAAGCAGAAACAACGTCAATAGCAACTTTTATTAGGTCAGTTTCAGTGCTGTGAGAGGGGCGATAAGCCGACTGGAAATTACGATGAGATTATGTAAATTTAAGTGAGATGCTATTTGAGACAGAACAACTTTTTCTATGACTTTTGACATGAATGAGAGGTTAGAGACAGGGCGATAGTTTTGCAAGTTGTTGGGGTCAAGGGTTGGCTTTTTCAAAAGGGGCTTTACAATAGCAGTTTTAAAAAGTGATGGAAAAACAACGGTAGAAAGAGAAGTATTTACGACATTGGTCAGAGCACGCAATACAGCATCCAAACACTCAAATAGCAGTGATGTAGGAATTGGATCTAGTTCACATGACTTTGGGGCGCACTTCTTTAGGACTGTTCGTAGAAAATCCATAGATACAGGCTGAAATGTTGTGAATGGGAGTTGTTGAAATTCTGTATCATAGCTATAGGGTGAGATGGGTCAGGTTGTGTGATGCTGTCAAGTTGATCTCTGATAGTTTTCACTTTGTTCCGGAAGAAATTTGCAAACTGATCTGGTAGACTGTCTGGGGAGGCCATGGTTGGAAGTAGTGTAGATTTGTTCTTCGCTAATAATTTGTCTGTGATGCAGAAAAGCTGTTTGCAGCTGGTACTTGCGGTGATTTTTGTACTGAAATGGGTGGATTTTGCTGCATGCACTATATTGGTGACATTCCTTTTGGCAGCCTCATGAATCTGCGTATGTACTGTCAGACCAGACGACAGCCACAATCTCTCGGCTTTACGGCGTTCCCTCTTGGCGGCACGTAGCTTGTCGCTTATGATGCTGTACCCTGGAGCACATTTCTTCACAGAGACTCGACTTGAGGTTGTAGGGACATGCTTATCAAGCACTGAACGCAGGCAATTGTGGAGTTGTTCCGCAGTGGGATTTTTTACAGCTGTTAAGTATGAACTGATGTCGTTGGATAGCTAGCTGAGTTCTGTTAATCAAGCTGATGTTCCGTTTTGAAGTGTAAACAGGTGGTGGGTATGGGACAGACAGATCAAGGTGGCATATGATGCAAAAGTGGTCTGATGTAAGTTCATGGGAGACAGTAGTGGATCTCAAAATATCATCGTCAGGTCTATACACAATCCAGTCTCATATGTGGCCACCTCTGTGGGTTGGGTAGCACTGACTGTGCTAAGTTGAAAATGTGAATATAGTCTAAGAGTTTTGACACATGCGGGTTTGTAGGGCAGTCGAAATGGAAGTTGAAATCTCCTGGAATCATTAAGCTGCTATTGGTGAAATTACAAAATTCAAGCTGGGCTGGGAATTGTTCCAAAAACAGATAATCAGAGAATTTATTTTTTCGACTAGGTGGTGGGCGATAGAGGCAAAAGAAATGGACTGACTTTTTCTGCAGTGTTAGAGTTGCTTGAACGAGTTCAAAAGATGTATGTTCAAAACTGAAGCTGGATGTGAGTGTGAGATGCGAGAAAATTGTGTTTTTGGCAATTACAGCAATGCCTCCTCCACGTGAGGGGCGCGGAAATGACATCATCCTGTAGCCGTCGGGTGTCAAATCAGAAAATTATTCCTCATCTCCCGATGTATTTAGCCATGTCTCAGTCAAAAATAGGATATCGATGTTATGGTCGATGATAAAATTGCAGATTTCTGTTCGTTTTTCCGGTATTCCAACTGATCGGGCGTTAAATGATGCAATACACGGTGGTCTCGGGAAATTAGATGTGGATGGTAGAAGAGGTACTTGTATCAAATTCTTGCTGTTAACACAACGTAAGTTTGAGGTGTTGAAACGCGTCCTGGGCTGTAATGGTGGTGAAAGGTGAATAACTGCGATTTTACGACCAGTCTGTTTCCGGCGTCCTGATGGAAAAGGACGATTTTTTTTACGTGGTCAGGTGCATTTCGTTGATAAAGAAAATGAGTGTAATATGAAATCTTTAAGTTTAGAGCACAATGCTGAATGAGGCGCTAAGTGGATATTGTTTATTGCGCACAGTGAGTCTCGACTATATTTATGAACAATAGGGACCACACGTGGTGGACAGTAGGGACCACACGTCGCGGGCTGACGAGTGGAATGAGCTTGCTAAGAGAAAATCCGACTGTTATCGCTTCCAAAACTAGAGAATGGAACAACACACACCAAAATGAAGAGCAAAACATGATGCACGTAGTAAACACAACAAATAGCAACAAACACAACAAAGAAACGAATAAACTATCCTAATGCACAATAAATTTGGAGCAGCTGCATCAGCCTGCTAGGCGATGACGAACCGGAACCGAATTTGTGACACTTTATGTGTGATATTTAGGCATCTCTATGTCTAAAATACTCCTATTGTTCTATTTACATCTCCTCTGAGTTGATTGTTTGTGGGAGTAATAGCTCTACAGAGTTCACGTCTAATATCCAACGTTAACTAAAATTGCTTGTGATAAATATTGTTTGAAGATTTGAAACAGTCCCTCGGATGTGACGTAATATACGAAACTATATTGTGCGATAACAACTATCAAACTGACTACGTCATTGCCAGCCTAACTGTAATAAAGGTGGCAGGGGATAGTTTCGTAAATTTCTTAACTTAAGACTATGATGTGACTTTTTGAACTATTATTGTTTAATAATTAAAGATATGGATATATTTGTGAATTAGTTGTTTCGGGCTTGTGTTGTTCTTCAAATTGATGTGAGGCATGTACACCTTCCATAGTCAGTTCACAGTATGTAGACAGTGAAATACCAATAGTCGGCTAGGAAGCAGACCTAACCACCCATAGCAGTAAACACGTGGATTCAAGGCAAGAAGAATATCTCAAAAACGGCTTGGATGGCAACTATTCTGAATTACATCAAGCCGTTTAGTACACAATGTTTTGCAGAATTATCATCTAGGGAAAGGGCTTGTGTTTACACTGTGAGCATCACTTGGTGTCAAAAATGACCTTCGGACGTGAAAAATGCAGGTATAAATTTGGGGTTGGGGTGCATAAACTTCTTTTGCAATGAACTGCCATTGACTTGTCAGGCCAAGTGAATAATATTTTTATACTTTGTTTTAATATAGCTATCCAAATATATGGAGCTTTTTGACCTCACTTGTGTATTTTATTTTTTTATAATTTTTTTATATTAGGCTAGTGGATGTGGCATTAAATTTGTGCATAAAAACTGTCCTTTGCACCCTAAAGGTGTTTGATGAAATATGTATATTTTCTAGAGTACTTGAACATTTTTAAAAAAAAAAAAAATTTACTCGTAAACACTGCATTCAACTGGGTATTATCAAAATTATATTGGTGGTCATATTTTTAAAGCTATAGAACTCTGGAGATGATCTATACATGGGATATACAAGACTGGAAACAATTACTGATGGTTATGAGTAGCAAGCCTAACTTTCGAACCAGAATCACAGTGAATATAATCTTACACCGTTTTTTTTTTTTTTTTTTTTTTTTTGTTTTTTTTTTAAGTTTTGTACAAAGTTTGGATCTGAATTTAGGTGTACATGATTGCAGCACAACATGTTTGCAGAAAGAGTGTGGTTCCAGTTTCACTTGGTGAAAAATAAGATACTCTAGTCTATAGGCTAGATTATTTAACTAACAGTTATTTATTTATTTATTTATTTGACATCACATATACATTAGTATAAATTATTTGTGTTTCATTCTTGTCTTGCAAATCATTTATTTAATTATTTTATTTATTTATTTATTTATTTATTTATTTACATCAGATATACATGATCTTCAACCAAACTATGCCTATAATGTGGATGGATAGATAGATTGTAGAGTTGACATGTGAAATTGTTAGGTTAAAAGAAATAGATGGTCTGCAAATAGATTTTGAAAGATATATTAACAGGTAACATAAGAAATATCAAACTTTATAACCTATGTTATATTTTTTTTATTTATTTTTTTAGCAAATACGTAATATTTGGGATGAAAATGCCCTTCTTTCGACCCTACCATGGACTTTATACTTCAACACAACATTTGTAATTTATGAAGGGTTACATACGAAAATGAACTGAAAATAAATTATTGTACATGCAGTACTCTTTTTTCAATATAGACCACTACACCTCTATTATTTTCCAAATATAACTTAAAGATAGAATAGGACAAAAACATATGTTAAACCTGCATAAAAGAGTTTTTGAAGTTGTAAACAAAAATGCAAAAGGTGATTGATGAAACTTTATTATGTTATTTGCGAGCTAAATGGAATTTAGTAGTGGCTGTCAAAAATTCCACTTCTATAACAGTTATTGTTTACCTCGAGTGTTTCTTCACTCGTGGGGGAAAAATAACTGCAGAAAGTATTTAAGTAACAACAGTTTTATCTGAATTCAGGAATTGAAGTAGTTTATAAAATGTACAGGGAGGGATTTGTCAGTATTTTATGATTTATAGTGCCCGCATCACTCGTGTTTTGATGACATTGCTAGGTGAATTATGTGGTCCAATGATATAAAAATTTGCTAACAAACTCCATTCTACCTATACCCTTTTTACAAAATTGCAAGAAATGAATAATTCAGCTTTTCTCACAAAGTTAAAATAAAAAAAAACATTCATGACATAAGTGTACGTGTTTAAATGTGTTTTTATATACAGAAGAACCAGGCACGTAATAATTAGTGTGATAGAGATATCCATTCTACAGTATGTTCGTTGATGCTGGAATTGTATGAACAGCATTGATAAGTTGTGTATTGGAATAAATACATTAGCTTTAGGGAAACAGAGCCAAAGTTGCAATTTGACATAAAGAAGCAAAGAAAACGTTGATAATGTCCTGTCCATCACATGATGAAAAGAGAATTTAAAATGAAACGAAAGATAAATCCCACATATTGCAAACTTAGAAGACATCCCTGATACCCTGTGAAAATAATATTCAATTTATATTGCTCTTATGCTCCTAGAAAGATGAGAATCTTCTGTATCTTATATAATTAATTTTATCACTTTTCTAGGGTTAAGTTTTTATTTTACAACTGACCAGTCACTTTGTTTGTTTATATCTAAACGCTGCATTGCATATATGTGGCCCTACCACTTTTCATTTGTTCGCAGTGACCATTTAGGACATGCAGTCTGGACCCAAATAATTGTGTTACATTCTTGTTTTTCAAAAACATATGTGTTGTTGATAAAATTTAAAAGAGTAATAAAGTTTAGTTGATGCGAGAATATGGGATTGAACTCAGTGACATTCTTTGAATCTGACAGGTGGAGCCACCAGAAAATCCAATCCAACAAAAATTGAACAACAATTTTGTGTCTTTAGGATGTGTTTTCTTGAAAGACACAATCTTTTTGTCGCTATAACAATTTCTGAATTTGAGCTATTGATTCAAGCATTTAATTGTCAGATTAAAATTCATAGTTTATAAATAAAGACGGATTTTAAATGGACACATTAAAGTTTTAAAACAAATTGTTTACAGATGTCTCTTTTGGCAAAACTCACACATAACTATGTGCAAGTGATTTGATTTTCTTTCTTTCGTTCATATCTTGCTCTGTTTTATATTTTTATTTCATTTTCATTTTATCTTTGATATTCATTTTGAAGGAAACAAACTTTATTTTATATAAAATAATAATTTTTTGCAGTAATTACTAGATGTTTTGATAGTATTCAATAAATTATTATTATTGTTGTTGATGCTACTTTTGTTGTTGTTCTTTGAAAATCTGATGATTTACCAAATTATGATGGGAAAGTATATACTATTCCCAAGTTTCAAAGCCGTTGAAACTTAAAGGTCACATGTCCAAATAATTTATGAGTCATATTAATCTTTAGACTTTTGTATTTTTGAAATTAATTTCAAGTATAATGTTAAAAAAATTTGCTTTCTGAGTAGCAGTAGTCCGTTAACTCTACGCTAGTAACTTTCCTGATGGACAAGTAGTTTTCATAATTTTGTCATTCCGATGGCTAATTAAGTTTTAGTTGTTGCTGATCAGCTAGTGAAGAAGGACTAGTGAAGATTCATCAGGACTAGTAACTTCTCAAGCTACTAGTCCTTCTGGCTATAAAGACAAAATGTACATTTTAGGCCTGTTCTGAGTACTTGTATATTTTTTGGAACTCATTTATGTTAATGAATAAACTCTGCAATTCGCAATTTTTATATCAAAGAAAAAAGTCTTGAAATAAAATATAATTCCCAAGATGATGAGGATATCCCCTATTTCAATGTTATGTTATATTGAATATGATAGTAATCCTGTGTAAATGTTGTGATGCAGTTATGTGAGATTTAGCACAGTTCAAAAGAAAGAAAGAAAATTATATATCTAAAATGGCATTATTGACAACAGCAAAGAAAGAAAATTATATATCTGAATGGCATTATTGACAACAGCAAAACTTAACTGTCATTTGAATGCTGATTACAGAACGCTACATTGAACTGCAGGCAAATGCCAGGGTCTATTTAACAACTGAAAATTGTTGCAATGTTTTCGTGATGATAGACCTAAACATATTTTCAGGCTGGGAAAAGGGGTCCTCGAAATAGGAGATCTTAACGAACGACTTAAGGGTAAACTTTTAATGTATAACGAGGGGCTAGTACGTCTTAAATTTTCTGTATATCACTGTCACATTGGAAGTTCCTGCTTGTTCCGAAATGATTTCTGCTTCTTTCCCTTGTTTGGCTCTATCCGATTTTCTAATACTCTCCCATAATCGTTTCCATTCCAATGTATCTGTTTCCTCTTCATAAGCTCGAGCAACCACGATGGCCCTGAATAAACACACCTGATCTTGGTCGTTGTCAACTTTGACGATATTTCGTTTGGTAATAGAAAGTTGATCCACCAATAAAACTTTGTGTCGTCCACTGCCTGAAGGAGGTGAAACGTGTGCCATATGAAGGGTAGCTTTTCCATCTGTGATGTCAAACTCGTCATTGGAATGTTGGACATGTTCTTTTTTGTCCAAGATTTTGGAAAAAGTTAATTCGGCAGGTATATTAAATTCGATCCAAAAAGGAGATTTTAAACTGTCGTGAGTGATCGACAGTCTCAAGCGATCTTGATCTTTAGCTTGGCAATGCCGTTTCAACTCCTCTAACATAGACTGGAATAAGTCAATAATAAAAGCAGCTGCTTTCTCTGTCGTGACTTAAGACTTGAACTCTTTAACTTTGACCGTGTAAGTGTAAGAGGTCGGTCTAAATTTCCAGGAAGTCACTTTGTGGATTGGTTGAATGTGAAAATAATCTTCAGGGACTACCGAAAGACTTTCTTTCTTGGCTGATCTTAACTCTCTCGGTCTTGGGAATGCGGAAGAGGTAGCTGGTGTTGGAGAGGGATCACACATGTCCATTACGAAATTGCTAGGGTGAACTTCTGACAAAACGTCGTTCAGGGTATGAGGCTACACAGCAAGACGTTGTCACTTCACTTCTGATTTCTTCCTGAAAAGGTGTGCTTGTTTCATGTCGGTAGATGATTCAAGTATGATTTGACTAGGTTTCATCCCTCTACCTTTATACAGAGCCCCTCCACCTACATAAGAGAATGCACTCATTCAGTTTCAATCTGTGAAGATGGAAGAGCCACAACAAATCACACTTTTTTTTAGAGATTTATAGAGAGTGATTTAAAAATACACCTTCAACAAGACTTATGGAGGGACTCCAGACTACTCATCTCGAGTTAGAAATGAAGATACCTGTTATGTCTGTCAGGAGAAAGGACATTGGGCCACAGAATGTTTTGAATGTCAAAGGAAAAAAAAACATCTAATACAGGAGAAAGCCGGTCCAGAGACCAAAGTAAAGATACCTGTTATCATTGTCAAAAAAGGACATTGATCTTCATAGTGTCCCAAGAAAGTGAAAAAAGGTAAAGGATGAGCTTTCAGAAGCAGAAGGAGCTGAAGAAGAACTTATTCCAGCAAATAAATTCAAAGTAAGACAAACAGTGGAAATAGAAGAAGAACCCATTCCCGTGAGGAAATTCAGAAAATGAAGACAGTAAAAAATGAACAAAATGGATTTTGTGATGTGTTTGAAATGTCATTGTGATTGCTATTCACGAGAATATGCCAAAAACGCAAGTGTATCCATGTCGTGATTTGTTTTACTTTTTAGTATTGATAATATATTCACACCCACCCACACACATACACACACACAAATTTTATAATGTAGGTATCTGTTTCGTACCTCTTTTCTGTCAGAACTAGGTGGCTCAGAAAGGAACGTTGGGTTTGAAAAATCATGGACTTGAAAACACCAGCAGTAACTGCTTTGAATCTTTTCTACAATTAAGTCCTACTGCTGCTGTGGTGGTAGTGTTTGCTGCTGGCGCCTCAGTGGTAGTAGATGTAGTCATGGAAGGTTTTTAATTCTTGGATTGTGAAGGTTTCTTTCTCTGGTGTTTCGTCAAAGTGACTGTCCTGGAACAGACTAGTAGTTGGGTTTTTACTCCCTTCCTTCTGTTCGCTGTTCAAAATTTTCATCTCCTCTCGTTGCTTTTTCTTTTACTCTTCTTGTTGTATTTGTACCAATCTCTATTCTTTTTGCCATTGTAAAAAGGACTCCAACTCTTCCTTTCGTTTCTTTTTAAAATCAGCATATACTGGCAATGATGGAAAAGAAGGAGAAGGTTATACCGGCATAAATTCTTGCGAGGATAAGAAATCTCAAAAAGTTAAATCCGAATCTAACTCATTATCTGGAATAATGCTCGCTATAGCATATACATGTATATATCAAAAGTGACGTCACGCGTCCCCTATATGCTGATTAGGAAGATAGAAAACACGCTCTGACTGAATTATGTGACACGCATTCTGAATGGTGGATCCTCCAAGTCAGTTTCAGTCCAGTCTTAGACTATATATAGATATGCATTTGCCCCTTGTATCATCTGCTTTCAACACAAATCAAGATGTAGACGACCGTGGAGTCGTTGGCCATTATTTCCAGTACGCTCTTCAATCCACACTACCTTATGTATTTGAAGTCATTGTGAGCCACACCCAAGATCACAGACACTGCTATCTCAAAAAGAGTGTACAGTAATTGGAAAGAGTGCATCGAGAGAGTATTGCTTTATGGACCAGCAGTGAGTAGAAGTTTGAGACAGAAAAGTGAAGCTATGTGCTCTATGTTTATCATCTTGGGTTAAACCCCAAAGGCCCATTTCAATGCCAACCAAATCTCACAGAAACAGATATATACTACTCAGTTATTGCCAGAATGGATGTTTTTCAGTGTTGATATGTCTTTGTCTATGTTTTGGCTTTCGCAACTAAAACTTAAACCTCCTCTTTACTCTTCTGTCTTGTCTGTATGCTAGTATATTAAGTGTGTGTATGTGTGAGCACTCCTTCTCTTTTCTCTCCTTACACTTCATGTATAATATATAGAAGTATGTTTGTGAGTATAGTGTGTGAATGTTTCCACACTTTTCCCTCCTTACACTTCATTTCTAGGGTTATAGGGCTAATAATGGTGGTAAGGGTAGTAGTTTTGTTTATAAGGGAATGGTAGGGAAGTTATAGGGGTTATAAGGGTAGTAGAGGAAATTAGTTTTATTTATAAGTGGTTTGACTTCTATTTTTACCTCCCTTTTATACGTCCTACTTTTGTGTTAGTAAGTGCAGGTGTTGGTCAGTAGGTATGATTGCTAGTTTGTCAATAGTCGTGTTGGTCAGTAGATGTAGTTAATGGTTAGTCCATCTGTGTGTATGACTGGTGTGTGTGTGTGTCTACTGTGGTGTCTTCGCCATACAGTAATTACCAGTGTTAAAGATGAAAGATTATTTTAGAGTTCTTAAATGTAAAATCTTGGCCTGTATGATTATAACATCAATCATCAATGAAGTTTACATGCAGCAATGACTCTGAGAGGGAAGTGCTAAAATACAATGAAAGCGGTAACAAGTCACTTGACAAGAGAATAGTAGAGGTTTGGTTTGGTGTTTTACAGCTTAGCAACACATGAAGGTTATTTAGACTCGAAATAATTTGAGTAAAGTGCCTTGTCCATGGAAATACTACAGCAGCTAATAATAGAAGATCATCAACGGCAAGTCTGACATTGACTACTGGAGAAACATGAGAAACCTCCAGCAGTGACGTATACCAGACTGTAACCCAAAACCCCTGCAGTGTCTGTGTATGGTGCAGACCCAATTTAATCGTCCGCCCGGACCTTATGGAATTTTCCAATACATCTCCCATCCTCATATTCTGATCAAAGGAAATGTCGCGGTATATATTTTGACATTGACTGCCGGGAAAACAAGAGTTTCCCCCGGGAGGTGGCTTATACTGGCATGTGTACGATGAAGCCCTAAAAGGCTGGGTATAGTGTAGACACATTTAAATCATCCACCCCAACCGCTCACAGGTTTTCCCCTCTCCTCCGTAGATAGTTTCCGGCAAGTCTGACATTAACTGCTAGAGAAACAGGAGTGAATTCACATAAATCCCAAAAAGTTCTAAAATCTATGAGCATTTTAGTATTTCTAATGAATA
>JAQPZY010000435.1:150000-169314 GCA_029931535.1 Margaritifera margaritifera
ATAAATATTAAGTAAAAACAAAACTGTAAAACAATATTGCCAAATTTTTTTTATTCTAAACTGTATTCCTACGAACATAAAGTTAAATGTCCCATATGATATTCATGTATCAGCTGCCTAAGGTAAAAGACTTCATTTTAAAATCTTTGTTATCAATTAGTAAAGTACAATTTTTAAGGCTGACCTTTGGAACATAAGTGCTCTCAGTTCCTCCTGGATAAACCTGTTTATATCCATATGAACTTAAAGATGCTCATAACAGGTACAAGTTTCTACTTACTACCTATAAAATGTTAACAAGTGGCATGTTGTAGCCACGGAGTTTTGAAACAAAAACAAATGTATGAAAGAATACATATGCATAGACATGTATTAATGTCTTGCATGATATTTCTATCTTCAAAAGCAAATATGACAAAACAAGCAATTTTCTGTAAAACATTTTATTTCCAACTTAAATTCTGGTAGGTAAGAGCAATGGCTTTATAAATGATGAAACTTTTGCTTTTTGCTGTGAGACCATTTTCTAGGTCAAAATAAAGTAAATATGCATGAATTTAAATCCATGAAATTATTGGTATTAAAGAAATGTCAGGTAAAAAATTAGCAAAAAAGAGTACCATGAATAGCACATTATATGTCCTACCCTTTGTTGAATAGTGATCTATGTAGATAACTAAAATGTTTGTGCAAAAACCACATTTTTCTGTCATAGTGACCTTGACCTCTGAACCCAAACTCAAGAGAATTCCTTCTTACCCCAAGTACAAGGCATTCATAAAGTTCTGTTGACATATGTGATCTAAAAGTACTGTTATTGTGTAAAGACCATTCTTCTTTTTCTTTCAGTGACCTTGCCTTTCACTTTTAACTCCAGAATCAATAGGATTCTTCCTTAGCCCAAGTGAAAGCTATCCACAATGTTTGGTAACTGCGGATAGTGGATAATTTAAGTTATTGTGCTAAACCATTTTTCTTCTTTCAGTCAGTGACCTTGACCTTTAAACCCGATATCGATAGGGTTCTTCCTCGCTGTAAGTGCAAGTCATCCACAAACTTTGGTAACTGTAGATGTTGGACCAGTCAAGTTATTGTGTAAAATTGAAATTGGTAACAGACAGATGGCCAGACAGTCAGACAATATCATAACACAACATGCTCCACATTATAGCAGGCATATAAAAAATACATAAATCCATAAAACTGGGAAAAACAGGCACTACTTTAACATATTTTACTTGAATTTCTTCAAAACCATTAAATGAATTTATCATTGGCCAAAAATACAGTCAAAACATCTGACTGACTTTATTTTTATTTTCACGAAGCAGGTCCCAAGATGAAAGCTTTCATGACCAACGTGTTACCTATTCAATAGTACTAATGTGAAACAAAAACTGAACAGACAAGACATTAAGATACAACAAGGCATTCCATTAAGCTTGTTTTTTTGCAACCAGTAAAACTAGCAAAATTTAAAATCCTGAGAACATAAATATCTTGCAAGATAAGAAATGTGCAACACAAAAGAGTTGACATTTATAGTGATTAAAAGCCAGTTGCTGTACTCGATGATTCTGGAATGCAAACAGATGGTGTACTCAAATGGCAAACATGTCAAAAACAAAAATGCATCATTATCATTAGTAACAACTTTAATGCAGTTATCAATAATGATGTACAAATTAAGAGAAAATTAATCTGAAAATGACAGGGTGATTGAGAGTGTAAAACATACATAAAGACTCCATGAACAATTACCCAAATCAAGAAGAGTACCGTGAACAGTACATAATACTCCCTCACCACAGTTAATAGTCCTCTATGTAGGTAGGTCCAATTTTGGTGCATTTTCTTTTGTCAGGTACATTGACCTTGACTTTTGACCCCTAAATCAACAGCTTCATTCTTACCCCAAATGCAAGTACTCAATATAGCTTGGATTAGGTATGTCATGAAGAACAAATCTTATTATGCATAAACCACTATTCCAGTGACTTTGACCTTGCAACTCCAAAAATCAATAGGGTCCTTCCTTACCTCAAGTGGAAGTCATCCACAAAGTTTGGTAACCGTAGATGGTTATTGTGTGGAAACCATTTTTCTTCTTTCAGTTACAGTGGCCTTAATCTTTGACCTTTTGACAACAAAATGGCCAGGCCTCTGTAATGGCCATATTGGATGTGCGAGCAGCACCAGCTTTTGCTTAGGACCAACTAGACCATGGGATAAATGTGTGTAAATTTTCATGGGAATCCTCCAAATAGTTTAAGAGGAGTTGCAATAACAAACTTGTCCTAACAGATGGACATACAGTGTATGATGGACAACAGTCACTATCCCATAAGCTATCCTGTTCTATGACCAGTAAAGCTAAAAATTAACATAAGTGCAAGATATCTACAAAGCTTTGTAACTGTAGATGGTGCACAATTCGAGTTATTGTGCAGAAATGAAATTACCAAGAGACAGAGATCATCATAACATAATACACTCTTAACATTTCAAACCTCTGTAAACAAATAATACTTTTGTATTTACATCCAGCTTCTTCCCAAGTTTAGTACATGTACTGAACCCATACACAGAACTCAAAATGAAAGGTCAGCATGTAATATTTAATACCAAAAGCAGATATCCATATTCCCTACCCCTGCTCATGCATGTTGAAAAATTACTTTGTTATTTTTACCAATATAAATCAAGAATGAATATGTACACTTCAGAGTTTAATAGAAAATTAACCCCCTAAAAAAAAAACGTAATCCTGCAAGCAACATGTGCATTGAAATTAGCAAATTGGAGTTTTGTCCAGCTTGTCCCATGGAAATGGTATAAAATTAAAATTCTTAATAAAAAATGCTCATTGGATTACTAGTTGTATAAATATAGAAGGTTTCATGAACCTATTTCACACAGTTTTTGAGGTATCCTTCAGTGAACGTGGTTAAGTTGATACTGTTTCCATGGAAATGATAAAATTATAAATAACAAAGATTTGTTACCTTCAGAAGACACATCTAAACAACTAGATCAACATTTTGTACAAATTTTCATGAACACATCTCAAACACTGTTAGAGTTACTACAGTGGCCAAGCTCATACTTCTCTACATGGAAAGAAAAGAAATATGGAGAATGAAGGCGCATCAAGAGCACTAGTTTGATGTATAAAGCTTCAGGAACATATCTCAAATGGTTCCCAAGTTATGCTCATAAAAAAAAATTAGAAATATACAACTTCTTTCCAATGAAAACATATATATGCTAGTAATGAATAGTTCCTAATAGCAAAAGGCACATCTAGAGCACTAGTTTGGTGTATACTAAGTTGGCATTTTCAACTCATTTCCATGGAAAATGTGAAGACATTTTTTTCACAAGCTCTTGATAGCAAAATGTTATGTATATATCTTGTGACATATTTATTCCTTGTTTCATCAGTTGGTTTTGTGGGTTTAATGCCATTTTTCAGCACATGATAGGCTATAAATGGCAGCCAGTATATTTGGTGGAGAAAGAACCCAGGAAAACCCCAGGAAGAACCACCGACCCACGGGAAGCTACTGGCAGGCTTTCTCACGTACCCACGTTGGCCAAGCTGAGACTCGAATGCATGTGGACAATGGTGATCGCCTTCAGTGTAATGAAGTGCTGCAAACAGGAAAAAGGGACATCTAGATCACTGGTTTGATTTATGTACATGTACCAAGTTTCATAGATGTCTACTGAATGGTTTTCAATGTATGCTCCTAAACAGTATGATAGAAGGACAGACCAACAGAACAGTTGCTATGACATTGTTGGTAGTGTACCATACATGTGACAGAACCAGGATTTCAAACCAGTAGATTTACAAATTTTGATCAGTAGATTGGCCTCTAAACCAGTAGATTTTTTATCGGCATAAATTTTACATTTCAAGGCGATGGAAAACAAAACAAGTGCTGTTTTTTGTGCCATAATATGTATTCTCTTCATACTATTATAAAACAGCAAGTCTGAACATGAATCAGATTCAGATTTTGATGCAAAATGTTACAATAATAATTAATTAATATGAGTCAGTATATGGTAAAATAATGAAAAAGGAAAAGTTGTTTATCTGATAGTTCACTGCAAAGATTTTTCTTTTTTAAAATCCAATAGCATTTTTAGTTTCATTCACAAGGTCACTGTCTAGAGACCACTAATGACATTCATTGTGATTATTAAGCTTCACACTTAACAGGCTCTCAATAGTTCTCTGGTCCAGATTTCCCCTTGAATCACTTTGTATTTTGGGAAGAATGGAGAATGTCCTCTATGTATCAGCATTAGAATGTTGTAATGACAGGACAACCACGTTCAGCCTGCAAAAAAGTTCTAACTTCAGTTTTCCTGTTGCTGATTTTGTAAGGTTGCTGACTACTCTCCAATACTCCTCCAAGCTATGTTCACTCCGAAGAGGAAGTTCCTGACTTGGACTTTGGATGTATTCATGAGCCTCATCCTCAAGGGTTTCTTTCTCTTCATGGCTCAGATCCAAACATCTGTTGGCAAGTTTCACCACTGTAAATATTAAAAAAATAAAAATTGATTTAGACATGAAATAAAAATGAAAAACAAAACATGATGTATTTATGCTTTTATGAATAATGTATCCAAACTTTAAAATTAATTATCTTGTAATATATTTTTAACTGATATTTTATCTAGGGCTTGAACTTACTTCAAATAGTTTATGAAATACAAAAGATGCATACCTTTGAAACACACAATGCAAACTCAGGACCTTTGCCTCTCACCTGCATACAATTCAACTCTAATATCAAGCCTTGTTGAATTTGTAATATTTCTTAGATGGTGGTTCCTTGGACTTGGGAGAAAGCACACGTTTCGGCATTTTGACATGAACTTAACAAAAAAATGTAAGAGCTGTCCTCTTAAAACATCTTGAACAATACAATGCCAATTAAACAAGACAAAAATCGAAAAACTTACTCCAGTGTCTCTGCCGAAGTAATGTTTTATAGTCGGTCTCTTCACTTTATCTCCTCTCCGCTAAGCGTCGGCCGATTTTCATCAAAGGCTCAGATGACATCATGGACCACCTTTTATCCCTTTATCATTTATAACACCTCAAAAAACACCCTGCATTTGGTCTTAAACACCTCAGATTCCAACAATAAGGTAATCAATTAGCAGCTTGCCATGTACACGTCAGCTGTTCTTTAAAAATTCTAATCCTATTGCTCTGTCATGCATCATCACACCAGTCCTTGTACTGGTGGAATATTTCCAGTCCCCAGTAGACTGGTTCTGGTTGGTTTCTCTAATGTGTTGATAGAACGTGAACAAATACCGCGTTTAGGTTTTTTTAGAAATTTTTACAAAAATTCTTTTAATTTTCAAAAGTGGTAGATTTTAATTACTAAACAGTATGTGCAGTAGACGGCATTTAAAACAGTATTTTTGGCATACTGCCAGTATAATCACATGTATGGTGTACAATAGTTCACAGCTTTTACCCTAATTTATGACCACTACCTGATACGGAACACAAAAGTCTAGACTTCAAGAACTATTTGTGCAACAAACATACATTGTTGCTTTTCAAAGAGGAATACAGTTTTAAGCATAAAAGTAGTTAATATGTAGATATATGTCCTTTACATAATCTGTTAAGCTGTATTTCAGGACTTTGTATCTGAACCTTCATCAATTGTTTATTTAATAGTGACATCACAGGATAACAATGAGCTACACAGAAATGCACTGTTGAGTAAGCATATGATGATGTTGTGTTGAGGGTTCATTCACAAAAACAATAGAAAAACATTTCTGAAATACATGTCAAATATGTACTTCATTGCATTTGCTATCATTATATCATTAAAAGATAAATGTAAAGCTTGCTCTTAAGTATACTGTAAAAAGGTGACTGACAAAATACTGAGAAATACTGAGCTCTCAAGTCTAGTATTTCCCAATGTCCCCCAATATAGTCTTGAGAATCTACGAGTACTGCTAAAGTAGCCTGATTTGGATTATGAAAAAATTAGAGGTCAAAGACCCCCGACAGAGCTTAGAAGCTATCAGAAACTAACTGAATGGTCATCAATTTGCTCATGTAAATGTACTCTCTCACCTCTCCTCCATCCCACTCCTATCAATTGTTGGAATGGAATACAGAGACCAAACAAATGCACAACTGTTCTCAATAGAGTGCAAGTACAATGATTTGTCAACAGGCATATCTTCTGATGATGACCATAATATGTACCAAGTTTCACATCAGTCAACTAAAAGCTGCAGAAGTCATTGCATTCCCAAAATTCTGTCATACATTGAATCCAGCTGCAAGTCCAAAATGGGCAACAACTTTTATAAAAATCAAGGGAGAATAAAGATTCATCACTATGTACATTGAATAATGACCACTGTACAAGTTTGACAACTATTCATTAAAAGAAAAACTGGCAGACAAACGAGATTGTGTGACAGACTGCATTAAGCTACAGAGAAAAGAAGCAATAACTGAAGAGAAAAATATGCGGGAGCCGAGATTTTATCAATACATGCACCTTACGATGATGACAATAACATTTAGTAAGTTTCATGGCAATCCATTAAAAAAGTCAAGGATGAATTTTGCTATCGAGATTGTGTCATACACTGCATTAAGCTAGAAGACAAAAAAGAGAATAAGTAAAAAAATTTGGAGCAAAGTGATTTCTCAATATGTGCATCTTTAGGTGAAATGACGATAATATTTATTTGGTTTCAAGGTTATCCAGCAAAATCTGAGTGACTAGTTTCGGTAACGAGATTGTGTCATACACACTGCTAGAAGACAAAAAATAGCCAATAACTCCCACAAATATTGCGGGTGCAAAGTGACTTGTTGATATGCTCATGTTCAGGTCATGACAAATATTGATAAAGTTTCATGGCAATCCATCAGCAAATGTCCCTCAATGAGACACACTCTCTAGTGGCTGAAAATTGTTTGAGGATTCCAATATAAGCTTTCTTGTTTCTTCTCTTGTTTTATTCTTGTTAATTGCAGAATATTGAAACCAATTCCGATATTGTTTAGAAACTGCACACAAATGTTTTCTGACATATCCTAGTTCATATGTTCAAAAGTACACCATTACAAGTAAACCTGTAAGTGCAGTACAAAATTTTTAGAAGATCAATGAACTTGTCTTAGACGATGTAAAGATATACCTACACGCAAAGTCTGGTTCAATATTTTCATTGATCACCAACCAAACACCACAAGAAGTCTGTTAGCAAATATCTTCTCTATTTGACTGTATCTTGGATGATGTGCCTCCTTCAGCAGGTGACCAAAACTTGTTTTTAGGATATCTTCTTCTTTCATCCATTTAATTTTTCTTGAAACAGTGTTTTGTACAACTTCATTTAAGAATTTAAATGTGCAATAACTTTCATCTTAGTTCTGTTAAACCTTGTAAAAAGATAAGGATATGCAATATGCAATATGTAATATGCAATATACATATATACATATTTATCTATTAGTTATCAAACTACACTGATGGTAATAAAGTCATGAATAAATATTTTCCAGCCTTTCTCACAATAAAAGTAAAAAATATGACGTAATGTCACTTTCGTTTCTAGAGAAATAATTGGGGGGGGGGGGGCTTTATATTCCATGACAATCATCAATAAAAATGTCTGTGTGATGCGAGGTTCATATTGAAATAAGATGATTCTCTGATAGACACTAGTGGAAATCAAGGTGAATATTTACATATTTAGACTTCTAGCCAAGGATAAAAAGATTTTCAGTTATGCATACATATTATGAATATACAATGCAGACAATGTTAATTTCTATGATAATGCTACTTATATAACAGTGAAGTGCCATAACACTTGCAAAATACATTTCCTTGTAAATTACTCTAATGTGCAGTAATTTCACTGTAGTGTTTTTACTACCTATATTTGTGCGATTCAGGCATTTGTATAAAATTAAAAATTCTGAAAGAGTTACCAATTCCTTTGATGGGGGCATTGGAAATATGACAGACAATGTGATTAAAGTTGCTATCAACTTTACAACTTGTAACTTACTGTTACAAAAGTACTAGTCACAAGATATGGGTCAGGAATTATAATTCTTACTTAAGCAAACTCTGCCCCTTTTCTTCTTTCAGACATAGACTTCATGAACATCAGTGTTTTCATCAACACGAATCTCATCTGCATCACTATCACTTTCTGGCTTACTAACTGAAAAAATACAAGAGTCCCACACTTTACTTCACAATACTTCTTTTTTTAAAATTTAAATTGTAGCTCAGATAAAGATATTTGAATACATTTCAGTGATCTCCCCAGAAATTTTGGATAGCATCGGGGTACGCGTGTTTGGGTCATAAAATGTTTTACAAAGCGCGCGTTAACATCATAAAAGTGAAACAAATTAATATCAATGAAATAAAAATAAGTGCATATATTTACATAGTATTTTTTATTTACCTATGTTATAACAGTAACAACAATGCATATCTCATTTATTTCTTTATTTAAATAAATTATATTCGTCTTTTCTTCTTTTCACCATATAAACTGACTGCAACATCACAATTAAAGTCTTTTAAGGGTTGTCCTTCAGTACTGATTGTCATCAGGTACTTCAGTAACCTCTGTGACAACCTGTTCCTTAAAACACTCTTAATTCTATTCATCAAGGAGAATGACCTTTTACAATCTGAAAAAATGGAACATAAAATTTTTTAATGGATGTACAAAAAAGAGAAAAGTATACCTGAATCCTAATTAAGTTAATTACCGAGGAAAAATTCTTCAGGAATCAAGACAGTGGTGTGTTTTACAATGATCATCACAGAATAAGATAATACATATTCCTTTCCATTAGGAACAATATATCAAAGTGTTTGCTATTTTTAAGCTAAAATATTGTTCAAATTTAAAACTTTTATTTACCTTTTGTTGAGGTAAAACTGGAAGATAAAGATTGTTCTGTTTATTACTTGGATAGACAGAAAAGAGAAATGAGAAATTAATAGGGCAGCACTCACCTAAGTTAGCAATATAGAAAACTTACCATCCGATCCAGCAATTTCCACCCAAGGGAATAATGTCTTCCATTCATTATTAAATCCCTTCCTTCATTTCTTGATATCATTCTTTTTGGAAATCATGCTGGCGCTATCAGAATCAGAATCACTGCCACTATTCGTGACGCCAATTTCAGATTGTCATAACCAGGCCAACATGGGGCTAGCCGGGCGCTGGGTAATTTTTAGTTTCTTGAAAGGTGGTGTGTTCATTTTTCACAATAATTTTGAATTTAATCGGTGTAACTGCTTTGGCTGTTTATGAAAACAACTGACATATATATATAACACACTACCAGTAGATTCCATTGTTGCTGGCCAATCACGTGACTAGGTGCAGATGAAACCCTCACCAAAGGTCGCACACCGGCGGTCACGCAAGCCAGATACAAAGGATAATGGTTAAGTGAGTGAGCAATTATCCTGGATTATTTTAATAAAATATCCCAGAAGAGGTAAGAACAGGTGTCATTTGAGTTGGGCTTTGAATTAGGTGACAGGATGTTTGTTTAACAGATTAATTTTATAAGGGTAGTGGGAAACATCAAAGCGTAGTGGCACAAGAGCATAGCATAGCGGCAGGTTCTAAGCATCGGGGGTTATCGGAGTTTGAAACGATAGCGTAGTGGGCCCGCTACAGTATAAGGCCATCGGGAGAACACTGCATTTGATAAAGATATTTGAATACATTTCATACAAAAACAAGAGGACTGAGATCACTCACCTGGATGAAATAAGCCTCATGGACAGATTGATAGCATTAGAAAAGTAATGGGGGCTTACTAACGACAGCATTATTTGATGACAAAGAAGCACCAATGTAAAAATGTCAAAGAACCTGATGCAGAAGCTTTGTGATACTTTGCAGATACTGTAGACATGGTTCGAGAATAGTGTTGAAAAGGTTTTTGTATTTTTTTATAACAGCTCCCACATGCACTAAGCTGTCAGAATCATTTTTACAAATCTGAGATCACTTGAGGTCAGAACGATGCCTGTGAAATGTCATCAGAATTCCATCCTGTAGTTTTTAAGATGTTGTGTAAAGGTTTCTTCATGTGTACTAATGGCAGACATACCTGATGGTAGATTATCATTATTTGTATAGATCTCAGAGAAGTTGATGTCAGGATGGTAAATGTGAAATTCAAATCCTGTCATACAGTTTTGAAGAAGTTATTTGAAGAAGGTTTTTATATTGTTAGTAATAAAGACCATTATGATGGTGGATCAACATCAGTTGTATACTTGTTAGTGACCTTAATGTCGGCATACAGTCTTTGCAGCAATCCTTTCTGAAAAAGGTATGGATAAAGTAAGCCTACTTTAAAAAAATAAAATAGGGAAAAGTATGGGACAATATGGTTACTTTATAGAGAAAAATAGTATGAATGTATGCAAATGACTTATCAAAATAAAACCTTTACTTCACTTGCTTTCACAAACTTGAATAATAACATGCCCTTACTCACATACCAGCTGTCTCTTTACTCCAGGCTGCCTTTTGTTCTTAAGGTTTACGTGTCCATTTTGGTCATTACACCATGTATTCTGGCCACATGATTTCATATGAGCACTGTGAGCAGAAGACACTAAATAGTAATTAACTGTAACTGACAGGAGTACCTAGATTACATTACTTTAACTACAAAAAAGGCAAAAATATTTAATCAATTGCCATGAGAACAAGCAATTGTTTTCAGTTTCCAAAACTTCACCAAAAATTGAAAAAGTCCAAAAGATTTACATTCAGTTTTTAATTATCCATTAAAATCATGTAGTTGTAAAGCTGAGATTACTCATCTATAACATCAGTAACCACTATGGTTTGAATAGATGGCCACTATGGTGTGTAGACATATGTGTGTGTGCTCTCATGTCCATTTATAGGGGTTGTTTCAAAATATCTTTACAATGTTTTGGACTGTCAAATTTAAGAAATGTTTCAGAAGCTAAACAAATTAAATTGCTTGTTCTAGGGGTAGTTGATTCAAAATGTATACTACCGGTATTCTTAATTTTAGTAATGTAATCTAAGTACTCTTATAGGCTTTAATAAATTAAAACATATCATTTCTGCTGTGCTTATTTTAAGTCATATAGTCCAAATACGTGATGAAATGATCAAAATATGCACATAAACCTTAAATATCCTATTCCACATCACAGAGACCATAACTGAATTCACTTTATTATGGCCACTCATGCAATGTGTAATTGACTTTCAACATACAATGTTAAAAAAGTAGGGATAGTAGGGTCATTTTGGAAAAAGTAGGGAAAGACAGGGAGTGTGACCAAAAAGTAAAAATAGTAGGAAAAACTACGGCCATTGGAAAGAATGCAGGATGCCAACCTCAGATTAAAGCATTTTCCAAAATATTGCGAACCCTTATTTAAATCTTGCACATCTTACCTATTTTCCATTTTCTCTTCTGATCTGTCTGCGGATCTGTCTTTGAATCTGCAAGAAGAAGCAAAACTATCAGCAAGGGTTCCATGAAATGATACATCTTCCATGATGCTTGCAAGAAATTTATGGGCTGTGGCCTGATACAAACTCATCATTCACTTCAATGGAAAACTGGATCAATTCCACCTTTGTCAGAAAAATGTGATACTTACATCTTGCACTATTACTTTGTGGAAAAGTAATAAACAAAGCCATTATGTATTCATGTCATAGGTCTTGTTACTTGTAGGAAGTGTAGAGAAAAGAACAACACCTGGAATTTCCTTGGTATTCAAACTACAGACGTATTCAAAGAACACAAATGCTCCACCACTAAACACAAAGCTGCATCCCCTTCCACAACCTAATTTGACTGATTCTCTATAACTTTTGGTAACTACAATGCTGGTCTTGCTGCCAAAATCTACCTGGATCTTTCTCTTTGGTTCATTTATTTCTTTGAAAAACTACTAGATCTGCTCACTAAAAGTCACGTTTAGGTTCATAAAATGATGCAATGCTTTTGAAAAAGAGGCCTACCTTACCATGCTCATGAATCCTTGATCAAAAGATTGTACTACACTGGTAAAGATAACCACAGCACATAATTACTACCTATTACAATAGTTATAGCTTGTCTGCAACATACTTGTCACCTATTGGTTAAATCTTTTATGCCAAGGTATGCATATTTTAGATCTGCACAGTGACCTTGCACCACTGTATGACTAAGTGACACTGGTCATTTTCTTTGCGGAGATCATGCCAGCTGAGTGTGTGATGAAATTTTTAGTTTAAATCATCTCAGTTCATTTGCTTGTTAAACTGTTGAAGAAACAGGTTCAGGAATCTTCCATTCCCTCTCCTTCCCAACTGTCTTGACTATAAGGTATATTTTTTACAGAATTGAGGCACATTTTTTCAAAATATCTTTATTGTATCTCATTAGTATGACCGCTAAATCATTATGTCACTATCTCAATGTATGATATTCTGAGAGGCAATGCAGTTTTAATCAAAGTGTGAGACACTGACAGACAAGGGTACACTATGTTCATGTCGGGAATAAAAGTATTGAAATATATATTTTTCAACTGTGCTTTTTATGTATACTACAAAAGGTGTTGTCATGAAAACAATAAAGATTGTCTTGTATCCACTGAAAGTACAGTGAAACCTGCTTTAGCAGGCACCTTCATGGATATGAAGGAATGGAGGAAACCTGTTCCTAAAGCATAACAGATCAGCAGCTGGACATGCAAATCAAAGGTCATGGGTTCAATTCCAGCCCACGTATGCCACCACAGTGGATCCTTGGTGAAGGCAATTCACTCCTATTGCCTTTTCAGTCAGTAGTTACTCATGAGCTCAATGTTTTGTTTTTGTTTTTTTTCGGGGGGGGGGGGTATTTTGGTTAAGTTATACACATATATAAATACAAAGTAAATTGTTAATTTTCCATATATATAATGTGTACATATATAAACAGATATACACATTATGCACATAAATACCCGCACACACACATATTTGTTTGTTACATAACTAATTACTGAATAGCTGTCAGTGCTGCTTTAATCTTTTCCCACCGTCCTCTTACTATTTTTGCCCTTGCCAAGGAGTACAAGTATGTAGAATATCATTCTTGATGTTTATAAAATTTGATTTGTTGTATGCAAGTACCAATAGCTTGGAATGCAATTTTTAATTCTACAAGTATATATGTACTTTTTTATCAGAATTATGCATACATTAATGAACTTCAATTCTGGTGAATTTCTAATTCCAAATAATATGGTATCTTCTGTTAAATCTAAATCAATATGACATTTGTCTCTAAGAACTGACCTAAATTTTACCAATACTGTTTTCACAAAATTACATAAAAAAAATAAATGAAGCAGAGTATCTTCAGCTTCATTACAAAAAGTACATAATGATGATTCAGAGATTTTCATTTTAAACAATCTAGAGAATTCTGTGGAGAACTTTGTATTGAAAACTCTAAAGTATCCTCAGTAGTAGAGAAGGGAAGGACAAATATTGATTACCAATCTTCATGTGAGTAATTCTGATTTAAAATCAGGTTCCATTTACCGGTAGTTTCCATTTGAACTGGAAGTCTTTTTTTCCCTCATATATAATGTATAAAATGATTTTGCAATTTTCTCCTTCTTTCTGAGAACATTAAAATTTTCATGTAGTGGAGATTCTAATTTCATAGCATTTCTAATAATGTTTGTCCAAGTGCATCAAGAAATCTATAGAATTCTACAAAAGTAATATTAAATTTTTGTATGAACTCACTGTATGCAAGGAACATGCCATCTTCCTTAATTTTGTAATTTATAACATTGATAACTCCTCACTTTTGTGTAACTGATAGACTATTGTTTTTATATGTATAATTTAGGGCTCTAACCAAAACAGGCTCTAGGTCAACCCAGAAAAGTGTACAAAACTTCACAGTAAAAACATCTAAACCAGGTGACATGCCATTCTTTATGTTTTTCAGTGTGAATAGACATTCTTGCAGTGATAGAGGGACTTCAAGTGCTTTTTTCTCATCTGCAGATTCTTTGCAAATAAGGTGGTTTATAGAGTAAAAAAAATGTATTCAAATGAGAGTTACTGATTGGGGGATTTCTAGTGGAGTAAAGGTTTTTGTAAAAGGTTTTCTGTTCAATTAAAATGCTATTCAGATCTGTTAGTTAACTTCCATCATCAGGGATAAGCATAGGTATCAATTTTTCAAGGTTACAAAAGAATTTAGAGCTTCTCTCCTCCTCTACTTTCTATCTTACTTTTCCTTTTAAGATCATGCCTTTAACTTTTACTTCCCAGAGAATTTTTAGATTTGCTTCCAGTATGAGAATCTCATAGACCTTATCTTGAAGATTGTCATTATCATATAAACATTTTAGTTTCGACTCAATCTCTGAACTCCAGTTGATCCTTTCGTCTTTTTTAAGAAGAGGAGTAAGACATAGTTTTTCTGTGTATCATTAGTTTCAAAGTTTCCCAAAGCAACTGATCATTTATGTTAATATTTGCTGCATCATAAGTATTATTACCATTATTCATTTTATATTGATCAATAGTAACAGATATACAATTTGTAAGGATATCTACAAATTCCGGGTCACTTAAAAGGCTATTATTAAATTTCCATGTACCATGTCCTCTTAATCTGGTCACTAAATTTAAAAGTGATGGAAACAGGAGAATGAACAGATTTGTAACAGATATATGACCAAAATGTTGTTCCCCTTCAAACCCACTCATTGAAAAACAAAACCTTAATGACAGGAAAAAATAAAACCAACCCAATATTTAAAATTATGCCTAGCTCCTGTGACACTGTGGCTCTAAACCTCTTGAGCCCCAAAACATTATCTTGGCAACATTCTCAAATTTCTTAAAAGAATAATCATGATAATATTATGAATAATAGCTGGTAGTTTAGTTATTATGACTATAATGACATAATGTATGATAAATAGTCCAAACAGATGTGTACACAACAAAGAAAATTGAAAAACTGTATATGTATTCTATTAATTCAAAGGTAAAAAAGTTGCATTGATAAAACTATTGCTAGATGACAACTGGTACCCCTACAAGTGACTACTAAACCTAACCCCTTGTTAAAATTTTTTTTAAAAATTTGACAGCTGAATGATATCAAAAAAGGTTTCTTATTCTCGAGCTTTAGATCATTGTTGGAGAAGACAGGAGTATAGTTTAGTGTCCCCTTCAACCAGTAAAGACCCTCAAAAGTAGGTATATTTACTCTGCAAAACATTGATATCATCCACAGGTTTATTATAGTATTTACATCTATACATGTAAGTAACTATAGAAGAAAAAAGGTATGAATATTTCGTGGAGTCTACATATTCAGCTGAAAACTGAAATTACTATATTTCTTCCCTTCTTATCAACTGACTTCGAAACACACTACAAACTTTTTCCAATATGATAAGATGCTTAAATATTGTTTTGAAAGCAATAAAGCATCTCTGTAATGTTGATTAGATTATTGTTATTGATTTTATTAAGGGAAGTTATTCTTGATTCGGAGATGTTTACTATTCAAATAGTGAATTAGAATGTGTCAAATCTGGTAAAAGTGAGTTACATATGCTAGTGTCATATTATTATACTCTTAAAATAGCTAATATTCTAACAAAAAAACTATAAAGTAAAAAGGGAGTAAGAAGAAAATGAAGAAAGGGAAGAAAAAAATAATATGATAGTTAATTTAATTTGCAATATTGATCCCTGTTTAAATTTAGTCATTACATGGGAAGAGGGAAAAATATGTGTAGAGCAATATATTACATGGTAACGATCCATAAAATTTCTCCACACATGTGCAAGAGTATATTATCAGCTTAGATAAAGAATAAATACATAAATACCTAAATTGATCACTAAATGAAAGTCACTTCAAGGCGTAAAAATGAGATTGCTAAATAATTGTGTGAATGTTTCATTGATATCATTTTCAGAACTCACCGATGATGCTTGGTGTTTTTCACAAGGAAAACAAAAGGTGCTTTCTTTATATAAATCAGCGTCATCATCCTGTGCTCTTCACTTGGCATGAGATAACATTGCTGCAGGAGTTTTCTTTTGAGTTCAGCTGCTTTTGTGTTAAGTCTGGTACTGTACTGAATCCAGAGTCTTTTGCAATGTGGTCGCCTTTCCTAAAACCGAGTCTCGATCTTTTAGTCTGAGGAACCTGACAATAATCGTTGGTTTTGGGTTGGAATCATCGCCTGATTTCAGCCGATGTACTGCTTGGCAAGCCATATTGTTGATGACCCCATCATCAATTTTCAGCGACTCCTTGAAAAAATGGTTGACGCTTTCCTCTGTGGTATCGACATCCTCAATTACAGAGCCAGGAATGCCACGAATCAAAAGATGCCAGTTTCAGTTCCATATTTTAAGCTTCTTTTGTTCTTTCACCTCTTTTATTATTTCAGCTTCCAAATTGGGTAGATTCACTTCATGTATGGTCTTAATGCTATCATGACATACCATAATTCAAGGCTTGATTCTATATTGTCAACACGATATGTGACGTGTGTAACTCAGCTGACATGGACTGATATAATGTTTAAAAATATTTACCAAATTTATATGCAAAGATTTGCATTTGAAATGTTCCTCTTTGGCATAAACTGATAGGGAGAGAGCAGAGGTAGAAGTATCCATTTAACTCATTCATTGTGCCACTTGATATTGAGTACATGTACACTAGGCACCCGTTCCGCTCATGCATAAGTTCATGCAGTACTTAAATAAACAACTATGCTTGAAACACAAGATTCAAGTGCAGTTTCTCAAATATTCTACATATATTGTATTTGTAACATAAATAATGTTATTAACATCTAAAATATCACGAAGAAAGGAGCAAAATGAAGCTATATTGGTGAAAAGATAGAGAGCGTGTCTGATTCATGTCAATCCACTTGCATAGCCAAACTGGAAATCCCTCATGAGCTCAATGTTGTTCCGTCATAAATGAAGAAATATATGGACCCTTTTCTTAACATATTGTCTTCATCATTGTCAAACTCTATAGAAAGGCCAACTCTTCATTATGGACAAATTGTTTAGGTCACTAGTATCCTTAATAGTCAGGTTTTACTTAAGTCATACTGGTAATAAAAACTTGACATTATTCAAAAAGAATCACACACGAACAATGTAATCAAATGTGATAAAAACTACTGCAACATGTAAATGACATCACTGTGACTAACTGTAAAATTTCTATAGTTAACCCTGTGTACAAGGGCTACCTGCATGTCCATTTAAATGTGTGGTTTTTTAGGAATTCTTTATAACCAGGTAATAAGAGTACCTTGAATGGCAACCGTATACACCAACACCATGTTTAATAGTCCTCTATGTAGATAAGTAAGTAATATTTTTATGCTGAAACAATTACCCTACTTTCAGTCACTGTGACCCAGACCATTGAGCTTTTGAGTCCAAGATCGAACGGGTTCTTCTTTACCCAATGTGCAAGCTATCCACAAAGTTTGGTAACTCTAAATGGTGGACAACTCAAGTTATTGTGTGGAAAATTGGTAACAGATTGACGGACAACATTATAACATAATATGTATCAAAGGGAATTGATTTATCTATAAAATCGATAGCAAGAACACGGGCAGCTGTAATATGCAGATGGTCACTAGAACAGGCTCTACTGTACTTTCATCTTTTTGTGGTTAAGAAGCATGGGGGAAAAAATCCTAGCCATGTAACATATGGATATTTTTATTACACAGAACCAAAGTTATGAAAAGATACAATTGCAAATACCAGAAAACGTGACAGACTCTCAAAGGTCACAATGTAGAAGCAAAAATCCAACAACTGTGTGAAATAAAAGTTACATGGGCAAAAGACTTGAAATGCACATCTATGACTCACTAAAAAATGAATCAGGATATGTTGAATTATGTCCAAGTGTACATGGTCACCATACTATAATTTTTCCTCAATCGTACTCACAAAGTTTTTTGTAAAAAGAAGTCCAAAAGTTTGATAGTGTTTTTAAAAAATCAAAATTGCTGTAATGGCCAGAAAATCTAATTAGGTCATCTACATTTGATGCCTGTCAAATTTTGTTTGTCTACCTCCAGTGGTTTTGGCCTAATTGCAATGAAACAAAAAGGATTTTGTCCAAAAAGTCTAAGATGCACAACCATGATAAAATCTCTTAGGAGCAAATTAATATGCCCCAATCTGATATCACAGTAGGGGATTACAAAACTTCAACCAAAATCTTAATGCAAATTTTCTAACACTCTCATCTTGATCCCAAGGTTAAAGAGGAATGTGAGCATGTCGTGGAATGAATTGTTTTAGCATCATAATGATTTATGCCACATAGTACAAAAGTCTATCATGGGTTGAGGAATGTATGCAAATTAAAAACTTTAATGAAAACCTTAACCGTACTGCTGTCATTGCCACTATCATCGAGGGTGAGAATGTTCCTGCTATGTCTTGCTTTCCCATAAATGTGAGCTCACTAAAAGGATATAAGACAACATGGCCCTGACCTTGCTCTTGTAATGGCTAAACCTCTCCACACCTGGAAAATGTATCAATGTGCAAGCTATTCTGAAAATATTACCCATACTAGATCCATTACAAATTTCATACTTCATGATGTCAGTATCCCCTTTCTCATCACCTGAATCAAGGCCTTCTGATATGTTAATTAACAAGTGCAGAAAGAGCATATATTACAGCTCGAACAACGAGTCTTGTCACACAGAAAAGTAATTTATTAAGTAATTAACTAGTAATCAAATTTTACTTCAAGAAAATAAATTATTAGTCTCAACTGTTAATTACTACAAAATTATTGATAATAACTTTAAAAATTAAAAAGTAATTAATTTTTATTTGTTTCTTAGCAAAACATTTATTTAGTAAATAGTAAAACAAAATTACTATCCTTGTTTGCAAATTGCTTTATGTGGTCATGAATTATGTAAAATGTTGTTTTCAGAAAAGAGACAATTTACAAATTGACTATATTCGAATGTATCAGCTATTAATTTCTTTCTTCTGCAGATACAGCAAGATTACTAAGGAGTCTGATCTACACTAAATCAATTTGATTTCCTATGCCCCCACCTATTTCCCCCTGCTTGCAGCATGGACATTTTGACTCGGTCCTGTCTGTCCCAAGAAGCTTGTTAGGAACTGTGCGCAACA